>CAXKVI010000006.1:855224-1175041 GCA_964058755.1 Campiglossa producta
TTTAGCTCATACCGAAATTATCGAAGCTATCGATTATATGGGGACGATGTGTTATATTGGTCCAATCTTATTGATTTTTAACATCGACATTCCACATTCTAAAATAGCAACATTTACGAAATTTCACGTTCCTACCGATATAATTACAGGAGTTATCTACCAAAATCCGTTTATCGGAACAATCGATTGTATGGGGGCTATGTGAAATATTTATCCCATTTCAATGATTTTCAACGTCGATATTTTACATATAAAAATAGCGATGCTTCCAAAATTTCGCGTTCCTATGTGTTTAATTACAGGACTTATAGCCCAAAATCCGCTTATCGGAATAATCGATTGTATGGGAGCTATGTGAAATATTTATGCCATCTCAATGATTTTCAACATCGATACTTCGCATATAAAAATAGCGATACTTCCAAAATTTCACGTTCCTACCTATATAAATACAGGAGTTATCTACCAAAATCCGTTTATCGGAACAATCGATTGTATGGGGGCTATGTGAAATATTTATCCAATCTCGATAATTTTCAACATCGATATTTCACATATAAAAATAGCAATACGTCCAAAATTTCACGTTCCTACGCGTTTAATTACAGGAGTTATAGCCCAAAATCCGTTTATCGGAATAATCGATTGTATGGGAGCTATGTGAAATATTTATCCCATCTCTATGAGTTTCAACATCGATATTTCACATATAAAAATAGCAATACTTACAAAATTTCACGTTCCTTCGTGTTTAATTACAGGAGTTATAGCCCAAAATCCGTTTATCGGAATAATCGATTGTATGGGAGCTATGTGAAATATTTATCCCATCTCTATGATTTTCAGCATCGATATTTCACATATAAAAATAGCATTACTTATAAAATTTCACGTTCCTTCGTGTTTAATTACAGGAGTTATAGCCCAAAATCCGTTTATCGGAATAATCGGTTGTATGGGAGCTATATGTTATATTGGTCCGATCTTGCTGGTTCCGACAAATGATTCCTATATTGGAAAATGGTGGCCGCATACCAAATTTCAGCCAAATATCTCAAAAACTGAGGGACTAGTTTGCGTTCAAACAGACAGACGGACAGACGGACAGACGGACATGGCTAAATCAACTCATCTCGTCATCCTGATCATTTCGGTATACTTATTGATGGGTCTATCTCTTCTTCTTCTCATATTTACAAACATCGGACCAAAGTTATAATACCATTTCATGTTCATGAAAGGTATAAAAAGATGATAAAAAAAATTTTAAGACAACCTTTATATGAATGCTGTCAAAAAGCCTCAGCAAATTTGTCGTTATACAATGACATGGTTTCGGTGCATGGTTCAATTATACAAGGTTAGCTTTTCGATGACAGATTCTGTCAGCTGCGGCCATCTTGCTCCCTGGAAAATTGTCATTCACATTCTGGGTAGCCTTTTAGCAAAATCATTTAAATAAAGTAGTTAGAAAAGTAGTTTAAAATAGTAGTAGTTAGAAAAAATAGTAGAGGTTGGCTTTTTGAAAATTGAGGAATTTATCATTAATAAGTGACCTTAAAGATTTTCCTTCTGTGATTAGAGTATGTTATTTTCATTCTTAATCATCAGCCAAGTGTGCATGAAAGAGTTGGAGGTAAATTTATTGGAACTGGTTAAATTTGGTTAGTAAAATGGTAATACTATTCCTTTGGCACACTTTTTCCGATCGTATTTATTACCCGAAAGCCTTTCAAGGAACTTTTAGTAAAAATTTAGGTTAAGACTGCTTTACATGAGTTGGTGTCCTATTCAATTTGACGTTCGATTGTATTCAACCATCAAATACAAGTTGTCGATCGGTCGAGTTACTATTAACACAGTGGAACGAAACACAAAAATCGACCAGGAAATCGACACTTACTTTGAGGCTAGAATATTAGAAAACGGCTAGTCGGAGAAAATTTTAGGCTATGCAGCTTTTGAAGGGAATCCGATTTCGTATTCTTAATGTGAGGTAAAGTCTGTGAAATCTAAACTAGCGATGATAGACCTCTAGAGTTTAATGTTAAGACCTGTAATTTTTACAGTAATATTTTTTCACCTTTCTGAAAAATCAATATAATTTAAAATAAATATAAATATAAATATAAATATAAATATAAATATAAATATAAATATAAATATAAATATAAATATAAATATAAATATAAATATAAATATAAATATAAATATAAATATAAATATAAATATAAATATAAATATAAATATAAATATAAATATAAATATAAATATAAATATAAATATAAATATAAATATAAATATAAATATGTGAATTACAATTCCGCTGTATACAATTTTGCATTCAATTCTTTCTAATACCTATAATTACAAAACTCCGGTATAAATATATACATTGGATTTACTCCACAAATAAAACTTCAAACGACTATTTCATTTTCTCATACAATACATCCGTATCATCAAAGAGAACCAAGCGCAGCATATTGGCACAAGTAGCAAGCTTCTTCGACCCCTTGGGCCTACTTAATCCTATCATCATTAAGGGCAAAATTTTACTGCAACGCCTTTGGAAATTGAACCTAGCATGGGATGAAAGTGTACCGCTATCCGTTCACACAGAATCGGAGATCATTTGTCAACAACTGGCTTTTGTCAATCGCATCAAAGTTCCACGGAATGTATACTTTACCAATAAAACTAACCTACATGCCTTTGCAGATGCAAGCAGCAAAGCTTATGGAGCGTGCATTTATGCGGTATCTCGCGATGACAATGAAATACACTCAATTCTCATTTGTGCAAAATCACGGGTAGCGCCAACGAAAGAGATAACCTTGCCAAAACTTGAACTCTGCGCCGCTCTGTTCCTCTTCGAGTTGCTTCATTCTGTCTTGGACACATTCAGTGCTCAGCCTAGTCAAGTACACTGCTGGTCTGACTCAACGATCACATGTCATCGTTCGAACGTGAACCTCATTGCTGGACAACGTTCGTAGCCAACAAATTTTCAATGATTCAGCAAATTGTTGCTGGGTTCAGATGGTATCATGTCCTATCCAAGGAAAACCCAGCAGATTTGGTATCGCGCGGAGCGTTGGTAGAGACGCTCCTTGGTAACACCTTGTGGCCAGCATTTTTGACTAAGGAAAGCAGCCTCTGGCCACGAAATCCAGTAGACGATTTTAAAGAAGTTTCAGAACACAGCAAGGTCTGCTTGAAAATAACATCTTCGCCGCCAGATAGCTGAAAATAAATATGTCAACAGATATAAAAAAATTCTTCTCATTTATGCCTACGTTAAACGATTCATGTCGTCGCTCCGTCATCGTGTGGAATCGGGCCAAATCACCGCCAGAGAACTAGAAGAGTCGCTTTTGCCCATATTGCACACATACAGAAGGTAGAATTTGCGGATGAATATGAAGCACTACAAAAATCGGAGGTCAGTCGTAGCTCATGGCTTAATCAATTGTCACCGTTTCTACACGATGAAATTATCAGAGTCGGTGGAAGAATTGCTAATTCGTCGTTTCCTTTATCCATCACTCAGCGTATACGAAGCAAGAGCCCTATCGAAGTATACGTAGCGCTGCTCATTTGCTTCACAACCAAAGCTGTACATTTAGAGTTGGTACCAGATTTAAGTACGGCCGCTCTTAAACGGTTCATTGCTCTCAGATGGAAGTGCCGAAAGTTAGTAAACTTTGCAGGTGCAAACAGAGAACTTAAAGAAATGTTGTCGGCGTTCACATCACAGCAGCATATCAACACAGTTCAATCCTCGTTAGCAGAACAAGGTATAGAATGGAGGTTTATACCACCTCGGTGGGCTTTGGGAAAGCGCAGTCAAATGCGCAAAATATTATCTTCGACGAGTCATCGGTTCACACTTGCTTACATTCGTTGAGCTAAACAAAGTATGTTGCCAAGCTGAAGCAATGGTAAACAGCAGACCCCTTACGCATTTGTCTTCGAGCCCTGACGATCTTCGTGCGCTTACCCCAGCGCATTTCTTAGTTGGCAGAGGGCTTACCGCTGTACTCAAACCATCACTTCTACAAATTCCAAGTGCTAACGAGATACCAAATTGTTCAATCAATGCAACAAAACTTTTGGGAATGTTGGCGGCAAGAACACTTGAAGGAACTTCAGCATCGCACAAAGTGGAGAACAACTTGCCAAAATTTAACAAGTAAGGAAGTCTAAGTTCGGGTGAAACCGAACATTTCATACCCAGCTGTGCACATAAAATGCTGTTATTCTTTGTTTTGTATAGTTAATGGTGTTAAAATTAATAAAAATTGCTTGACTCATAAGTGGGCGGTGCCACGCCCACTTTCCAAAATTTTGAAAAAATTATGTAAAGAATATGAAAGTTGATGTATGTACCAAATTATATTATTATAGCGAAATCAGTTAATTAGATATGGACTTTTCAATATTTCCACCTCCTTTCAATATAACTTTTATGAAAAAGTAGGCGAAGCGATTTCGTTTATTTTCTATAGCTGAATTTACCACAACAATAGTGTGTCCTCTACGAAATTTCGTTATACTAGCATAAACTGTTCTAAAGTTATTAAGAGTCAAAATTTTAAAATTTCTTCAAATATACGTGGGCGGTACCATGCCCCCTTTTCAAAAATTTTTATAAAATCGGCCTTAGAACATCTAAATCAATACATATTGCAAATTTTATCATTGTAGCTGCTTCTAATATTGAATTAACCCATTTTATACGTTTTTCGAAATTTTCGATATCGAAAAAGGGGCGTGGTTATGGTCCGATTTTACCCATTTTCAATAGCAATCTATTCTGAACCCAAATAAGTACGCATGCCAAATTTGGTGAAGATATCTCATTATTTGCTCAAGTTATCGTGTTAACGGACAGACGGACGGACGGACAGACGGACGGACATGGCTCAATCAAATTTTTTTTCGATCCTGATCATATTGATATATGGAAGTCTATATCTATCTCGATTCCTTTATACCTGTACAACCAACCGTTATCCTAACAAAGTTATAATACCCTGTGTACAAGTACAGCTGGGTATAAAAATCAATGACATGGTCCTTATCAGTATGGTGACCATCCGTTCTGTTTTTAAGGAGCCTGTTCTGCGTATTTTTTTCTAAGGAAAATAACAGAAATATTCTGTTTTTAAGCAAATGTTCTGTTTTTTGTTCTGCTTTTTTGTGCCGGCAACCTTTTTGAACAAATGTAATGAGTAGCTTTGTAAAGTTAGTTTGCTCAATAATTTCAAAACTTTGTGAAAAATTTAAAATCTTTCAAAATATTTTAAAAATAATTTAGTTTAACGCGGTCAAGTGCTTCAGCGAAATCAAAAATTGAGTACCTTAAACTGCAAAAACGTGACAAATTTGGAAGTTCCGTACCCAGAAAAAAATTTATACCAAAAATGGTACATTTCGGCCAAAACGGCAACCGTGGTTATGGTAGGTTTTAAATTAACAAGGCAATGTCTCTCACCATCAAGAAATACTATTCACAAAACGTAAAAATATACATAAAAAAATGACTTTCAATTGATGCACTTTGGTTGACATTATTTGACATTGCAATTTCATTGCTTCAGAGACGTTGGTAACATTTTTTACTGCAAAGAGATGATTACGCCATGAAATACGCTTTTTTATTCCAAATATTGAGAGTGTAACCCCAAATAGTTTATAGCCGGGTAGCGAAATTTTCACGTGAAGGCAATACCAAGCCTTAAGTAAAAAGAGTTCTGTTTTTTCACAAAAAAAATGTATGGTCACCGTACTTATCAGCGAAGAAACAGCACCACCGCTAAAGTGGTTGAAACCTTTATTGGAAATGATGACCTAGTGCAAGTTGTTCAAGTCAAGACTCCTGAAGGATACAATACAAAAGAGCAGTAACTCGTCAATCATTTGTGCGCAAGCTTCCAAGGGGGGAGAATGTTCGAGCACTAAGCTCTCATGGTACACGCGCTCCTTTGTACCCCTTCGCACATTCGATGTTCATAGCTACACCACTGCACATGACCTAATTCTGTTCTTCCTTCGCTTTCGAACCATTGCAGTTAACGCTGCAAGGTTAGTACGTCTTTCGCCAATGCACCGCTAATCATAAGCTAATAGAAAAGTGCGTGCATAAAAAACATAATTTTCGGACCATCGCGACTCACACCTACATATATCGTCATCGCTGCAACTCTTCGCTCACCAACAACACCAATCATCACTCATTGACCTTCGATTGGGACATCGCTGTGTCGCCGTTACCCTTATTTTACTTTTTTGTTTTACCATATGAATTTCATAGCATAAGGAACGTAATTTGAATAACTTTGTACTTTTGTTATCAGCTTAAATAAGCTGCATTCGCATAAATAAAGGCCAAATAAAAATAATTATTTTGCCCATTCACAAACATTTTTTTTTTTCGACATAAACTTTGAAATTAAGGTGACAGACACTGAATATTATTTTTGATGCAACCTATTGTACATATCTAAGTGAAACCCCGCTCTTTTCTTTTTGTATCAGGCTTATAAACCACATTTGGATGAACAGAAAATAAAATTTGTACAGAAATTTTATGAAGTTTGATATTTTATTAATTAAAACCTTTATATTAAGTCGCTTTCTTGTTTGCACCACCTTTTTCATACGAAATTTCGGAATCCTACAAAGTCTTTTTAGGTAGCTTCCCGTTGAGCTAGACACCTGAAACTTGGAACATAGTTCGGAGCTCCGTGACAATGCAATGTGAACGAAAAAAGTATCCGCTAGGTGGCGCACGGATTAAGAAATACGGTAAATTCATTTAAAAATTGAAATTTTGGGACGCATATTTGAGGAACTTCCCGGTAAGCTAGATTATTAAAAATTTGCATACATATGAACAATTGAAGACAATACAAACTGTTGTACAAGAAGTTCCGCTGGTTGTCACCCTGATCGAGATAATTATAAAAAATATTAAAAGACTCCTGGAGTTTAGCAATCGATTTTTAGTAACTTCCAGGTTAGTTAGAGACTTGAAACTTGACACATTTGTCACAAACCGATGACAATGCAACCCCTCACCAAAACAATTACGGTAGGTGGCGCACGGATCGAGATATTTCGAAAACTAATTTGAAGTTGAGAATTTTGCGATCGACTTTTGACCAACTTCCAGGTAACCTGGGAACTTAAAACTTGGCATTAAATTGAGGGAACAGTGACACTACAAACAGCAAAAATCAAAATTCCGATAAAAAGCACGCTGGTCTATATAATTGCAAATCTTTAAAAAAAATTAGAAGCCTCCTGGACTTTTGCGATCGATTTTTAGTAACTTCCAGATTAGTTATTAGTTAGAGACTTGAAACTTTACACATTTGTCAAAACCCGATGACAATGCAATCCTTCATCAAAACAATTCCAGTAGGTGGCGCACGGTTCGAGATATTTCGAAAACTAATTTGAAATTGCGAATTTTGAGAAAGACTTTTGACCAACTTCCAGGTAACCTAGGAACTTCAAACTTGGCAATAAATTGAGGCAACAGTGACACTACAAACAGTAAAAATCAAAATTCCAAATCTTAAAAAAAAATTAAAACACCCCTGGACTTTTGCGATCGATTTTTAGTAAGTTCCAGTTTAGTTAGAGACTTAAAACTTAACACATTTATCACAACTCGATGAAAATGGAATCCCTCATGAAAACAATTCCGGTAGGTGGCGCACGGATCGATATACTTCGAAAACTAATTTGAAGTTGAGAATTTGGCGATCGACTTTTGACCAACTTCCAGGTAACCTAGGAACTTGAAACTTGGCATTAAATTGCGGGAACAGTGACACTACCAATAGTAAAAATCAAAATTCCGATAGATACCAGCACGCTTTATAATTTCAAATCTTAAAAAAAAAATTAAGAGGCTCCTGGAATTTTGCGATCGATTTTTAGTAACTTCCAGGTTAGTTAGAAACCTGAAACTTGATACATTTGTCACAACTCGATGACAATGCAATCCCTCATCAAAACAATTCCGGTAGGTGGCGCACGGATCGAGATATTTCGAAAACTAATCTGACGTTGAGAATTTTGCGATCGACTTTTGACCAACTTTCAGGTAACCTAGGAACTTGAAACATGGAATTAAATTTTGGGAACAGCAACACTACAAACAGTGCACGCTGGTCATTTTTGACACATTTTTCACAACCCGATGACAATGCAATCCCTCATCAAAACAATTCCGTTAGGTGACGCACGGATCGAGTTATTTCGAAAACTAATTTGAAGTTGGCAATTTTGCGATCGACTTTTGAACAACTTTCAGATAACCTAGGAACTTGAAACTTAGCAAAACTAAAAATAAAATAATGAAATGACGATAAAAAGATTTTAAAGACAACCTTTATATGAATGCGTGTTTTTGGTTTTGAAATTTTAGTCATACCAATTGTAATCAATTTTTGAGATTCGAAAATATAAAGGTGGAGTGCACGTTTCCAAACTAAGGCAAACAATAGAAGTTCGGTTATCGACAAAACATTTAAAGCCTATATCTATCTCGATTATTTTGTGCCGTTACGTAGTACCGTTATGTGGACAAAATTATAAAACCCTTGTACCTGTACTAGTACGCTGGGTATAATAAAGTGCAGTGTCAAAGAAAACAGAATGTCAAAGTCGTACAAAGTTAAGTTTTGGTTGGTTCTGCCTTTTCATTTGAAGTCGAAATAGTACTCATTCCACGCGCTTGCACAAACTTCGTATGCCGTAACTTTGCTGGCAAAGGAAAGGTCTAACGAAACAGATTTATGTAACTCCTGCCTCGGGCGCAGGTTCAGCTGACAAACGAATTATATTATTTAAAGCAAACTCTGTCATCGCACGTAATAAATAAACAAAGCAACGAATTAGTTCAAACGTTATAATGATATTTATTAAATGGAAATTAAATAAATATAAATAAGTGGCAAATGAATCAAGCGGAAATTATTTGAAAGTATTATTGGGAAAATAAATGGGCTTACCTTCGGTGACTTGGCTGCGGGCTTGTCGGCGTACGGAAAATAAGTGAAAAGCTATAAACGGAAAAAGTTACTTCGAACCTAACTCCGAATAATAGCGTTCGCTATTATCCGGAGAGGAAAGCACTGTTACCGGTAAATATAAAGTGAACTACCCGGCACTAGGGTGTGCCGTAATATTTAGGCCTATGGACTAAACATGTCGGCCCCCTTGCGCCGAGCAATTCCGAAAAGCTCTGGACGTATCCGGAAGCCAAGTCCCGAAGCTAATACAAAGATGAAGTGACTTAAATTTAAAGTTTCTAATTCGGGCGGTTGCGGCTAGTAACTTCTTGGTTCATGCGTTACCTGTGAATAAAGGAAGATGTTAGAAATGGACGTGGGTTGATTTTAGTGCACATTACTTTTTGAAGGCCGATCTGTGTAATTTTATTGCTGATGGGCCCCCGACACCACCAATCCGAATATGGTGGCTTGTGTCAGGAGCCACCTACGGTTGACGGTGGTGTGCCGGCAACCATGATACCGGCGTACACGTCTGCACTGCGCCTAATGTGAGCCGGACTGGTGAAGACCGGTGGAAATCTGGATCCGCCAGCTTCATAAATTGGAATGGCGCTGTTACTGACGGATCCAGTGTTGCTGTCGGACTGAGCCGGGAATATTGGGCCACCACGGTGGCCTGGGTCTTTGCTTCTTTATTCACCCATACTTTCCTCGCAAAACTAGAGTGCATTTGGTTACATACTTCGTGCCGAGGCGTTCCAAACCCAGGTCCCTTGCTCGTTTAGCATCGATTGCCGACGTTGGAGCGCAAGGATCGATGAGCGCTCGAACAAGGTGAAGCTTCCCTCCTGTTCGTTGCATCGGTGGCATCGGGCTTCGCTGGGGCATGTTCCTCGTTGGTGGAATGGCGACAAACAGTTGGTGCAGTAGCGAGCATCGATTATCCCCCTTAGTCGCTCCATGTTTGACATTCCTCGATAAATTGGGCAGAGCCGGATGCTGTGTGCCTTGTGACATAGCCGGCACAGAATGGTAAATGCGTTGGTGCGCGACTCGGTCTAGTTTCTTTTGTCCGAAACTCCAGGCATCCTGGAATTTGAATTTGGATGAGGATTTTGATTTTATTTATTTTTCTTTTGGTGTATTGAGTGGCGTATCGACGTGGGTTGGCTATTCGGAGTGGTAGATAACCGAAAAACTTTGACTTTTTCCGGCGTGTGCGTAAATTTCACGTAATTTGGACTTTAAGATTGGTACATTTGTTTGTCATCTGATAATTTCCTGCCACCCACGAAAAAAAATATTTTGATGGAATGGAAGGTCGAAAGTTCGTATTTTTCTATTTATTTTTAAGGCTGATACGGTTAATGAAATGGCATGAATTTATCCGAGCCTTGCTAGCTTTTTCAATCTTCGGATAATTTTTTGGGAACTTGGTGGGTAGCGCTCCCTAATAAAGCGGGTAGAATGTCGGCAATTCTCTGGGGACTTACTGGTTAGTGCTTCCCAATAAAGTAGGCAGAACATCGGATAATTGGGAATTACTGGGTAGCGCTCCCCAGAAGTGATGTCGTACGTTATTTTGTATATTTGGGTTTTTTTTTTGTTTAAGTTACCAAATTTTGTGCGATGTAAATGTCCTATTACACTTCAGTTACCAAATTTGATACGGTGTAAATGTTCTATTACTTCATATGATAACTCGGTTTGGTAAAAAAAAAAATTTCGTGTGGCAGCACTCACCGGAACTCTCATGCATGGGCTGTCATTCAGGAAAATTCACACGCGGTGGTAAGTAGTTAAATTTGTAATTTGTTTAATCATTTCTTTATTAATGAATTTTCTTTTTATTTACTTGGTGGGTAGCGCTCCCCAATAAAGCGGGTAGAATGTCGGTAATTCTCTGGGGACTTACTGGTTAGTGCTTCCCAATAAAGTAGGTAGAACATCGGATAATTGGGAATTACTGGGTAGCGCTCCCCAGAACAACGGATAAATGCTGCCAGTTAATTTTTGGAAATGCTAAGTGATGTCGTACGTTATTTTGTATATTTGGGCTTTTTTTTTTGTTTAATTTACCAAATTTGGTGCGATGTAAATGTCCTATTACACTTCAGTTACCAAATTTGATACGGTGTAAATGTACTATTACTTCATATGATAACTCGGTTTGGTACAAAAAAAAATTTCGTGTGGCAGCACTCACCGGAACTCTAATGCATGGGCTGTCATTCAGGAAAATTCACACGCGGTGGTAAGTAGTAAAATTTGTAATTTGTTTAATCATTTCTTTATTAATGAATTTTCTTTTTATTTTCAGGTTTCATGAACAGCCGGTTAATATATTTATGGATGATCCTGCATTCAACGAAGTTGTGATACAAGTAGAGTACGTCATATTGGAGGGTGTTATGCCAGAACGAATTTATCAGGGTAGCAGTGGGTCATATTTTGTGAAAAATGCTGAAGGTAAAATCTTAGATGTATTTAAACCGAAAGATGAAGAACCATATGGACGACTCAATCCAAAATTGGCAAAATGGAGGCATAAACTATGTTGTCCGTGCTGCTTTGGACGCGCCTGCCTAATACCGAATCAGGGTTATTTGTCGGAGCCGGGCGCTGGCTTAGTAGACCGTAAACTTAATCTAAATATTGTACCAAAGACGCGAGTTGTACGCTTAGTCGCTGAGACATTCAATTATGAGCGTATAGATCGTCAGAAGGCGAAATTAAAGCGGCGTATCAAAGAGCATTATCCGTCAGCGCATTTCAATTGCATGAGTCTGCCTCTTAAGACTGGTTCCTTTCAACTTTCCGTCGAAGGCTTCAAAGATGCCGATTATTGGTTACGTCGCTTCGAACATGATGCGCTCAATCCAAAACTTTCCAATACCTTTCAATTACAATTCGAACGTCAGGTTGTACTCGACTACATTATACGTAATACCGATCGTGGCAAAGATAATTGGTTAATACGTCATGTGCTTCCACTATTATCCGATATGAATTATGTAGAAGAAATTTGTACCGATTTGTTTTGCTTATTTCAGCAAGATAAAGGTTTTGATAGGCGTCTGTTTGAACGTCAAATGTCTTTGATGCGTGGACAGATTTTGAATGTAACACAAGCGTTAAAGGATGGCAAATCACCGGTTCAATTGGTACAAATGCCTGCGGTCGTCATGGAAGGATCGCGTGGACAAAATAGTCGTTTCTTTTCGTTTACACAACGCTTTCAAAATAAAGAGTCCCTTCTTCTCGTGGTGCTAACATGAATGCAACAGCACAAATAACAACAAAAAACCAATCGCTGCGTTGATGCATAATTAAACGCAATCCAATAGGAAATACTAAAGGTATGAATAATGATATAAAATATTGTCATTATATAATTTAAAAAAAAATCTTTACAGATGGGTCGTATACACGCTCCTGGCAAGGGGATATCCCAATCAGCGTTTCCCTACAGGCGAACCGTGCCTTCACGGCTTAAATTCAATGCAGAAGATGTCAAAGAGCACATGAAGAATCTGATGGTTGTGCCTATGAGGCAAAAATGATTTCAATCGAATCGGGTGAGTGGTTCTTTAATTAATTATAATTTTTTTTTTGTTGTAAAGTTTTATCCGGGCGACGAGTTATATTTTCTATATTTTTGCTGTCACACATGAGAAGCTAATTAGAAATAGTAACCAGTATTTATCAGAATATCTCAACTACAAAAAAAATTGTTTATACGTATCTCGAATTTATTATTCAATAATCTAAGAAATTTGCTGCCATTAATAACTCCAGCGCTATTTCGGGAGCAATGGGAAACTCGGGTATTTCAGTTGAACTGTTGGTATAACGCACCTTATACGTGAAGTACATGCAAACTTTTTGGAGTACATGAGATGGTATTTCTCTAAAATGCACTTCCTTTGCCTCATTTTCCGCAAATTGTCCAGGACCCGAAAGCATTGCTTTTATGGTTCCAGAGGTCATTGCGTGTTCTCGCTTCACGATACACTCCTGTCCATCAGATGATATTAGCTTCACATATATGGCATCAGGACCTTCACATCCACCGTAAATTTAATGTTGTTGTTGTTGTTGTTAACAATGAATCGCGAACCGTAAATTTTATCGCTTCGTTGTTCTTCCATTTTTTTTATTTTTATAATTATATTTAAATATCTCTGAAAATTTTTGCTGAGATTGAATCAGCTAATTTAATATTTTCGTGGGGGAATTTATGTTTATGCGATGTGCTGCTAATTTGCTGTAGCACATTGTCATCTTCTGTGGCAGATCGGTTCGTCCGTCTGCAGTAGGTTTTCTGTTGGCCTCGTTACCAAGTTTAACGAGTGCATGTGCTTGTTATTGGGGTTATTGTTGTGGTTGGAAATGGTTTTCTGCGGTGGTAAGACCGCGAGGTTCCCTAATCCTGAAGGAATAAGAAGTGGAATTGGGGATATGGAGAAGTGGAATATTACTCCCTACCGTCATCCTCGCTGACGGGTGGAAGTAGGACCAATTTCGCGATTGGTCTGGTAGTTCGGCCCCGCGCGGTGTCTAGTTCGACGACTCGAACTCGATTATCAGGTCCACGATGTAAGTTCGCGATCCGTCCTAGCCCTCCTAGATGTCCTCCAACCAGAAAATGTCCTGGGGTAAGTGGCTCCAAGTTCGATGGTTCGTTGTACGATGGCGTTAGTGGTCGTGAATTGAGACAAGACTCGATTCGACAGAGTAGGGTGCTAAGTTCCTCGAGGGTAAATTTATGATCGGAGGCGACCTTTTTAAAGTGATTTTTGAAACTTTTGACCCCTGCTTCCCAGAGTCCCCCCATATGAGGCTGGTATAAAGTGCCAGGTCAGGGTTTGATGACAATACTTCGAAAGGGTCTGGTTGCGGGCGTCCGCTAGAAAAGACTTGAACTCTGAGCGGAGAGCTCAAGAGGCCCCGACGAAGTTTGTTCCATTGTCGGAGTGGATGTTCTTTGGACATCCTCGTCTGGCAACAAATCTGTCTAAAGCTGCCAGGAACGAGGCGGTGCTAAGGTCACTGGTGCCCTCCAAATGAATGGCCTTGGTCGTAAAGCATACGAACAGGCAGACGTAGCCCTTGGACATGCGACAACCTCTGCCGCTGTAGGATTTGATGTCAAAGGGTCCGGCGAAATCTACCCCGGTGTTGGTAAATGCACGGGAAAAGGTGGTGCGTTCGGAGGAATGGTCCCCCATTAATAGGGTCTGCACTCGCTGTCGGAAGATGGTGCAGACCTTACAGTTGTGGATAATAGTTTTGATCATATTTTTAACTTTTGGAATCCAGTATTGCGAGGGGATAAGCCGCAGCTTTACTTGATTTTCCCCATGTAAGGAGATCTTGTGGACAAACTGGACCAGGAGACGAGTAAAGTGATACGTGTACGGCAGGATAATTGGATGACGTTTGCTATAAGGCAGGTCAAGGGATGCAGACAGACGGCCCGCAAGATGTTACCGCTATCGATGAAGGGGCTGAGAGGCAGGACTTCGCTTTTTGTGCCGATGGGTTTCCCGGATTTTAAATTCCCTAATTCCTCCGAATAGTGTTTCTGTTGGGAGATTGCAATGAGACGTTGAGTCGTAGCCTTAATTTCGTCGGGCGAAATTAGGTATGACTCCGCTTTAAAAGTAGATTTGGTTTTGGGACTCGTTCTTTGAGAAAATCTCATAACGTATGATATGACCCCCAAAGCTCTTGAAAAATCGGAAAATCGATTTAGGATGTCCTCTTTGTTGTTTACTTGCATAGTTGTGTGGATTTGTATCCTCTTTTCCTTGATGTTTGTACCCTACTCTTTTTCTTGGGTTGGCCATTTAGTCTTGTCTTCTTGTAGCCAAGAAGGTCCCTGCCACAACAAAACGTTGTTGACTAGGTCCCTTGCTGATAGCCCTCGGCTGGCCAGATCAGCTGGGTTTGATGCCAAGCTGTATTTCCCACCTTTTTAACACAATTTTTGTAACTCTGTGCGCCAAGAACGTTGACCACGAACACGGTGGCTTTCTGATCCATGCTAGGACTATGGTTGAATCAGTCCACAAGTGAATTTTATATGTGCCTAAATTCAGGTTTTCGATGACGGTTTCTAAGGTTTCGGCTAGCAAAACCGCTCCACATAACTCCAATCGGGGTAAGGAAATGGTCTTCACTGGGGCTACTCTTGTTTTTGCCATTAGCAGGTTAACGTAGACTTGATCTTTCGTTTGAACACGTAGAAAAACTGTGGCTGCATAGGCTTTCTCTAAAGCATCGCAGAACCCGTGTATTTCCACGTCGTTGGATGGCGTGAAATATACCCATCGTGGTATTCGAATATTGTTTATTTCGTTGTAATCAGACATAAAGCTTTGCTACCTATCTAACGAGCAGATACTCTTTCGTCCCAGTCAGACCCCTCCAACTAGATGTTTTGCATAATTATTTTGGCTACTATGATGACTGGAGCCAGCCATCCTAATGGATCGAAGAGTTTAGCGATGGCTGAGAGTATTGCTCTTTTGGTTATGCTGTCCCTGTTTTCAATTGGTTTAGCCGCGAAATAAAAGTAGTCCGAATGTGCGTTCTAACGGATTCCTAGGGTTATGACCGTACTTGAGTCCTCGAACTCCAAGAAGTCTTCGTTTAACCGATGCGGTTTAGGTATGCCTTGAAGTATTTTTGCTGCAGTTTGATGTCCATTTCCGAAGGGAGAAATCAGCGGAGTGTAAGGCATGCGTGATCTTATCGCGAGCTTTAATTGCCGAGTCGATACTATGCCCCCCGGAAAGAAGGTCATCGACGTACAAACTTGTGCGCAGAATGGTTGATGCGATAGGTAACGAGGTCTGTACGTCGTCTGCCAGCGTTCGTATCGCGAGATAGGGAGCGCAATTAACTCCGAATGTTACCGTCCTTAATTCGTAGACTGTTATAGGGTCCCACGGTTTGGTTCGAAAAATTATCCTTTGGAACTTGGTCTGATTAGGTTTGAACCATATCTGACGGTACATCTTTTCGATGTCACTATTGAATACGTATTTGAAGAATCTCCATCTAAGGAGTAGGATGGTTAAGTCGGCCTGTAGTACTGGGCCTGTATGTAGCACGTCGTTAAGACTTGTGCCATTGGCAGTGGGACATGATGCATTGAATACCACCTGGACTTTGGTAGTTGTGCTTTCTTCCTTTATGACAGCATGATGAGGCAAGAAATAACAGTCACAACCCGATGACAATGCAATCCCTCATCAAACCAATTCCGGTAGGTGACGCATGGATCGAGATATTTCGAAAACTAATTTGAAGTTGAGAATTTTGTAATCGTTTTTTGACCTACTTCCAGGTAACCTAGGAACTTGAAACTTGGCATTAAATTGAGGCAACAGTGACACTATAAATAGTAAAAATCAAAACTCCGATAGATGGCACGCTGGTCTATATAATTGCAAATCTTAAAAAAAAAATTAAAACACTCCTGGAATTGTGCGATCGTTTTTTAGTAACTTCGAGGTTAGTTGGAGACTTGAAACTTTACACATTTGTCACAACCCGATGACAATGCAATCCCTCATCAAAACAATTCCGGTTGGTGGCGCAGGGATCGAGGTATTTCGAAAACTAATTTGAAGTTGGCAATTTTGCGATCGTTTTTTGACCAACTTTCAGGTAACCTAGGAACTTGAAACTTAGCAAAACTAAAAATAAAATAATAAAATGACGATAAAAAAATTTTAAAGACAACCTTTATATGAATACTGTCAAAAATCCTCAGCAAATTTGTCATTAAACAAAGACATGGTTTCGGTGTTTTTGGTTTTGAAATTTTAGTCATACCACTTGTAATCAATTTTTGAGATTCGAATATATAAAGGTGGAGTGCATGTTTCCAAACTAAGGCAAACAATAGAAGTTCGGTTATCGACAAAACATTTAAAGCCTATATCTATCTCGATTATTTTGTGTCGTTATGTGGACAAAATTATAAAACCCTTGTACCTGTACTAGTACGCTGGGTATAATAAAGTAATAATGTATCCGACTCTTCTCTCAAAATATACTTTCAAAATATGGGAGGTATGCGCACAAAATCTAAAGAAATTCTTTTAGCGACGTCCCGCATGGACTATGATGTTTATGCCCTCGTGGAAACCTGGCTAAATAGTGACTTTTCGGATGAAGAGTTTTTTAATCCTTGTCTTTTTCATACCTTTCGGAAAGACAGGGATTCTGTGAAGACTGGTCACCGGAGAGGAGGTGGAGTTCTTATCGCCATAAAAAGAAATCTACGATATTCGGCTTATCAACTTTTACATAATGACTCGTTAATTGATCAACTTTGTGTTCGCATATTCGGTACTGCTGGATCTACATTCATTTGTGTTTCATATATTCCGCCAAATAGTTCGGATAGCTTATATAACTCTCACATCGAAAACATTGTTAATATTTGCGAAACCAACTGTGATTCTCATTTTTGTATTCTCGGGGATTTTAATTTACCTGATTTCGTCTGGTTGGATCTCCAGAATAATGGGGTTATGTTTCCTTCTAATGTTACGCGATCGCTTTATATTAATTTTATAGATAGCCTATTAAGTTGTAATCTTATTCAAATTAATAATGCCTTTAATGCACTTGCTAAGCTCTTAGATCTTGTTTTTGTGGATGAGAATTTGATTTTTAGCCTCTCTGAAAGCCTTTTCCCGCTGTGGCAGCCCGACAGTCATCATGTTCCGCTCGTCATTAACTTAATTGATATTAATACTATCCCGATATCTTTTGACTTAAATAACCATTCTTTTAATTTTCGGTCAACTGACTTTGTTGTACTTAATAGTACTTTTTGTGATATATCCTGGGAAAATATTTTGCAGTCCAATGACGTTAGTGTCTGTTTTGAAACTTTTTTGAGGACGTTGGCTGAGGTTTTTTATGATAAGGTGCCTCGCCGGGCCCCAAAAATTTATAAATTACCCTGGTACAACACTACTCTTAAAAGGCTGAAAAATAGACGTAATAAATATTGTAAATTGTATAACGCCGATTCTGCGAATACTGCTCTTCGGGATCAGTACTTAAATAGTGTGAGGGAGTTCAATGCTCTTGATAATTTTTTATATAATCAGTATATGAGGAAGTTGGAAGTGGAGTTGAAGGATGATCCCAAAGCATTTTGGAATTTTATTCGGTCCAAGCGTGGTTCTACCAACATACCTATTTGCATGAATTACAATGACAATTGCTCACAGTCTCTAAATGACACTGTAGAACTTTTTGCAGAATTTTTCAAATCTAATTTCGAAGATGAAGTTACTTTTCAAACTAGTCCTCACTCGAGCTCATACCTATTTGAACGCATTGATTTTAGTTCACTTTCACTATCTGTGGATGATGTTAGTAAAGCTATGCGCTCGTTAAAGCCTTCGCTAAAATGTGACCCTGATGGACTTTGTGCATTATTTCTGAAGCACTGTAGCTCATCTTTATGCATTCCTCTATGCTACATATTTAATTTATCTCTTTCTTCGGGCTTATTTATTGATAGGTGGAAAACAGCGTCAATCACGCCGATCTTTAAGTCTGGAAATAAAAATGATGTCTCAAATTACAGACCCATTGCTAAGCTCTCAGTTTGCTCTAAGCTTTTTGAAATAATTATTCATGAAAAACTTTTCTTTGTTGTTAAGAGCATTATAGAGCCGCGCCAGCATGGGTTTGTTTCAGGTCGCTCTACAGTCACTAACCTGACATCTTTTTCGGATTTCTGCTTATCAGCCTTCAAAGTCGGTTCCCAGGTGGACACCATATATACTGACTTCTCTAAGGCATTCGACAAAGTGTCTCATCAGATTTTGCTGATGAAACTAGAGTTATATGGTTTTCACTCGGTGTTCCTATGTTGGTTGAAGTCCTATCTGTCTAATAGATCCCTTTGTGTTGAAATTGAAAACTGTAAGTCGCACACCTTTGTGGCAAATTCTGGGGTTCCCCAGGGTAGTATCCTTGGGCCGCTGTTGTTCGTTCTATTCATCAATGACATTGGCGCTTGCTTTCAGTCTTCCAACTTTCTTCTTTATGCTGATGACTTGAAGATCTTTCGCAGGATTGACAGTCCATCAGATGTTATACTTTTGCAATGTGACCTGGTTAACCTTGTTGACTGGTGTAATACTAATAAGCTCTTTCTAAACGTTAATAAATGTTTTCACATGTCTTTCTCGAAGACCAGCAATAATCTTGTTTCACATTACTATTTAGCAGGCAGTCTCTTGAGCACAGTCAACGAATTTGTGGATCTAGGTGTCGTCTTTGACACTCATTTTTCTTTCGTTAATCATATCTGCTATGTCCTCCCGAAGGCTTATAAAAATCTTGCATTCTTACGCCGATATGCTAAGGACTTTAATGACCCCTATACTAGGAAGGCTTTATATATATCGTTGGTTCGCTCAAAGCTTGAGTATGCGTCCATTGTGTGGAACCCAATCTACAGCTGTCATGCGGCTAGAATTGAAAGGGTTCAAAGAAAATTTATTCGGTTTGGGCTTGGCTCACTTAATTTTGATAATCCGTTGCCCTCTTATGAGTCTCGGTGTACATTAATTAATCTACAATCCCTTCAGTCCAGGAGAACTTTGCACCTGCTTATGTTCGTGTATGATCTCGTTGTTGGTTCGGTAAATTGCCCAGACCTTCTCGAGAAAATCACGTTCAATGTTCCTATTAGGTCCCTTCGTTTTTCCCCTCCTTTTTATCTGAGTTCTATCAGGGTAAACTACGCCCTCTTTGATCCAATATTCCGCTCTCTAGCGGAATTCAATAAACTTTCGAGTAGGCTAAATATCGATTTCTCTCTATCCAGGGACGTTTTTAAGTCTCAATTACTTTTGTACCTAGATATTTATTAAAACTCGAATATTATATGCATATATGTGTTATTTTTTATTAATTATATTTAAAATTTAGCCTTATAAATTTCTGTATCTAGTCTGTAATTATAATCATAGACTGAATAAACCTGAATTGAATTGAATAAAGTGCAGTGTCAAAGAAAACAGAATGTCAAAGTCGTACAAAGTTAAGTTTTGGTTGGTTCTGCCTTTTCATTTGAAGTCGAAATAGTACTCATTCCACGCGCTTGCACAAACTTCGTATGCCGTAACTTTGCTGGCAAAGGAAAGGTCTAACGAAACAGATTTATGTAACTCCTGCCTCGAGCGCAGGTTCAGCTGACAAACGAATTATATTATTTTAAACAAACTCTGTCATAGCATACTGTTTATGCGGATTACCTATCGATTAGGTTCTCGCAAATTATTTGAAAGTATTATTGGGAAAATAAATGGGCTTACCTTCGGTGACTTGGTGTCGGCGTAAGGAAAATAAGTGAAAAGCTATAAACGGAAAAAGTTACTTCGAACCTAACTCCGAATAATAGCGTTCGCTATTATCCGGAGAGGAAAGCACTGTTACCGGTAAATATAAAGTGAACTACCCGGCACTAGGGTGTGCCGTAATATTTAGGCCTATGGACTAAACATGCCGGCCCCCTTGCGCCGAGCAATTCCGAAAAGCCAAGTCCCGAAGCTAATACAAAGATGAAGTGACTTAAATTTAAAGTTTCTAATTCGGGCGGTTGCGGCTAGTAACTTCTTGGTTCATGCGTTACCTGTGAATAAAGGAAGATGTTAGAAATGGACGTGGGTTGATTTTAGTGCACATTACTTTTTGAAGGCCGATCTGTGTAATTTTATTGCTGATGGGCCCCCAACACCACCAATCCGAATATGGTGGCTTGTGTCAGGAGACACCTACGGTTGACGGTGGTGTGCCGGCAACCATGATACCGGCGTACACGTCTGCACTGCGCCTAATGTGAGCCGGACTGGTGAAGACCGGTGGAAATCTGGATCCGCCAGCTTCATAAATTGGAATGGCGCTGTTACTGACGGATCCAGTGTTGCTGTCGGACTGAGCCGGGAATATTGGGCCACCACGGTGGCCTGGGTCGTTACTTCTTTATTCACCCCATACTTTCCTCGCAAAACTAGAGTGCATTTGGTTACATACTTCGTGCCGAGGCGTTCCAAACCCAGGTCCCTTGCTCGTTTAGCATCGATTACCGACGTTGGAGCGCAAGGATCGATGAGCGCTCGAACAAGGTGAAGCTTCCCTCCTGCTACGATTTGGACCATCGCCGTTGGGGCGAGGACTACAAAAGATCGCATTATTGTCGTCACGGAGGAGGCTTCCATGAGACGTCCGGTGTAGCTTTCTGGCGAGCAATGGTAGTAAGCTTTGCGAGGGCGGTGACTGGGACGCGTGGTTGGTACGGCGCCGCCCTACCAGAAGAGCGTCGTGACGAGCGGGACGAACGCGGTGCCGCTTCGCGATGGGCGGAAAGGACGAGTCTCCGCGCCATCCCCGTGTTGGGTAAACTGTGGCCTCTCGTGCCTTAGTAGAGGTCGAAAACGTCGTGGCTCCGAGCCGAGATGTTGCGTTGGCATCTGGAGTGCAGTTGGGTCCTCCCGCCACGCTATTTCTTCTTCGGCGACTTCATCTGCCCAGGACATCGTATGCTCCGCCACATGGATTGATAAAGCTCCTTCGGAGCTTGCTTTATCGTCGTCGTTATACGTAAGGGTTGCCTCGTCGATGTGTGATGCGGTTCGTTGCATCGGTGGCGTCGGGCTTCGCTGGGGCATGTTCCTCGTTGGTGGAATGGCGACAAACAGTTGGTGCAGTAGCGAGCATCGATTATCACCCTTAGTCGCTCCATGTTTGACATTCCTCGATAAATTGGGCAGAGCCGGATGCTGTGTGCCTTGGGACATAGCCGGCACAGAATGGTAAATGCGTTGGTGCGCGACTCGGTATAGTTTATTTTGTCCGAAACTCCAGGAATTTGAATTTGGATGAGGATTTTGATTTTATTTATTTTTCTTTTGGTGTATTGAGTGGCGTATCGACGTGGGTTGGCTATTCGGAGTGGTAGATAACCGAAAAACTTTGACTTTTTCCGACGTGTGCGTAAATTTCACGTAATTTGGACTGTAAGATTGGTACATTTGTTTGTCATCTGATAATTTCCTGCCACCCACGAAAAAAAATATTTTGATGGAATAGAAGGTCGAAAGTTCGTATTTTTCTATTTATTTTTAAGGCTGATACCTTTAATGGAATGGCATGAATTTATCCGAGCCTTGCTAACTTTTTCAATCTTCGGATAATTTTTTGGGAACTTGGTGGGTAGCGCTCCCCAATAAAGCGGGTAGAATGTCGGTAATTCTCTGGGGACTTACTGGTTAGTGATTCCCAATAAAGTAGGTAGAACATCGGATAATTGGATTTACTGGGTAGCGCTTCCCAGAACAACGGATAAATGCTGCCAGATAATTTTTGGAAATGCTAAGTGATGTCGTACGTTATTTTGTATATTTGGGCTTTTTTTTTTTGTTTAATTTACCAAATTTGGTGCGATGTAAATGTCCTATTACACTTCAGTTACCAAATTTGATACGGTGTAAATGTACTATTACTTCATATGAGAACTCGGTTTGGTACAAAAAAAATTTCGTGTGGCAGCACTCACCGGAACTCTCATGCATGGGCTGTCATTCAGGAAAATTCACACGCAGTGGTAAGTAGTAAAATTTGTAATTTGTTTAATCATTTCTTTATTAATGAATTTTCTTTTTATTTTCAGGTTTCATGAACAGCCGGTTAATATATTTATGGATCATCCTGCATTCAACGAAGTTGTGATACAAGTAGAGAACGCCATATTGGCGGGTGTTATGCCAGAACGAATTTATCAGGGTAGCAGTGGGTCATATTTAGTGAAAAATTCTGAAGGTAAAAAAAGTATTGTGCCTTGAACGACAAATGCTGCATCTGAATCGCCTAGCGCATCGTGTCACGGTGTGTCCAGCTGACAGACAGTTCAAGCACCAACGGTTGCCCTTAACGTAAGATATCCTATCTGTCGGGGTCATTCCGAGGAATCTACCACAATCTTTTAATTTGTGGTCTGTACTATTGCACATCTTGCATGGTGGTTTGGGGACGCTGGCTTGGTAAACCCCAAGTTTCGTTGGTGTTGACCTTGTATTGGGTGCTTTTGATGTTTGGCTACCCTTAAGGTCGAAGACGGTTTCCAACGTTTGGAACCGATTGGACACGAATTTGTCCATATCTTCCCATCTGGGAATCTCGGTTTAATTTTCTATGGTTTGTTCCTATAGAGCCAGAGTGCATTCCGGTAGTCTGGTGGAACATAAGTATGCAATGATTGCATCCCAGTTGGATATGTCAATTTGATGACATGTCAGGGATGAGATGCAATTATTAATGTCCCGTTGAAGTTGTTTTATTGCTGTTCCGCATTCACTAGTAACAGATGTTAGATTAAAAAGGGCCTTCAATTGGGTATTAACCAGGATACGCTTGTTGTCGGAGGCGGGCGCTGGCTTAGTAGACCGTAAACTTAATCTAAATATTGTACCAAAGACGCGAGTTGTACGCTTAGTCGCTGAGACATTCAATTATGCGCGTATAGATCGTCAGAAGGCGAAATTAAAGCGGCGTATCAAAGAGCATTATCCGTCAGCGCATTTCAATTGCATGAGTCTGCCTCTTAAGACTGGTTCCTTTCAACTTTCCGTCGAAGGCTTCAAAGATGCCGATTATTGGTTACGTCGCTTCGAACATGATGCGCTCAATCCAAAACTTTCCAATACCTTTCAATTACAATTCGAACGTCTGGTTGGTTTGTCGTAGCAAAGATAATTGGTTAATACGTCATGTGCTTCCAATATTATCCGATATGAATTATGTAGAAGAAATTTGTACCGATTTGTTTTGCTTATTTCAGCAAGATAAAGGTTTTGATAGGCGTCTGTTTGAACGTCAAATGTCTTTGATGCGTGGACAGATTTTGAATGTAACACAAGCGTTAAAGGATGGCAAATCACCGGTTCAATTGGTACAAATGCCTGCGGTCGTCATGGAAGGATCGCGTGGACAAAATAGTCGTTTCTTTTCGTTTACACAACGCTTTCAAAATAAAGAGTCCCTTCTTCTCGTGGTGCTAACATGAATGCAACAGCAGAAATAACAACAAAAAACCAATCGCTCCGTTGATGCATAATTAAACGCAATCCAATAGGAAATACTAAAGGTATGAATAATGATATAAAATATTGTCATTATATAATTAAAAAAAAAAATCTTTACAGATGGGTCGTATACACGCTCCTGGCAAGGGGATATCCCTATCAGCGTTTCCCTACAGGCGAACCGTGCCTTCACGGCTTAAATTCAATGCAGAAAATGTCAAAGAGCACATGAAGAATCTGATGGTTGTGCCTATGAGGCAAAAATGATTTCAATCGAATCGGGTGAGTGGTTCTTTAATTAATTATAATTTTTTTTTGTTGTTAAAGTTTTATCCGGGCGACGAATTATATTTTCTATATTTTTGCTGTCACACATGAGAAGCTAATTAGAAATAGTAACCAGTATTTATCAGAATATCTCAACTACAAAAAAAATTGTTTATACCTATCTCGAATTTATTATTCAACAATCTAAGAAATTTGCTGCCATTAATAACTCCAGCGCTATTTCGGGAGCAATGGGAAACTCGGGTATTTCAGTTGAACTGTTGGTATAACGCACCTTATACGTGCAGTACATGCAAACTTTTTGGAGTACATGAGATGGTATTTCTCTTAACGCGTTTCTGCAGCTCGGCGAGATACTCGGTTTTCCATCGTTTGCAGAACGTTTGGTGTAATGCCTTGAGTTTTTCCCATCTGTTGACGAGTGAGGCACGATGCTCGCTGACGTCGATCTGGGGGGGGGGGGGGGCTAATAGATGTCCTCCAACCAGAAAATGTCCTGGGGTAAGTGGCTCCAAGTTCGATGGTTCGTTGGACGATGGCGTTAGTGGTCGTGAATTGAGACAAGACTCGATTCGACAGAGTAGGGTGCTAAGTTCCTCGAGGGTAAATTTATGATCGGAGGCGAACTTTTTAAAGTGATTTTTGAAACTTTTGACCCCTGCTTCCATTTTCGCACTGGATGTTCTTTGGACATCCTCGTCTGGCAACAAATCTGTCTAAAGCTGCCAGGAACGAGGCGGTGCTAAGGTCACTGGTGGCCTCCAAATGAATGGCCTTGGTCGTAAAGCATACGAACAGGCAGACGTAGCCCTTGGACATGCGACAACCTCTGCCGCTGTAGGATTTGATGTCAAAGGGTCCGGCGAAATCTACCCCGGTGTTGGTAAATGCACGGGAAAAGGTGGTGCGTTCGGAGGGAAGGTCCCCCATTAATTGGGTCTGCACTCGCTGCCGGAAGATGGTGCAGACCTTACAGTTGTGGATAATGGTTTTGATCATATTTTTAACTTTTGGAATCCAGTATTACTTGATTTTCCCCATGTAAGGAGATCTTGTGGACAAACTGGATCAGGAGACGAGTAAAGTGACACGTGTACGGCAGGATAATTGGATGACGTTCGCTATAAGGCAGGTCAAGGGATGCAGACAGACGGCCGCCCACCCGCAAGATGTTACCGCTATCGATGAAGGGGTTGAGAGGCAGGACTTCGCTTTTGTCCCGATGGGTTTCCCGGATTTTAAATTCCCTAATTCCTCCGAATAGTGTTTCTGTTGGGAGATTGCAATGAGACGTTGAGTCGTAGCCTTAATTTCGTCGGGCGAAATTAGGTATGACTCCGCTTTAAAAGTATATTTCGTTTTGGGACTCGTTCTTTGAGAAAATCTCATAACGTATGATATGACCCTCAAAGCTCTGGAAAAATCGGAAAACCGATCTAGGATGTCCTCTTTGTTGTTTACTTGCATAGTTGTGTGGATTTGTACCCTCTTTTCCTCGATGTTTGTAACATACTCCTTTTTCTTGGGTTGGCCATTTAGTCTTGTCTTCTTGTAGCCAAGAAGGTCCCTGCCACCACAAAACGTTGTTGACTAGGTCCCTTGCTGATAGCCCTCGGCTGGCCAGATCAGCTGGGTTTGATGCCAAGCTGTATTTCCCACCTTTTTAACACAATTTTTGTAACTCTGTGCGCCACTGATCCATGCTAGGACTACGGTTGAATCAGTCCACAAGTGAATTTTAAATGTGCCTAAATTCAGGTTTTCGATGACGGTTTCTAAGGTTCCGGCTATCAAAACCGCTCCGCCTAACTCCAATCGGGGTAAGGAAATGGTCTTCACTGGGGCTACTCTTGTTTTTGCCATTAGCAGGTTAACGTAGACTTGATCTTTCGTTTGAACACGTAGAAAAACTGTGGCTGCATAGGCTTTCTATAAAGCATCGCAGAACCCGTGTATTTCCACGTCGTTGGATGGCGTGAAATATACCCATCGTGGTATGCGAATATTGTTTATTTCGTTGTAATCAGACATAAAGCTTTGCCACCTATCTAACGAGCAGATACTCTTTCGTCCCAGTCAGTCCCCTCCAACTAGATGTTTTGCATAATTATTTTGGCTACTATGATGACTGGAGCCAGCCATCCTAATGGATCGAAGAGTTTAGCGATGGCTGAGAGTATTGCTCTTTTGGTTATGCTGTCCCTGTTTTCAATTGGTTTAGCCGCGAAATAAAAGTAGTCCGAATGTGCGTTCTAAGGGATTCCTAGGGTTTTGACCGTACTTGAGTCCTCGAACTCCAGGAAGTCCTTGTTTAACCGATGCGGTTTAGGTATGCCTTGAAGTATTTTGCTGCAGTTTGATGTCCATTTCCGAAGGGAGAAACCAGCGGACTGTAAGGCATGCGTGATCTTATCGCGAGCTTTAATTGCCGAGTCGATACTATGCCCCCCGGAAAGAACGTCATCGACGTACATACTTGTGCGCAGAATGGTTGATGCGATAGGTAACGAGGTCTGTACGTCGTCTGCCAGCGTTCGTATCGCGAGATAGGGAGCGCAATTAACTCCGAATGTTACCGTCCTTAATTCGTAGACTGTTATAGGGTCCCCCGGTTTGTTTCGAAAAATTATCCTTTGGAACTTGGTCTGATTAGGTTTGAACCATATCTGACGGTACATCTTTTCGATGTCACTATTGAATACGTATTTGAAGAATCTCCATCTAAGGAGTTGGATGGTTAAGTCGGCCTGTAGTACTTGGCCTGTATGTAGCACGTCGTTAAGACTTGTGCCATTGGCAGTGGGACATGATGCATTGAATACCACCCGGACTTTGGTAGTTGTGCTTTCTTGGTTTATAACAGCATGATGAGGCAAGAAAGAACAGTCCGTTGATTGAGGTGGTATGATTGAAGAATCTTTTGACATATGTCCTAATGTTTCGTACTCCGTTAGAACTCTATTGCATTCTACCGCTAGTTCCGGTGTTTTAGCTAACCGGGTCTCATTTCTGTAAAATTGCGAGCAAACGCCTTTTAGAGAGGGCCCTAAGCAGATGTTGTTGGGAAAATCTTGTTTGAAGGGAAGGGAGACCATGTATTTTCCATCGGAGCATCGTTCTGTTGTATCTTTGAAAAGTTCCTCGCGATAGGCATTATACTCATTCAGTGCTTCTTTCTTAGGCATATCCTCTAATTCCCAGAATGCGGTTAACTGCTTATCCAGGCTTATTTCGTTGAAAAAAGATACCCTCTTATCGGTGGGTTGTGCTGTTTCTGCTCGGCCGGTTAATATCCAACCGAAGACGGTTTCTTGAGCTAGTAACGTGTTCATAACGTTTTTTATTATACCGTTTAATATTATTTTTGCCTAAATGTCGTCTCCTAGGATGAGGTCGACTGGTTCATTAATGAAGAACCTCTTATCCGCCAAAATCAAGCCAGGGAAAGCTTGTTGGGTCAGTGCGCTGACTTGGCAAGTCGGAAGGTCCGCTATCAGTTGCGGAAGCACTAGTGCTATTGTATCAATTGCAATTAATGGGTCGATTAGGGAACCTATTGTAATAGAGCCCGACTCTTTGACCTGCGCTGAAGGCGTATTGTTTATACCCGATACTTGGATGTTCAGGCGTTTAGAAGGCAGGTTTATTCTCCTTTTCAACCATTCGGTTATGAAATAGCATTCAGAACCGGAGTCAATAAGTGCAATGGCTGAGAAATCCACTCCATTATAGTGGATTTTAACGCGTGCTATTCCTAACAATACTCCTTTAGTTGTATTTGCATGACAATATGAAGTATAATTAACATTTTCTCTTGTATTCCTAGATTCCAGCTCTGTTCGTGCTTGCTGTGACGTGGAGGGCCTATCATCTGTGGTGTTTCGACGCCACGTCTGAGTTGTTGCGTTTGGCTGAGCTTCTGCCACGTGGAGCAAAATATTGTGCCTTGAACGACAAATGCTGCATCTGAATCGGCTAGCGCATCGTGTCACGGTGTGTCCAGCTGACAGACAGTTCAAGCACCAACGGTTGCCCTTAACGTAAGATATCCTATCTGTCGGGTCATTCCGAGGAATCTACCACAATCTCTTAATTTGCGGTATGTACTATTGCACATCTTGCATGGTGGTTTGGGGACGCTGGCTTGGTAAACCCCAAGTTTCGTTGGTGTTGACCTTGTATTGGGTGCTTTTGATGCTTGGCTACCCTTAAGGTCGGAGACGGTTTCCAACGTTTGGAACCGATTGGACAGGAATTTGTCCATATCTTCCCATCTGGGAATCTCGGTTTAATTTTCTATGGTTTGTTCCCATAGAGCCAGAGTGCATTCCGGTAGTCCGGTGGAACATAAGTATATAATGATTGCATCCCAGTTGGATATGTCAATTTGATGACATGTCAGGGATGAGATGCAGTTGTTTTATTGCTGTTCCGCATTCACTAGTAACAGATGTTAGATTAAAAAGGCTCAAATTTTTCCAGGCTGTTGTAAAGCCTTCATTAGTCAATGGACGATTCAGTTTCTTGAGGAGTTTGCTTCTGTGGTATTTGCGCTTTTTCCATCTTTTCGACTTGAGCATTCATTGCAGCCATGCATTTCGCGTAGTTTGCAAAACAAGTCTTATTTTTTTGCTTTATGGATGGCAAATTTTCCTTTGAGGTTTCGTTTGATGCCAGAAGACTGTCATAAGTCGATTTTGTCTTCTTCCACATTGACTTCAGCTCCTCTTGCTGTAAAGCAATGGTTTGTGAGCTGAATTCTTGTTCAAACTCCACTATGCAGTCGGACTGACGTATGTAAGTCTCCATTTTCTTAATTAATTTAAATATTTTGTATCGTTAAAGGAATGGACGGAGAAGTAATGACTCAGGAGTGTATCGTGCTTTGAAGATAAGCGAAGTTAAATAAAGTGACACAGAAATCTCTCTGAAGATTTAATGTATGAAAGTGAATGTGAAAACAGATAAAAAATATGGACGCAGATTTAATGTATCAATGTGAATTTTAAGCCGCTAGAAATCTGGACGCAGATTTAGTGTATCAGTGTGAATTTTAAGCCGCTAGAAATCTGGACGCAGATCTAGTGTATCAAAGTTAATGGTTAAAAGATATGATCGGAATGCAGATCTAGTGAATGGTTGAAAGTTGAAAATAGATAAAAAATCTGGCAACGGATTTTGTTTAAGTATAAATGCACTTAAACATTTTGATATACATACAAATACTTACACACAAATATGATAAGGTGAATCAGCCTATCTACACAATTACACTAGGAAGCGATCGTTCTTCAAATAAGATAAGAACACACAAGATCGTCATATAGCACACATGCATACACTTTCTAATGCACAAGCATAAGTATATTAAACCATACCATTAATATTCACAGGCAGTATTTTATCTCAAAAATAGAAACACTTGAGAAGTAGTAAAAAGCAACAAAGCCCAACTGATCGTAAAACTATGATTGGTATCAGTCCCTTTTTAATTGCCCTTTTCTCACTTCGCACAAACGAATACATTTAAAATAGGAACATAGATTTAAGTTTCTGTATATAAACCTTTGTACATATTTTAATAAATCAGAAGTCTTTTGACTCTCATCAGTCTTATAAACTCATCCTAATTTGTTACTTCAATTCAACAAAAACTGAACAACTTCCCCCCACCAGCGGTAAGGGGTTTTCAGTTTAATAAAATAATATTTGGTCCATACGAGCCGTTGAGCCGTGTGTATAAAATACAACTACAGTAAATGTATTTTAAGCAAAAATAAAAAAAAAATCTTTAAAAAAATCCTGTGGAAAGGTGCTTTTTAAAAAAAGTGCATGTACGCGTACTAGCGGCTACACAGTTAGTAGTGCAGTGAAGTTTAAAAAAAAAAATACTTAGACTTGTAATCCAAAGGAATACAACCCGCTGTGAGTAGAGGCACAGCAAGGTCAACCGGGCGACCAAAACAATTTCCTCCAACGATTCCTTTGGAGAATAACAAGTCTAGGAATTAAAAAAAAAGCCCTACAAGTTAGGCAGTGAAAAAGTCCTGCTATTGACAGGCAAAACAAGTGAAGTTAAAAAACAAGTGCAAGTGTAAGAAATAAAAAATAAAAAAAAAACTGAAAGTTGTTATTTTTTTATAAGAAAATTACCCGAAAGCATTTGAACCTTAAAAATGGGAATTAATAGTGAAAAAAGTCCTGTAAAAGAAACAGGACAAGATTTAAAATGAGGCAACAAAAAAAGTCCTGCATTTTATTTCCCCGGCAAGCCCACATTCTGTGGTATAATAAGCCTCCTCACACTATTTCGAGCAAAGTATAAGAAATAAACTATTCAGTATGGCCAAGTTCACGATTGGTCAGCTTGATTTCAGTCAAAGGCACTTAATAAAGAAAGTGTTTAAAAGAAAACTAGATGTCTTGCACATACTGCTGGACAAACCTGAGATTGAAATTATCGAAGAATTTAATTCAATATTCGATACACTCTATGATGACGTTCAATTATGCTTCAACTTGTATTATAACGAATTGTGTCACCCAGAGATACAGGTTGAGTACCAAAAGGTCTTAATTGAATATAATAAAAAATATGTTACAATTCTTCCATCTCACCGTAATTTCAGCCAAGAGCAACTAATAAAAATACTATTTAAAAATAAAATAGTTGTATGTCAAAGTCTGTTGGGACACCCCGAAATTGAAGACGATGCAGAATTGATCATGATGCTCGATACCTTAATTCAAGACATGAAATTATGTCACAGTATACATTTTTCTCAATTCTATGATCAAGAATTAGAGAGCGAGTACCACGAACTTTTGGTTGAATATCACAAGAAATTTGTTTTTATAACCCTAAAACCTATATTAAATACCCCATTACAAGGGGAACAATAATATCTGGGAGGTTACAAAAGTTTAAATAAAGCTATCGATTCTGAGCCATCCAAGGAAAGCTGGGACAGAATATCGAAAGCTTGGGCCGCTGCATTAAAAAAGCCCTTAAAATTTAACTATGCTCCTGATGAGCAAAGTACCAGGAAAAATGAAGCACCCATAACTATAAAAGAAGAAAAAGTCACTGAAGACGCACCTAGAAGCAAAATGAAAGTTGAAACAGCTAAAAAAGCACACAACACAAAAAATGGTCACACAATTACTGAATGCCGAACATTCAGAGGTATATCTACCAGAAGCGAAGTTACGTTAAAGAAGCACAAACTTGCTTTAAATGCTTAAATCACAGCTATCGTGATCCGTGCAAAAGCAATATACAATGCAGAATATGCAAAAAGCCTCATAATGGAATTATTCATCTAGAAGTAAAGGAAAATGTAGTTTGCCTTGCAACAATAAAAGCACAAGAAACTAAATTGGAGAGTACAATTATAACACCAAAACTAAAAGTGGAGCAAGAGGAAGAAGCCAAAGAAATCCGACACAAAATGGAAGAGGCAAGAATACCTCGCCATGTTATCCACACTGCTGGACTAGATCCTATTAATCGAAGGTACCGCAGAATTATATCAACTGTCAATAGTTAGAAAAAAAGTACAGTCAACAGCTTTTAATCCAACAATATCGCATAAGGGTGGAATATTTAAGCAACAGGGTGGAATAAAAATAGGTGGTATTAAAAGTGGTGGAGCGGCAAGACTCCCACGAGATGAATATAGTTGGCAGCAAAGCGTCCCAGCACCATTAACATTACCTGTAGTTACAGCACGAGAACACTCTACCAAGTATGGCAAGGCAAACAAGCATACAAAATATGGTGATATATTGCGGACAGGAGAGGTTTCACTTTTCAAACCCTATGTTCTGGATAAAGGTGGAGGCAGCAGAATTAAACCATCTATAAATAAGAATTTTTAGTTAATAAATATTTTATAAAATTGTTCCATCATTTAGCACACATATGAATACACGTAAACAAGTGTACGCTAAAATGAGATTTTAAAAATTAATACACATAATTAAGGACTGTCATATTTTTGGCCTTGGCAGTATGTTTAAGAATTCTTAAACATATCTTTTCAAAATTCTACCAAGGTGTAAAACCAAAATTAATAAATAACACAGTCCACTAAAAGTAAAACAAATATTCTAAAGAAATAATTGTAAGCAAGTAAAATTAATACAGTCCACTAAATTTGGAGGAAATATGGAAAGAAATAAATAAATAAATAAATATTTTCCCCTTGGGAGTATGTTTAAGTATAAATGCCCTTAAACATTTTGATATACATACAAATACTTACACACAAATATGATAAGGTGAATCACCTTTCTACACAATTACACTAGGAAGCGATCGTTCTTCAAATAAGATAATAACACACAAGATCGTCATATAGCACACATGCATACACTTTCTAATGCACAAGCATAAGTATATTAAACCATACCATTAATATTCACAGGGAGTATTTTATCTCAAAAATAGAAACACTTGAGAAATAGTAAAAAGGCAATAAAAGCAACAAAGGCCAACTGATCGTAAAACTATGATTGGTATCAGTCCCTTTTTTAATTGCCCTTTTCTCACTTCGCACAAACGAATACATTTAAAATAGGAACATAGATTTAAGTTTCTGTATATAAACCTTTGTACATATTTTAATAAATCAGAAGTCTTTTGACTCTCATCAGTCTTATAAACTCATCCTAATTTGTTACTTCAATTCAACAAAAACTGAACAACTTCCCCCCACCAGCGGTAAGGGGTTTTCAGTTTAATAAAATAACAGATTTAATGTATCCTTAACGCCAATTTGCACGTCTGTGTAAAAACTGCCGAATAGCCAACCAAAGTGAAAAGTTACGCAATTGATTTTATGTTGTAGTGGAAATAATATTTATTAAAGATTGTTAAAAGTACAGTATGTGTATATAAAAAACGATTTTACAACAAATTAATGGACTGTTGTCGTTATCATTAATGACCACAAGCCACCCAATGCAAGTGCCAATTTCGACGAAAGTGTATATATGAGGTTGACAAGGAAATTTTGTTTTTTACAAATGAGTGAATATTGTGCTATTTATTTGCAAATACATCAACCAAGTGGAAGTGAATACTTATTGGACAAGTAAATGGAAAACCTAGTGAGGTTGCACAGTGCAGTGTTTCTTTGTTTAAGAAATGCTCAACTGACTGTCTGCCTTGAGCTGTGTCGGAGGAGTCTTACCACTGGTGGGGGACTCAACCGATAGTCAAAAGGCGCTAACTGTGTTTTAAACACGAAAACTTCCACTTACTTTGACTTGCAAATGGATATCACACATTCACTCGCAATACGTTCTTACGTATTCAAAAAAAAATGCGTGCAGTAAAATCAACCACTTACCTTAATAAAATGTGTAAACCGATGTGATAATATGAAAGGAAATGATATTAAGGACTGTAAGATGATGTGCTGCAAGTGAAATGTGATCGGATGATGTGATATGATAGCGTGATTAAAATGGACTGTATGTGAATATGATGTGATGTTGTGATGTGATCTTCGATATGATGAGTTAATATCGGACTGTATATGTGTTGTGGTGGTGTGATATGCTAGCGGGCTGTGTGTATGTGTGTACTCGCTGGTATGGCTGACTTGTTTTTGCTAATTAAATATGCCGCTCGTTGTGATTGCCTTCGTATTAATTTCTGCGCTGAATAAATACCTATTAATGCCAAAAAATGTTGAAATATCCAAATTATGCTGTATTTGATGATTTTGGATAGCGTTCGCTATTATCCGGAGAGGAAAGCACTGTTACCGGTAAATATAAAGTGAACTACCCGGCACTAGGGTGTGCCGTAATATTTAGGCATATGGACTAAACATATACAATATAATTCTTTCTTTCTGTTGATTAGGGAGTCTTGTAACGAAACCATTATTTCCTTTGTAACGTACACGTATACGCGTGGATCCGCCCCTTTTGGTGCTACCAATATGGGCCTCAGCAAGCTCAGTTAGCGCGGGCGTGATCCTTAACCCTTGTCCACATTGATAGCAGGGCGGATGTCACAATTATTCTTCATCGATACTTACTTCATTTCACAGCTCTCCTTCAGAAGCCCACCCTACCTTGGACCGCTCGTTTTATTTCGGGTTCGGCAGGTCCTCATCGCTCTGCTTTACTCCAAGTCTTCGACACCACCTACCCTTTATCATCTTTCCCCAACAAATTAAGTAAGCAAACCATGTTTTAAATTTTAAGATTTAATTATACGATAAAATTTCAGAAAAATTGCTACAGGTGGCTACGTTGCATCAGAGTTTGAATTGATTTTTGAAAACGAATCGCAAACATTTAACACTGTATTGACTTAATCGCTAAAAAATATACGTGTAACATTAGGTTAGGTTCAAGTGGCTGCCGCAGAGGCACACCTAGGCCAGTATTAAAAGGCCCGTTGTGATACCACCAACACTAGGAAAATCAGCTCCGGGACCCTGCCATTTGGAAAATCCCGGTATTAACGGAATTCTCCACATAGCAGAATCCCGGGACTGACTTTCCTATACCGACACCGTTACTCCTCCTCGAACCATTTAGATGACTTGATGAAGGCCATCAGGTCCTTTATGTCCAGCTCCGTGACCTGGCGTAGGCTGACCAGGAAGGGAACTCCCAAAAAGTGCATTCTCGCGCCACTTAAAGCCGGGCAGTTACAACTCCTACAGCATCGTCGTTAGGGCACACCAAGTCTTTCTGCGTGCCTACCAATGAGGCAGTGCCCAGTTAATACGCCTATTAATATGGAGATTTCTCTTCTCCTTAGGGCATAAATTTGTCTTGATCTTTTATGATCCCATTTCGGCCAGGTTTCTTTGGATATCCGGCATCCTGGAGATTGCAGCCATCTTTCGTTGGCTTGGCAGAGTGTGTACTCTTTCAGCATAACCTTGCATGTGGCAAACGGCATACCTAAGCGCTCTTTATCGCGAAGAACCTGCTTGGTCGTGCCCTGCCTCGCAAGTTCGTCTGCCCTACAATTTCCCTCAATGTCCCTATGCCCCGGGACCCATGTGAGGTTAACGCGATTCTGTTGGGCCATCTCTTGTAGAGATCGACGACAGCTGAGCGTCAGTTCAGAGTTGAACGAGTAAGAGCCAAGAGATTTGATGGCCGCCTGGCTGTCGCTGAATATAAAAATGTCCTGTATGATAGTGTGTTGGCCTATCCAAGCCGCGGCGTCCATGATTGCTGAAACTTCAGCCTGGAAGACACTGCAGTGATCAGGTAGTCTGAAGGAGAGCTCAAGGTTCAGATCCTTTGAATAAACCCCTCCCCCAACTCTGCCGTCTAACTTCGAGCCATCAGTATAAATGGAAGTGCCGCCATGAGTGACGGGACTCCGATCCGTGCTCTCTCATTCTTCCCTCCTTAGTTACTTCAGCAAAGCTGAGTTTACCCACTACGGGGGCGTGTTGCTGCCGCTTCGGGTGAGGTTTTAAATCCACGTCCGATCTCTGGCGTTTGAAGGTATTTCCATTAACCTTCTTTGGCGCGTAATCGCTTTGGAAGTTCGGTAAGATAGCTTCAGCCATCTCCACCGCCTTTCTAGCATTCGGCGATAGCGTCTCTTGTAAAATACCCTCGTATTTCTTCAGGATCCTCGCGGCCGCTCTTTTGTCCAAGTAGGAGTAAATTTCGACCCGTAGTTGCCATCGCGGTCGTTCCCTTATTTGGATCTCTGGGGCCAGGTCGTGAGACCATTGCCACAGACGTTAAAGACTTGGTTTCGGTACCGGCACTTACTAGGAATTTAGCATCAGTCGTTGTTGGCTTCACTGTGTTTGTACCGGTACTTACTTTGGGGATTGCCCCCTTGTTATCCAGAGCTAATCGACCCTTAGTTGCCATCGCTGTCGATCTCTCGGCTGATAGAGAAATGGAGTTTGTCCTCCGACGTCGCGTTCTCGCTTGCTCCAGCATTTTCCTCCTCTGCTGTGCAGTATACATTGTTGTATCTTTAGTTTTAGGGTTTTTGTTACTATTTATCATCTTGTTCGTACGACCCCTCGCCGGGCAAGGCCAGTTTAAGGTCAAGGGAAGAGTAAGGGGAATGTGTCGTCCGCCGCGGCAGAGCCCCATACCGCGGTAAGGCCATAATTACTCTCCGAGGCAGCCCGGTATCAGAGAGGCTCCGTTCGATTACAGCCACGATTTGCCTCCCGCCTGCAAACGTCCAATGGGCACGTGGTCGCATAACACCCTGGATTGGGAGGGGGAAGATCTTAGTCGTCGCGCTAGAGAGGCTTGGCTTCTCTCGTGGCGCTATGAACACAAGGGCAGCGTAGCCCTGTGGATATCGACTTAAGCCCTCGTATCGCGGCAAGGTGTCCACCCTTCACGCGGGACGTGTAATATTAAATTCGTACTAATAAAATTAGCGTATATTAGAACACCCACAGAATGCATGGGATTTGGAAAAGTATGAAATTATTTCGCTCAACATGCAATTTCTGAAAGAATGGGGATACAAATTAGATCTGTAAAAAAATTTACTCCTGACTCCAACCTCAATAAAAGTCATTGTTATTATTTTTCCAAAAATTATTAGTGTGGGAGATATTAGCCAATAAAGACTGTAAATTCGACGACGGGGTTCTTCTTTTGCGGCCGTGGCTCAGAACACCGCGGTCGGTCTATTTTGAAGGAGGAAATGAAAAGATAGAGACGAGAATTCTCGTTATAATCTGGCCGTTTATTGTACAGAAAAATGGTGTTAACAAAGTGATTTAGGTTACCTTAATTAGGGCGTGGGGAAAATCCTGGGGCTGCGCTGATCTCTGAATCCGTACTCGGTTGCTGAAAGAATAGACGGTTGTCAAGTCGTTGACAACCGTTGAACCTAAAATCATCCTCCGGTTTTAAGGGGAGGTGAACCAACACATGCACACCCACCTGCACGTATATGTGTGCTGACAAAACATGAATAATCGTGCATACGTACAGGTGGGTGTGTGGGTGCTTGGAAACTGACATTAGGGTGTCACTATTTTTAAGATTTTAGGCATCTGGCCTAAACATGCCGGCCCCCTTGCGATACGCAACATTCTGACCAGCCCCGGGATTTCCATCACGCCCTCTCTTATTCTAGGCTCTTAAACCTATCGTGGGGTGCTGGGTAGCACTGTATCCGCTTTCCTCCTTCGAGCCACCTCCTGAGGTTGAGGTCTGTCACCACCGGTAGTTTGGCCGTGTCGTACCTAGCTGTTAAATAGAAGAGACTTGAAAAATAGAAGTGGTATATTTCTTGCCAGGTGTGCCGTACTTGAGAGAAAACAATTTATTTTTTATTTTTTTTTTATTAAAACGTAGTCTTAAAGCTAGACTTAAACCTAAACTTACATACTAGTAGCCCCTGAAAGCACCCACACAAAAATGGTGCTTTGAGCCAACAGGGACCCAAACGACGGTGGCAAGGTGCTTGGGTTTACGATGTCGGCATAGACGTCTCCGCCGAGGGTCAGTTTAACCGGCGCCGACATAGAATTGCGGGTCGGCCAAACGAATGTGCTCATACGGAGCCGCGATTTTGGCGTCGACATGGTTTGCCGGACTCAGCCGCTGAAAATGACTGATGCACACCGCGTGTGCTGTGATGGTCGTGTTGTTACCGTGCTTCCCTCGGATTCGGAGGAAGCAACCCTGCTCGCCGCCAGAGTGGGTGAGATGCAGCCCTAATCCTTCCACCAAGCTGCGGTCGATAGCTGTGCGGGGTGAGCACGCATCAATTAATGCGCGGACGTAGAAAAATCCGCCCCCCGCTTCCAGTTTGACCACCGCAGTTGGCGCAAGGGTGGTCATGGGGCGCAACGATGGTCCCATTCTGGCGAGAGCTCCGTCGAATCCGTCGCGGAATCCTCGGGATGGCAGCTGGCGCGGCTGAATGGCCAGTCTATCCTCTGGGCGGCTCATAGAGCCAGTGGTGCGTAGCTGGCGCGGCTGAGTCGCCAGTCTACGAGGTTCAGCGTCGGTGCTTATGGGGGCGAATGCGAAGCTGGCGCGGCTGGGGGGCCAGTCTTCGCTTGCGGTTATTACGATGCGAGCGGCGAGATGGAGGGCTGTTGTCGCGTTGTATTTGGTGTCGCCGCTCGTCCTGGTGTCGCCGCTCGTGGGCTAGAAGGGGTCGGAACCGCCGCGGGTCCGATATCCCTTGTGCCGGTAGGAACGGCCGTGGTTCCGATACCGGCTCGATAATTTCGTCGTCTTCCGGTGACAGCGCTGACTCCGATGCTTCGATGGACAACACCTCTTCGTGGTTCTCTTCCTCTCTCCTTTCCCTCGATTGTTCGGCTCGCCACGCGACTTCTTCCATCTTTGCTTCTGCGACTTGCTGCGCCCAACTCTTTTCGACGATCGGTTGGCACGACTGGTCGTCCGTTGGAAGACGCAGCGTGGTGTGGTGGTTGCCACCACATCGTCGGCACCTGGCGTCGCTGGTACAATCCTTCGTCCTATGCACCATTGACAAACAATTGTCACAGTATCCCGCCCGGATAACCTCCTGTAGCCGGTCTAAGGGTGCCATCCCGTGATACCGGTCACATGCCCGGAGGGAGTGGCTTTCACCGCAGAGGGGGCATGGTTTTGGGTACCGGGCGGCCATACGTTTGGCGCGGAGACGAAGGGACGTATGGCGAGTCATGCTGCAGAAGACCGAAGAAAAAAGAGAAAGAAAAAATAGGTTTGAATTATGCATATGGTTGCCCATATACATACGTGGGAGGAGGGTGGCGAATAGCCGAAGTGACGACATAAGGATGAACTTGAGATTAATTATTCTTTAACTGGAACCCGATATTTCCTACTTGTGGCAATTTCGTCTCTTGTGGCAATTAAGTCCGGCGACACGTTGCTGCCTTCCCTTGGGGCAATTAAGTGCGGCGACACGTTGCTGCCGACTGGTTGCCGCTTTACATAACTAAGCCCATCTGAGGCACCCTGTGTGTTCCATTTCCTTTTTTATTGTTTTCTTTATGTCGATCACTTGTCCGCTAGCCGACACTAGTGCTGCGCAGAAGCAAGCTTTTTTGCTAGTGCTGTGCACAAGCACGCGTTTTCGGTACCCGATTGTGTTACCGATGCTGGTAGAGAGTGGTTGAGTGGCGGTTTTATTTGTTGTTGTTTAGTGGGCAAAACCGTCCTGCCCCCCCGAAAAAACCAAACAAAAAAAAAACAGAAAAAATTTATTTAGAATGAATACAAACGCAAAGGGTTTTTAATTGTAATTTTTTGTTCCAAAAGGAAAATTGTATTTGTTTTGTTTTTTTTTTTGAAAATTGCTTACAAACTTATTTTTTACTCCCTATCGCTTATTTCTCGGTGATTTTGGCTTACCGAGTGTAAAAATTAAATTTCTGCTCCCTATTTCTCGATTCGGTATGCGGTAGCGATTTTTGGTACAACGGGTTTTCGGTACCCGATAGTGATGCCAGTATTACATCACTAATGTAATATCCGAAAATGATGCATCACTAATTGGCATGATTTTGCACAACCCTGCCTAATTTGTCAGTGAATGAAATGGAATTGTAGGGAACCCACAAAAACAATTCCATAGTTCATTTTTCTTTACGTGTGTAGAGAAAAATCGAACTTCATTCATTTCCGGCCACACGCAACACATGGAAGCAGCATAATCGTTGGCAACAGGTAATATTTTGTTTTATTGTAAAACCATGTGCCCTAATATTCCTTTTTTTTTTTAATTGCAGATTGAACAGGGTAAATAATCTGGCTGCTCCACCAGCACTTTATTGAAGCACTATTACTGCTGCGTTTTTTCATTGTTATTTTGTAAGTAAAAACAAAGGCTACTATTGGATAAACAAGCAAATATATTGCGATTAGAAACACTTTTAAAAATTAACAAAAAGTTGGTTGAATATCGAGCAAGCGTTGTTAATTATTTGTATAATTTATTGTGGATTTTCTTATTAATAATAGACTAACTCGGGAAAATTTGTCTCATAAACAGGCTTCTCCGCTTGCAGCTGCTGTGTTGTCGTATGACTTTGGGTTATCTGACGTTTACTACCAACGAGTTAGAATAGATCACTGAGGCGATTTTGTATCAGATCCTGTTTGGTTTCGGCGCGTCGTACCAGTTCATCAAAGTTACTTTCGCGGAATGTACGGACTATTTGCAATTGCTCTTGTTGTTTACGTTTCATTGCTTCAGATGGCTCTGCCAGTGCGCGTTTCATGGCCTCAAAATTGTATTCGGGTGCCAATGTTTTCTTCGAGACTCCTGGTGAACTGGTAATACTATCACCATCCGCATTGTATGCCGTCAAGTCTGCCGAACTATTACGTTGGGGTAATTGTGAATTACTCACTGTGTCGACCCAAGAGTGGCGATGTGCTGGATTATCGATTTGATTCAAAGCATATGGTGTACCGGTTTGTAAACGATTCGAATCCATGCCGGCGTTTTGAAGATGTTCAGACAAAGCCATTTTATCGACAGTCAAATGTGGTAAACATAGATTCATATTTGCAGATGTTGTCTTTTGGGATCGAGCAAGGGTGGTAAGAAATATGGTGCTTCCTCTTTACGTGCATCAATTATCTTTTGTGTGTATTCAAGTAAATTGTTAACGCCCGTACCTCGAGAAATCAGCGACAACAAAGCGATTGCAATGCAATGCAAATTACACTTATACAGCGATTCCATTTTTTTTTTTTTTTTGGACTATAGGCGACAATTTTCGTATCGTAGACAATTTTTTTTTTTTCATAGATTAAGCAATCGATAAATGAGAAATACGCAATAATGTGTATTTTCCAACTTGATAAAATCTTGAGCAATTTCTGGGTCGCGCTAGCCAAAAAGTGGATAAAAAAAAAGGTAATTTTGTTCAGCGAGGTTCCTTTTCTACCATTGTTGAAGCTGAAGCGAAAATTATTGAATTATACCTTTATATTGAATTACGCGTTGGCTTTTACCCACAGTTATTTTTGGTATTGCACAATACTCATTTCTGATGTTGTTTTCACCATGGCTAGCACTATTTTAGAATTTAATGACTCGTAAAATCGAGTAATTAATAGAGAAATCAAAAACTCGCAACAATTTTTATTTTCTAAGTACAGAGATTCGATATATTTTGACAATTTAGTGATACGAACCGTGAAAACTAACCGGGAACTCCGAAGATTCGCAGCAAGTGCATATTTTCGAGCTAAAGAGGGCTACGGTATTGTCATAAACAGGGAATATTTTTCTGGCTCCTTCAGAGAATATATTCAAACATTTTTTTCGATACCTCCATCCCAGCATTAGATTAAACAAGTCCTATATTAGAAAAAAAAAACGTACTGTACTTGCATTTTGGAAAATAATTCTGAGATAGGGCTTTCCTAGCCAAATTAATTAGGGTGTCATCGCAAAAATTTGAACTCTCTGGTTGTGTGCCAATTTTTAGTGGAGATTTAAGAAGTATATTTTGTAACATCTGATCACCTTTGCTTCTCTTTGAAAGATCAGGCACTGTATTCATTATGAATAACATTATCTCAATTTTCTGATAATCAGGATGATGATTGGCAAATTCACCAAGTGCATTAATCAGAGCTTCTTGATATTGCGATTCTTCATTGGTGTACTAACGCTAGTACGCAAAGATGTTAGCCAATTATTTATTATCCAATTCAGAGGGGCCAACACTTTCACCATCAGCTATGGCAATTATTTTTGATAGCACAACAGCCATGGTTTATCAGCAGTTCAAACGGGACTGCTGAGTTTCGTGCTGTCTATCGCCATGCATGGTTCTGCATCGTTCAATTTCACGTTGATTTTGAAAGTTTGCATGCAACAAAGTTGGTACTACGGGCAGTGTTGCCATTGGGGACCCTAAAAGGTGAATTTGACCTTTTTTTTTATAGAATTTGTGACCCCTTTTGACCCCCTGGTAACGCTGTGTTATGTGACAACTCCGTCTGATGTGTGTATGTATAGGTACATTAAAATAGCCGTTGAACTTTTTCAAACATCTGATCAACTACTTTAAATTGGTCGAATTTCGACCACGGGATACACTACTTATTATTATTATTTATTCATATACTAACTAATGTTAGTGCAATTAGGGGTGATATCTGCGTCGACGCAGATATACTTTAATATTCGGTTGCAGATTGGTTCGCCTGTCTGCGTTACGATTTCTTTGGCCTCTTTGTGGAGTGCGGATAATTTTCTGTTGTAGATCGGGTTCGCCCATCTGCGCTAGGCTTTCTGGTGTCCTCGTTGGGGTTAACGAGTGAATTGTGGGAATTTTGTTGAGGGATTTGGAAAGGTGTGGATGAACCGAGTGGAGGGAGGTCGGATTGTTAGGATGAGGCATCGGGCCTCGTACCATCCACTCCATCGGTTGGGAGCAGGATCAGCTTGACCACCGGTCTTTTGACCTGACCCTTCTCGGTCATGAGGTCGACGACACGTACTCGGTTATCTTCTCCGGGGTGTACGTTGGTGACTCGACCGAGCCTCCATTCGTTTGGAGATAAGTTGTCTTCTTTGATGACAACGAGATCCCCTACCTTAATGTTCAGTTTTGACTGCTTCCACTTCACTCGTTTTTGAAGTTCGGTCAAGTATTCAATTTTCCATCGTTTACAGAAGGTATGATGAAGGGCCTTAAGCTTCTGTCATCTGTTGATCATGGAGGCAGAGCTTTCATGTACATTTGGTTCTGGTGGAGCCATAAGATGACTTCCCGTGAGAAAGTGCCCAGGGGTGAGTGGCTCCAGATCTGACGGGTCATTGGACGCGGGACTTAAAGGTCGAGAGTTGAGGCAGGCTTCATAGTAACGTATGGAACTCTTCATGCGTGAATTTGTGGGGTGAGGCTACTTTCTTGAAGTGGCTTTTGAAGCTTTTAACTCCTGCTTCCCAGAGTCCTCCCATGTGTGGGGCCCCTGCTGGAATGAAATGCCATGTCATTAATTGATGACTGTATTTTGAAAAGGTTTGATCTCGAGCTGCCGAGATAAAGGCCTTAAATTCGGATCGTAAAGATCTTGACGCTCCGACAAAGTTAGTCCCATTGTCGGAGTAAATGTTTTTCGAACATCCTCGTCTAGCGATAAAACGCGAAAGGGCTGCTAGAAAGGATGGGGTACTAAGATCACTGGTCGCTTCCAGATGGATCGCTTTGGTGGTAAAACAGACGAAGAGGCAGACGTAGCCCTTTGAAAGTCGACACCCTCTCCCTCGGAAACTTTTGATAGCGAATGGTCCTGCAAAGTCTACCCCGGTATTAGTAAACGCGCGGGTAAAGGTGGTCCACTCACGGGGTAGGGTACCCATAAGTTGGGTTTGCGCCCGTTTCTTGTAAATGGTGCAAATCTTACAGTTGTGGATGATGCCTAATCATGTTCTTGACCTTCGGAATCCAGTATTGGGTACGAATAAGACGGGTCATTAGTTGGTTTTCTGCATGGAGAGAGACTTTGTGTATCATTTGCACAATCAGACGCGTTAACCTACAATTATAGGGGAGTATGATTGGGTGACGCTCGTTGTAAGCGAGGTCTTCCGATGCCCCAAGACGACCCCCGGCCCTGATAATGTCGTCATTATCAACGAACGGGTTGAGTGGCAATATCTCGCTTTTCCTGTCGATGACTGTTCCATGTTTCAAATTCACATACTCCTCAAAATAAAAATGCTTCTGATATAGTTTGATCAAGATTTGAGTCGTTGTCTTTATCTCATCGGATGAGATTAGGCACGACCTTTCCTGAAATGAAGCCTTTTTTGTGGGATGTGTTCTTCGAAGGAATCTCATAATATATGATAGTACCCTCAAAGCCCTCGGTAAATCTGAAAACCGATCTAGAATCTCGACACCTTTTCGCTTTGATATTGCATAGGTTTGCGCTCTCTTTTCCTCCACGGAGGTATGAAACTCGGTTTCTTGTGCAGGCCACCCTGAATTGTCTTCTTGTAACCAAGAAGGTCCCTGCCACCACAAAGAATTGTTGACCAATTCCGTTGCCGGTATTCCTCTGCTTCCTAAATCTACGGGATTAGATTCCGAATTGACATGATGCCAGTCCTTACTTCCGACCAAGTCGATGATCTTGGTTATCCTGTGTGCGACGAATGTTGACCAGGAACATGGTGGTTTCCGTATCCAGGCTAAAACGATGGTGGAATCCGTCCACAAATGTTGTTTTACCTGCCCTAATTTTATGTTTCGGAAAATCGATTCCATTATCTCCGCCAAAAGTACAGCTCCGCAGAGTTCCAAGCGCGGCAGTGAGATTGTTTTTACCGGCGCTACTCTAGTTTTGGCTAGAAGAAGATTGACGAAGATCTGGTCATCCTTTTTTACGCGTAGGTAGACGGCTGCAGCATATGCTTTTTCCGACGCGTCACAAAATCCATGGATTTCGACCTCATCTTCTGGTGAAAATTCCGCCATCGTTCCAATGTGCTGGACGAGACTGGCTCATCCCAATTGGTTCCTTCTAACCAGATCTTATGCATCAGAATTTTGGCTACAATAACCATTGGTGCAAGCCATCCTAAAGGATCGAAGAGCTTGGCGATGGCGGATAATATTGCTCGTTTCGTGAGCTTTTCTCCTTCTTCCAGTGACCCTGCTTTAAAGTAGATTAGGTCGGAGTGGGCATTCCATCTGATGCCCAAAGCCTTAACGGTGCTGGTGTCTTCGAACGCCAAGAAGTCCTCGGTCAGCCGATCCGATTTTGGGATGTCGTTGAGAATCTCCTCGGAAATCGATGTCCATTTCCGAAGTGGGAATCCATCGGAGTGTAAGACCTGCCGAATTTCGTCTCTCGCATGAATGGCCGATGCGAGTGTATGTCCCCCCGCTAATACATCATCCACGTACATGTTTTCCCTTAGTATATTCGATGCTATTGGGAATAATGTCTCGACGTCGTCTGCTAGTTGCATAAGGGTTCGTATTGCAAGATAAGGCGCGCAATTCACCCCAAACGTGACTGTCTTTAACTCATAAAGACCTATGGGTTCTTGTGGAGATGCGCGGTAGACAATTCTTTGAAATTTGGAATGATTTTCGTTCATCCAAATTTGTCTATACATTTTCTCTATGTCACTATTAAAGACATACTGATATAATCTCCAACGCAATATATGGACTGGGAGATCTGCTTGAAGCACTGGTCCTGGCAGGAGAATGTCGTTAAGACTTGTGCCGTTTGCCGTTGGGCTTGAGGCGTTAAAAACGACCCGCACCTTTGTGGTGGTAGACTCCGCCTTTACTACGGCGTGATGGGGCAAAAAATAATTATCAGATGAATCGGCTGGTATCCTGGTATTAATTTTCCCCATATGCCCTAAAGTCTCATATTCAGACAGGACTCTTGTATACTCTTTCCCTAACTCCGGGTCCTTCGCTAACCGTGTCTCATTCCTAAAGAATTGCGAACACGCCATTTTAAGAGACCGTCCTATATTTAGTTTATCAGGGTACTCCTGTCTGAATGGTAGCGCAACTATATATCTCCCATCCTCGTTTCTATGCGTAGTTTCTTTGTATAGTTTCTCGCAGTATTTGTCATCTGCCTTTGGGCCTTTTTGTCTAGGCAGATTTTCCAACTCCCAGAACGCTGTGAGTTGTTTGTCCAAAGCGACTTCGCTGTAAAAGGACACTATGTTGGTTGTTGGACTCGATGACTCTACGTGGCCGGTGAGAATCCAACCGAATACCAATAGTATTATTTGCGGATATACATCTCCGCCGAGTATAATGTCAACTTCCTCGTTGGCATAGAAACGTTTGTCTGCCAAAACTAAATCTGGAAAAGCCTGCATAGTCATAGCGTCGACATGGCAGGATGGCAGATTTCCAGTTAGTTTCGCAAGAATTAACACTGAAGTTGTCAAACTGAAGTCCGGGTCCAGTCTTGAACGCAGTTCAATGTTGGATGCCTCCTTGACTTGGGCCGACACGGCATTCGTTATACCCGATACACGGGCATTCATTTTCTTTGCCGGTAAATTTATTCTGCGTTTCAGTCGTTCTGTCATAAAGGAACACTCTGAACCAGAATCTATCAGTGCTCTTGCTGGGAAGTCAGTACCATTATGACGAATGGTTACTCTAGCTGTCCCTAGCAGCACACCTGCGCTTGAATGAACATGGCAGGAATTAACGTTTCTATCATTTGCCTCCCGTCTCCCTTGTGCTTGCGTAGAAGTGGAAGCACCATGATCCATATTGAACTGGGTGGCGCTTGTTTCCTGGTTCTGACGCTTTTCCAAATGTAGGAGTGTATTGTGACGAGAGTGGCACTTGCTGCAGTCGTATGAGCTTGGGCACTTCGTCACGGTATGTGCTGGGGATAGGCAGTTCAGACACCCCTGGTTGGTTTTTATATAATTAACTCGCTCTTTCGGTGTTAATTTCAAAAAACTGGGGCATGATCGTAATCTATGGCGATTAGATCTACATTTGGTACACAGCACTTTTGTGACCTTTGCTTGGTACGTTCCAAGCCTTTTTGTAGGGGTTTCGTTCGCCTTTTTCGCCGCTTGCGGTTTTTGGCCTTGCGAACTTGCACTCCCCACAAACCCAGACACTGTTTCGAGTGTCTGGAACCGATTTGACAAGAATTTGTCCATATACTCCCATTTGGATATTTTTACTTTATGGTCTATGCTTTGTTCCCATAGACTCAGCGTACTTTCTGGCAACTTTGTCGAGCACAGATAAGTAATAATTGCGTCCCAATTCGATGTGTCAATTTTATGACTTCTTATAGACGCAAGGCAATTATTTATCTGCCGTTGCAGGGTTTTAATCGCGCTACCACACTCACTCTCTACCTTCTCTAAATTGAACAATATTTGTAACTGCGAGTTCACTAGGATACGTTTATTTTCGTATCTCTCGCATAAATTTTTCCAGGCTGTATCAAATCCCTCATTCGTGAGTGGACTTTTTTCTACTATATCCCTCGCTTCCCCTTTTGTCTTATTGACGAGATGAAATAATTTCTCAACGGGTGTTAGGCGTTTGTTGAGAATATATGTATATAGCCATGAACATATCCCTAAATGTTGGCCATGACAGATAATCGCCCTTGAACACCTCAGTATCGCATGGAGGCAGGCGGATACTATGTTCACGTTCAGATGGTTCTACGGGGGATTTTTCGGGTTTGGTAAATGTCTCTTGGCGTGTAGCCATGTTTGACATGCAGCGCAAGTAAGTTGCGTATGTGTTTTTGTACTTCTTTGTTACAGAAGCTATATCGTCGGAGTCTAACTTATTTGAGCCCATTAGCTCATCATACGCCGCTTTGGCTTTCTTCCACATAGCTTTTAAGTCGTCCTGTTGCAGACTTAGTGTGTGTTTGGAATGAGTGGCCACATCTGCTCCATTGTAGTCAGACTCGAACTCAGTGATGTTATCAGCTAATCTGATGAAGTTATCCATTTTTATCTCAACTTAGTGTGGGTTTTAGGTAGACAGAGAAAAGAGGGAGATAAATGATGGCTGAATGGGTGAGACTTCAGAGATTGCCCCAGGGACACTAAAAATTCAAATAACTTTTCAAACACAATTTCAATAAAAACGGTTGTTAGGACAATATTCGTCGTTTACAATTTTTTATTTATTAAAATATCGATTTATTTTATTAAAATATCTAACGTTCTTATTATTGCACACTTGGCCGTATTGTCTGTGCAAGAAAATAATAACAAAAACACTGTGACTTACTCGCCACCCACACACGTATATATATAGGGTTATGTTGAAAATAATTTGGTGATCTTTCGCAAACAAATTTAAATTAAATGTGCACGGTGTATCAAAACGGGCGACCAAGTGATATTACCGATATTTAAAGAAATGACCTGATTTACTGGCCTTCGATGGCACAAATTGTGCAGGTTTATTACCCAAAAAAAAAGTGAGAACAAAAACAAAAACAAAGATCGAAAGGCTCAGTGAAAGTGAGGTTATGTTAAAAAAAGATCCAAGTGGACAAACTAACATTTAATTCACTTTTCTCACTTAAATTTTGACTACACTCGCGGCACTTTTTCCGAATTTTCAAAACACCAAAAAAATAGTGGCAAGAAATATAACACTTACGTTGCTTTGATGTGGTGATCGGCTGTAGTTAAATGGAGCAGTGTTGTTGATTTTCTGTGGCAGGGTGAAGACAAACGACTGTTGGTTATGTTAAGTGGCTGTGACTTGTGATATTGTGTTGATTTACCAGTGGACAGTACTTTCACTTGACTTTAGTGGCAGATTAGTAAATTTATTGCTGTAGGCTGGTTCTATAAACGGCGAGATGGACCATGTAAATTCGACGACGGGGTTCTTCTTCTGCGGCCGTGGCTCAGAACACCGCGGTCGGATTATTTTGGAGGAGGAAATGAAAAGATAGAGACGAGAATTCTCGTTATAATCTGGCCGTTTAAAAAAAAAAAAAAAAAAAACTGAGTTTACCCACTACGGGGGCGTGTTGCTGCCGCTTCGGGTGAGGTTTTAAATCCACGTCCGATCTCTGGCGTTTGAAGGGATTTCCATTAACCTTCTTTGGCGCGTAATCGCTTTGGAAGTTCGGTAAGATAGCTTCAGCCATCTCCACCGCCTTTCTAGCATTCGGCGATAGCGTCTCTTGTAAAATACCCTCGTATTTCTTCAGGATCCTCGCGGCCGCTCTTTTGTCCAAGTAGGAGTAAATTTCGACCCGTAGTTGCCATCGCGGTCGTTCCCTTATTTGGATCTCTGGGGCCAGGTCGTGAGACCATTGCCACAGACGTTAAAGACTTGGTTTCGGTACCGGCACTTACTAGGAATTTAGCATCAGTCGTTGTTGGCTTCACTGTGTTTGTACCGGTACTTACTTTGGGGATTGCCCCCTTGTTATCCAGAGCTAATCGACCCGTAGTTGCCATCGCGGTCGTTCCCTTATTTGGATCTCTGGGGCCAGGTCGTGAGACCATTGCCACAGACGTTAAAGACTTGGTTTCGGTACCGGCACTTACTAGGAATTTAGCATCAGTCGTTGTTGGCTTCACTGTGTTTGTACCGGTACTTACTTTGGGGATTGCCCCCTTGTTATCCAGAGCTAATCGACCCTTAGTTGCCATCGCTGTCGATCTCTCGGCTGATAGAGAAATGGAGTTTGTCCTCCGACGTCGCGTTCTCGCTTGCTCCAGCATTTTCCTCCTCTGCTGTGCAGTATACATTGTTGTATCTTTAGTTTTAGGGTTTTTGTTACTATTTATCATCTTGTTCGTACGACCCCTCGCCGGGCAAGGCCAGTTTAAGGTCAAGGGAAGAGTAAGGGGAATGTGTCGTCCGCCGCGGCAGAGCCCCATACCGCGGTAAGGCCATAATTACTCTCCGAGGCAGCCCGGTATCAGAGAGGCTCCGTTCGATTACAGCCACGATTTGCCTCCCGCCTGCAAACGTCCAATGGGCACGTGGTCGCATAACACCCTGGATTGGGAGGGGGAAGATCTTAGTCGTCGCGCTAGAGAGGCTTGGCTTCTCTCGTGGCGCTATGAACACAAGGGCAGCGTAGCCCTGTGGATATCGACTTAAGCCCTCGTATCGCGGCAAGGTGTCCACCCTTCACGCGGGACGTGTAATATTAAATTCGTACTAATAAAATTAGCGTATATTAGAACACCCACAGAATGCATGGGATTTGGAAAAGTATGAAATTATTTCGCTCAACATGCAATTTCTGAAAGAATGGGGATACAAATTAGATCTGTAAAAAAATTTACTCCTGACTCCAACCTCAATAAAAGTCATTGTTATTATTTTTCCAAAAATTATTAGTGTGGGAGATATTAGCCAATCAAGACTGTAAATTCGACGACGGGGTTCTTCTTTTGCGGCCGTGGCTCAGAACACCGCGGTCGGATTATTTTGAAGGAGGAAATGAAAAGATAGAGACGAGAATTCTCGTTATAATCTGGCCGTTTATTGTACAGAAAAATGGTGTTAACAAAGTGATTTAGGTTACCTTAATTAGGGCGTGGGGAAAATCCTGGGGCTGCGCTGATCTCTGAATCCGTACTCGGTTGCTGAAAGAATAGACGGTTGTCAAGTCGTTGACAACCGTTGAACCTAAAATCATCCTCCGGTTTTAAGGGGAGGTGAACCAACACATGCACACCCACCTGCACGTATATGTGTGCTGACAAAACATGAATAATCGTGCATACGTACAGGTGGGTGTGTGGGTGCTTGGAAACTGACATTAGGGTGTCACTATTTTTAAGATTTTAGGCATCTGGCCTAAACATGCCGGCCCCCTTGCGATACGCAACATTCTGACCAGCCCCGGGATTTCCATCACGCCCTCTCTTATTCTAGGCTCTTAAACCTATCGTGGGGTGCTGGGTAGCACTGTGTCCGCTTTCCTCCTTCGAGCCACCTCCTGAGGTTGAGGTCTGTCACCACCGGTAGTTTGGCCGTGTCGTACCTAGCTGTTAAATAGAAGAGACTTGAAAAATAGAAGTGGTATATTTCTTGCCAGGTGTGCCGTACTTGAGAGAAAACAATTTTTTTTTATTTTTTTTTTATTAAAACGTAGTCTTAAAGCTAGACTTAAACCTAAACTTACATACTAGTAGCCCCTGAAAGCACCCACACAAAAATGGTGCTTTGAGCCAACAGGGACCCAAACGACGGTGGCAAGGTGCTTGGGTTTACGATGTCGGCATAGACGTCTCCGCCGAGGGTCAGTTTAACCGGCGCCGACATAGAATTGCGGGTCGGCCAAACGAATGTGCTCATACGGAGCCGCGATTTTGGCGTCGACATGGTTTGCCGGACTCAGCCGCTGAAAATGACTGATGCACACCGCGTGTGCTGTGATGGTCGTGTTGTTACCGTGCTTCCCTCGGATTCGGAGGAAGCAACCCTGCTCGCCGCCAGAGTGGGTGAGATGCAGCCCTAATCCTTCCACCAAGCTGCGGTCGATAGCTGTGCGGGGTGAGCACGCATCAATTAATGCGCGGACGTAGAAAAATCCGCCCCCCGCTTCCAGTTTGACCACCGCAGTTGGCGCAAGGGTGGTCATGGGGCGCAACGATGGTCCCATCCTGGCGAGAGCTCCGTCGAATCCGTCGCGGAATCCTCGGGATGGCCAGTGGTGCGTAGCTGGCGCGGCTGAGTCGCCAGTCTACGAGGTTCAGCGTCGGTGCTTATGGGGGCGAATGCGAAGCTGGCGCGGCTGGGGGGCCAGTCTTCGCTTGCGGTTATTACGATGCGAGCGGCGAGATGGAGGGCTGTTGTCGCGTTGTATTTGGTGTCGCCGCTCGTCCTGGTGTCGCCGCTCGTGGGCTAGAAGGGGTCGGAACCGCCGCGGGTCCGATATCCCTTGTGCCGGTAGGAACGGCCGTGGTTCCGATACCGGCTCGATAATTTCGTCGTCTTCCGGTGACAGCGCTGACTCCGATGCTTCGATGGACAACACCTCTTCGTGGTTCTCTTCCTCTCTCCTTTCCCTCGATTGTTCGGCTCGCCACGCGACTTCTTCCATCTTTGCTTCTGCGACTTGCTGCGCCCAACTCTTTTCGACGATCGGTTGGCACGACTGGTCGTCCGTTGGAAGACGCAGCGTGGTGTGGTGGTTGCCACCACATCGTCGGCACCTGGCGTCGCTGGTACAATCCTTCGTCCTATGCACCATTGACAAACAATTGTCACAGTATCCCGCCCGGATAACCTCCTGTAGCCGGTCTAAGGGTGCCATCCCGTGATACCGGTCACATGCCCGGAGGGAGTGGCTTTCACCGCAGAGGGGGCATGGTTTTGGGTACCGGGCGGCCATACGTTTGGCGCGGAGACGAAGGGACGTATGGCGAGTCATGCTGCAGAAGACCGAAGAAAAAAGAGAAAGAAAAAATAGGTTTGAATTATGCATATGGTGCCCATATACATACGTGGGAGGAGGGTGGCGAATAGCCGAAGTGACGACATAAGGATGAACTTGAGATTAATTATTCTTTAACTGGAACCCGATATTTCCTACTTGTGGCAATTTCGTCTCTTGTGGCAATTAAGTCCGGCGACACGTTGCTGCCTTCCCTTGGGGCAATTAAGTCCGGCGACACGTTGCTGCCGACTGGTTGCCACTTTACATAACTAAGCCCATCTGAGGCACCCTGTGTGTTCCATTTCCTTTTTTATTATTTTCTTTATGTCGATCACTTGTCCGCTAGCCGACACTAGTGCTGCGCAGAAGCAAGCTTTTTTGCTAGTGCTGTGCACAAGCACGCGTTTTCGGTACCCGATTGTGTTACCGATGCTGGTAGAGAGTGGTTGAGTGGCGGTTTTATTTTTGTTGTTTAGTGGGCAAAACCGTCCTGCCCCCCCGAAAAAACCAAACAAAAAAAAAACAGAAAAAATTTATTTAGAATGAATACAAACGCAAAGGGTTTTTAATTGTAATTTTTTGTTCCAAAAGGAAAATTGTATTTGTTTTGTTTTTTTTTTTGAAAATTGCTTACAAACTTATTTTTTACTCCCTATCGCTTATTTCTCGGTGATTTTGGCTTACCGAGTGTAAAAATTAAATTTCTGCTCCCTATTTCTCGATTCGGTATGCGGTAGCGATTTTTGGTACAACGGGGTTTCGGTACCCGATAGTGATGCCAGTATTACATCACTAATGTAATATCCGAAAATGATGCATCACTAATTGGCATGATTTTGCACAACCCTGCCTAATTTGTCAGTGAATGAAATGGAATTGTAGGGAACCCACAAAAACAATTCCATAGTTCATTTTTCTTTACGTGTGTAGAGAAAAATCGAACTTCATTCATTTCCGGCCACACGCAACACATGGAAGCAGCATAATCGTTGGCAACAGGTAATATTTTGTTTTATTGTAAAACCATGTGCCCTAATATTCCTTTTTTTTTAATTGCAGATTGAACAGGGTAAATAATCTGGCTACTCCACCAGCACTTTATTGAAGCACTATTACTGCTGCGTTTTTTCATTGTTATTTTGTAAGTAAAAACAAAGGCTACTATTGGATAAACAAGCAAATATATTGCGATTACAAACACTTTTAAAAATTAACAAAAAGTTGGTTGAATATCGAGCAAGCGTTGTTAATTATTTGTATAATTTATTGTGGATTTTCTTATTAATAATAGACTAACTCGGGAAAATTTGTCTCATAAACAGGCTTCTCCGCTTGCAGCTGCTGTGTTGTCGTATCACTTTGGGTTATCTGACGTTTACTACCAACGAGTTAGAATAGATCACTGAGGCGATTTTGTATCAGATCCTGTTTGGTTTCGGCGCGTCGTACCAGTTCATCAAAGTTACTTTCGCGGAATGTACGGACTATTTGCAATTGCTCTTGTTGTTTACGTTTCATTGCTTCAGATGGCTCTGCCAGTGCGCGTTTCATGGCCTCAAAATTGTATTCGGGTGCCAATGTTTTCTTCGAGACTCCTGGTGAACTGGTAATACTATCACCATCCGCATTGTATGCCGTCAAGTCTGCCGAACTATTACGTTGGGGTAATTGTGAATTACTCACTGTGTCGACCCAAGAGTGGCGATGTGCTGGATTATCGATTTGATTCAAAGCATATGGTGTACCGGTTTGTAAACGATTCGAATCCATGCCGGCGTTTTGAAGATGTTCAGACAAAGCCATTTTATCGACAGTCAAATGTGGTAAGCATAGATTCATATTTGCAGATGTTGTCTTTTGGGATCGAGCAAGGGTGGTAAGAAATATGGTGCTTCCTCTTTACGTGCATCAATTATCTTTTGTGTGTATTCAAGTAAATTGTTAACGCCCGTACCTCGAGAAATCAGCGACAACAAAGCGATTGCAATGCAATGCAAATTACACTTATACAGCGATTCCATTTTTTGTTTTTTTTTGGACTATAGGCGACAATTTTCGTATCGTAGACAATTTTTTTTTTTTTCATAGATTAAGCAATCGAGAAATGAGAAATACGCAATAATGTGTATTTTCCAACTTGATAAAATCTTGAGCAATTTCTGGGTCGCGCTAGCCAAAAAGTGGATAAAAAAAATGTAATTTTGTTCAGCGAGGTTCCTTTTCTACCATTGTTGAAGCTGAAGCGAAAATTATTGAATTATACCTTTATATTGAATTACGCGTTGGCTTTTACCCACAGTTATTTTTGGTATTGCACAATACTCATTTCTGATGTTGTTTTCACCATGGCTAGCACTATTTTAGAATTTAATGACTCGTAAAATCGAGTAATTAATAGAGAAATCAAAAACTCGCAACAATTTTTATTTTCTAACTACAGAGATTCGATATATTTTGACAATTTAGTGATACGAACCGTGAAAACTAACCGGGAACTCCGAAGATTCGCAGCAAGTGCATATTTTCGAGCTAAAGAGGGCTACGGTATTGTCATAAACAGGGAATATTTTTCTGGCTCCTTCAGAGAATATATTCAAACATTTTTTTCGATACCTTCATCCCAGCATTAGATTAAACAAGTCCTATATTAGAAAAAAAACGTACTGTACTTGCATTTTGGAAAATAATTCTGAGATAGGGCTTTCCTAGCCAAATTAATTAGGGTGTCATCGCAAAAATTTGAACTCTCTGGTTGTGTGCTAATTTTTAGTGGAGATTTAAGAAGTATATTTTGTAACATCTGATCACCTTTGCTTCTCTTTGAAAGATCAGGCACTGTATTCATTATGAATAACATTATCTCAATTTTCTGATAATCAGGATGATGATTGGCAAATTCACCAAGTGCATTAATCAGAGCTTCTTGATATTGCGATTCTTCATTGGTGTACTAACGCTAGTACGCAAAGATGTTAGCCAATTATTTATTATCCAATTCAGAGGGGCCAACACTTTCACCATCAGCTATGGCAATTATTTTTGATAGCACAACAGCCATGGTTTATCAGCAGTTCAAACGGGACTGCTGAGTTTCGTGCTGTCTATCGCCATGCATGGTTCTGCATCGTTCAATTTCACGTTGATTTTGAAAGTTTGCATGCAACAAAGTTGGTACTAAAAGGTGAATTTGACCTTTTTTTTATAGAATTTGTGACCCCTTTTGACCCCCTGGTAACGCTGTGTCATGTGACAACTCCGTCTGATGTGTGTATGTATAGGTACATTAAAATAGCCGTTGAACTTTTTCAAACATCTGATCAACTACTTTAAATTGGTCGAATTTCGACCACGGGATACACTACTTATTATTATTATTTATTCATATACTAACTAATGTTAGTGCAATTAGGGGTGATATCTGCGTCGACGCAGATATACTTTAATATTGGTTCGCCTGTCTGCGTTACGATTTCTTTGGCCTCTTTGTGGAGTGCGGATAATTTTCTGTTGTAGATCGGGTTCGCCCATCTGCGCTAGGCTTTCTGGTGTCCTCGTTGGGGTTAACGAGTGAATTGTGGGAATTTTGTTGAGGGATTTGGAAAGGTGTGGATGAACCGAGTGGAGGGAGGTCGGATTGTTAGGATGAGGCATCGGGCCTCGTACCATCCACTCCATCGGTTGGGAGCAGGATCAGCTTGACCACCGGTCTTTTGACCTGACCCTTCTCGGTCATGAGGTCGACGACACGTACTCGGTTATCTTCTCCGGGGTGTACGTTGGTGACTCGACCGAGCCTCCATTCGTTTGGAGATAAGTTGTCTTCTTTGATGACAACGAGATCCCCTACCTTAATGTTCAGTTTTGACTGCTTCCACTTCACTCGTTTTTGAAGTTCGGTCAAGTATTAAATTTTCCATCGTTTACAGAAGGTATGATGAAGGGCCTTAAGCTTCTGCCATCTGTTGATCATGGAGGCAGAGCTTTCATGTACATTTGGTTCTGGTGGAGCCATAAGATGACTTCCAGTGAGAAAGTGCCCAGGGGTGAGTGGTTCCAGATCTGACGGGTCATTGGACGCGGGACTTAAAGGTCGAGAGTTGAGGCAGGCTTCATAGTAACGTATGGAACTCTTCATGCGTGAATTTGTGGGGTGAGGCTACTTTCTTGAAGTGGCTTTTGAAGCTTTTAACTCCTGCTTCCCAGAGTCCTCCCATGTGTGGGACCCCTGCTGGAATGAAATGCCATGTCATTAATTGATGACTGTATTTTGAAAAGGTTTGATCTCGAGCTGCCGAGATAAAGGCCTTAAATTCGGATCGTAAAGATCTTGACGCTCCGACAAAGTTAGTCCCATTGTCGGAGTAAATGTTTTTCGAACATCCTCGTCTAGCGATAAAACGCGAAAGGGCTGCTAGAAAGGATGGGGTACTAAGATCACTGGTCGCTTCCAGATGGATCGCTTTGGTGGTAAAACAGACGAAGAGGCAGACGTAGCCCTTTGAAAGTCGACACCCTCTCCCTCGGAAACTTTTGATATCGAATGGTCCTGCAAAGTCTACCCCGGTATTAGTAAACGCGCGGGTAAAGGTGGTCCACTCACGGGGTAGGGTACCCATAAGTTGGGTTTGCGCCCGTTTCTTGTAAATGGTGCAAATCTTACAGTTGTGGATGATGCCTAATCATGTTCTTGACCTTCGGAATCCAGTATTGGGTACGAATAAGACGGGTCATTAGTTGGTTTTCTCCATGGAGAGAGACTTTGTGTATCATTTGCACAATCAGACGCGTTAACCTACAATTATAGGGGAGTATGATTGGGTGACGCTCGTTGTAAGCGAGGTCTTCCGATGCCCCAAGACGACCCCCGGCCCTGATAATGTCGTCATTATCAACGAACGGGTTGAGTGGCAATATCTCGCTTTTCCTGTCGATGACTGTTCCATGTTTCAAATTCACATACTCCTCAAAATAAAAATGCTTCTGATATAGTTTGATCAAGATTTGAGTCGTTGTCTTTATCTCATCGGATGAGATTAGGCACGACCTTTCCTGAAATGAAGCCTTTTTTGTGGGATGTGTTCTTCGAAGGAATCTCATAATATATGATAGTACCCTCAAAGCCCTCGGTAAATCTGAAAACCGATCTAGAATCTCGACACCTTTTCGCTTTGATATTGCATAGGTTTGCGCTCTCTTTTCCTCCACGGAGGTATGAAACTCGGTTTCTTGTGCAGGCCACCCTGAATTGTCTTCTTGTAACCAAGAAGGTCCCTGCCACCACAAAGAATTGTTGACCAATTCCGTTGCCGGTATTCCTCTGCTTCCTAAATCTACGGGATTAGATTCCGAATTGACATGATGCCAGTCCTTACTTCCGACCAAGTCGATGATCTTGGTTGTCCTGTGTGCGACGAATGTTGACCAGGAACATGGTGGTTTCCGTATCCAGGCTAAAACGATGGTGGAATCCGTCCACAAATGTTGTTTTACCTGCCCTAATTTTATGTTTCGGAAAATCGATTCCATTATCTCCGCCAAAAGTACAGCTCCGCAGAGTTCCAAGCGCGGCAGTGAGATTGTTTTTACCGGCGCTACTCTAGTTTTGGCTAGAAGAAGATTGACGAAGATCTGGTCATCCTTTTTTACGCGTAGGTAGACGGCTGCACCATATGCTTTTTCCGACGCGTCACAAAATCCATGGATTTCGACCTCATCTTCTGGTGAAAATTCCGCCATCGTTCCAATGTGCTGGACGAGACTGGCTCATCCCAATTGGTTCCTTCTAACCAGATCTTCTGCATTAGAATTTTGGCTACAATAACCATTGGTGCAAGCCATCCTAAAGGATCGAAGAGCTTGGCGATGGCGGATAATATTGCTCGTTTCGTGAGCTTTTCTCCTTCTTCCAGTGACCCTGCTTTAAAGTAGATTAGGTCGGAGTGGGCATTCCATCTGATGCCCAAAGCCTTAACGGTGCTGGTGTCTTCGAACGCCAAGAAGTCCTCGGTCAGCCGATCCGATTTTGGGATGTCGTTGAGAATCTCCTCGGAAATCGATGTCCATTTCCGAAGTGGGAATCCATCGGAGTGTAAGACCTGCCGAATTTCGTCTCTCGCATGAATGGCCGATGCGAGTGTATGTCCCCCCGCTAATACATCATCCACGTACATGTTTTCCCTTAGTATATTCGATGCTATTGGGAATAATGTCTCGACGTCGTCTGCTAGTTGCATAAGGGTTCGTATTGCAAGATAAGGCGCGCAATTCACCCCAAACGTGACTGTCTTTAACTCATAAAGACCTATGGGTTCTTGTGGAGATGCGCGGTAGACAATTCTTTGAAATTTGGAATGATTTTCGTTCATCCAAATTTGTCTATACATTTTCTCTATGTCACTATTAAAGACATACTGATATAATCTCCAACGCAATATATGGACTGGGAGATCTGCTTGAAGCACTGGTCCGGGCAGGAGAATGTCGTTAAGACTTGTGCCGTTTGCCGTTGGGCTTGAGGCGTTAAAAACGACCCGCACCTTTGTGGTGGTAGACTCCGCCTTTACTACGGCGTGATGGGGCAAAAAATAATTATCAGATGAATCGGCTGGTATCCTGGTATTAATTTTCCCCATATGCCCTAAAGTCTCATATTCAGACAGGACTCTTGTATACTCTTTCCCTAACTCCGGGTCCTTCGCTAACCGTGTCTCATTCCTAAAGAATTGCGAACACGCCATTTTAAGAGACCGTCCTATATTTAGTTTATCAGGGTACTCCTGTCTGAATGGTAGCGCAACTATATATCTCCCATCCTCGTTTCTATGCGTAGTTTCTTTGTATAGTTTCTCGCAGTATTTGTCATCTGCGTTTGGGCCTTTTTGTCTAGGCAGATTTTCCAACTCCCAGAACGCTGTGAGTTGTTTGTCCAAAGCGACTTCGCTGTAAAAGGACACTATGTTGGTTGTTGGACTCGATGACTCTACGTGGCCGGTGAGAATCCAACCGAATACCAATAGTATTATTTGCGGATATACATCTCCGCCGAGTATAATGTCAACTTCCTCGTTGACATAGAAACGTTTGTCTGCCAAAACTAAATCTGGAAAAGCCTGCATAGTCATAGCGTCGACATGGCAGGATGGCAGATTTCCAGTTAGTTTCGCAAGAATTAACACTGAAGTTGTCAAACTGAAGTCCGGGTCCAGTCTTGAACGCAGTTCAATGTTGGATGCCTCCTTGACTTGGGCCGACACGGCATTCGTTATACCCGATACACGGGCATTCATTTTCTTTGCCGGTAAATTTATTCTGCGTTTCAGTCGTTCTGTCATAAAGGAACACTCTGAACCAGAATCTATCAGTGCTCTTGCTGGGAAGTCAGTACCATTATGACGAATGGTTACTCTAGCTGTCCCTAGATGCACACCTGCGCTTGAATGAACATGGCAGGAATTAACGTTTCTATCATTTGCCTCCCGTCTCCCTTGTGCTTGCGTAGAAGTGGAAGCACCATGATCCATATTGAACTGGGTGGCGCTTGTTTCCTGGTTCTGACGCTTTTCCAAATGTAGGAGTGTATTGTGACGAGAGTGGCACTTGCTGCAGTCGTATGAGCTTGGGCACTTCGTCACGGTATGTGCTGGGGATAGGCAGTTCAGACACCCCTGGTTGGTTTTTATATTATTAACTCGCTCTTTCGGTGTTAATTTCAAAAAACTGGGGCATGATCGTAATCTATGGCGATTAGATCTACATTTGGTACACAGCACTTTTGTGACCTTTGCTTGGTACATTCCAAGCCTTTTTGTAGGGGTTTCGTTCGCCTTTTTCGCCGCTTGCGGTTTTTGGCCTTGCGAACTTGCACTCCCCACAAACCCAGACACTGTTTCGAGTGTCTGGAACCGATTTGACAAGAATTTGTCCATATACTCCCATTTGGATATTTTTACTTTATGGTCTATGCTTTGTTCCCATAGACTCAGCGTACTTTCTGGCAACTTTGTCGAGCACAGATAAGTAATGATTGCGTCCCAATTCGATGTGTCAATTTTATGACTTCTTAAAGACGCAAGGCAATTATTTATCTGCCGTTGCAGGGTTTTAATCGCGCTACCACACTCACTCTCTACCTTCTCTAAATTGAACAATATTTGTAACTGCGAGTTCACTAGGATACGTTTATTTTCGTATCTCTCGCATACATTTTTCCAGGCTGTATCGAATCCCTCATTCGTGAGTGGACTTTTTTCTACTATATCCCTCGCTTCCCCTTTTGTCTTATTGACGAGATGAAATAATTTCTCAACGGGTGTTAGGCGTTTGTTGAGAATATATGTATATAGCCATGAACATATCCCTAAATGTTGGCCATGACAGATAATCGCCCTTGAACACCTCAGTATCGCATGGAGGCAGGCGGATACTATGTTCACGTTCAGATGGTTCTACGGGGGATTTTTCGGGTTTGGTAAATGTCTCTTGGCGTGTAGCCATGTTTGACATGCAGCGCAAGTAAGTTGCGTATGTGTTTTTGTACTTCTTTTTTACAGAAGCTATATAGTCGGAGTCTAACTTATTTGAGCCCATTAGCTCATCATACGCCGCTTTGGCTTTCTTCCACATAGCTTTTAAGTCGTCTTGTTGCAGACTTAGTGTGTGTTTGGAATGAGTGGCCACATCTGCTCCATTGTAGTCAGACTCGAACTCAGTGATGTTATCAGCTAATCTGATGAAGTTATCCATTTTTATCTCAACTTAGTGTGGGTTTTAGGTAGACAGAGAAAAGAGGGAGATAAATGATGGCTGAATGGGTGAGACTTCAGAGATTGCCCCAGGGACACTAAAAATTCAAATAACTTTTCAAACACAATTTCAATAAAAACGGTTGTTAGGACAATATTCGTCGTTTACGATTTTTTATTTATTAAAATATCGATTTATTTTATTAAAATATCTAACGTTCTTATTATTGCACACTTGGCCGTATTGTCTGTGCAAGAAAATAATAACAAAAACACTGTGACTTACTCGCCACCCACACACGTATATATATAGGGTTATGTTGAAAATAATTTGGTGATTTTTCGCAAACAAATTTAAATTAAAAGTGCACGGTGTATCAAAACGGGCGACCAAGTGAATTAAAAGTGATATTACCGATATTTAAAGAAATGACCTGATTTACTGGCCTTCGATGGCACAAATTGTGCAGGTTTATTACCCAAAAAAAAAGTGAGAGCAAAAACAAAAACAAAGATCGAAAGGCTCAGTGAAAGTGAGGTTATGTTAAAAAAAGATCCAAGTGGACAAACTAACATTTATTTCACTTTTCTCACTTAAATTTTGACTACACTCGCGGCACTTTTTCCGAATTTTCAAAACACCAAAAAAATAGTGGCAAGAAATATAACACTTACGTTGCTTTGATGTGGTGATCGGCTGTAGTTAAATGGAGCAGTGTTGTTGATTTTCTGTGGCAGGGTGAAGACAAACGACTGTTGGTTATGTTAAGTGGCTGTGACTTGTGATATTGTGTTGATTTACCAGTGGACAGTACTTTCACTTGACTTTAGTGGCAGATTAGTAAATTTATTGCTGTAGTGCTGGTTCTATAAACGGCGAGATGGACCATGTAAATTCGACGACGGGGTTCTTCTTCTGCGGCCGTGGCTCAGAACACCGCGGTCGGATTATTTTGGAGGAGGAAATGAAAAGATAGAGACGAGAATTCTCGTTATAATCTGGCCGTTTATTGTAGAGAAAAATGGTGTTAACAAAGTGATTTAGGTTACCTTAATTAGGGCGTGGGGAAAATCCTGGGGCTGCGCTGATCTCTGAGTCCGTACTCGGTTGCTGAAAGAATAGACGGTTGTCAAGTCGGTGTCACTATTTTTAAGATTTTAGGCATCGGGCCTAAACAAGGACATATTCCTTTTTTTAGTGCATTTTTAGCCTTTAGGTCAAATTTCTATGGCATTTTTTTTACTACAGATGGCCAGATTTTTTTAAAGATCTTATTTTTTATCCCCATTCTTTCAGAAATTGCGTGTGGAGCGAAGAAAATAAGAATTTTATTTTTGTAAATAAATAAAAAACGTATATAATTATGTATGTAAAAATGATTATGTGACGAGACTTTCAGTCAGCACGGGGAAAAATCAAACCTTTTTAATTTCTCCAAATTAGAAATATTTCAAATTTAGGTATGTAACCCAAAATCCTACAGCCCACCTAAAAGTGATCTCTTCAGTGGTTAAAAGAATATATGGGGGCTGAAATATTCAGCTATCAAAAAAAATGTTTGTTGGCAACTACTAATTTGGTATTTCGCGTGACCGATAGACGGTTTCTTGACACATATAAACAACTTTAACTTGACGAAGAACTCCAAAAAAACCTAAATAAAATTTTAAATGAACAATTCTCTTAAAACTAAGTACGTGGGAACTGCAATCTGCTGGTTCATTGAAGAGTGGTATGTTGCGCCATTTTATGGTACTTGCGCGCCCTTTTGGCGCCCGCACCCTATGAAAATAAAATTTAGGTGTCACAACCCGTCTGCGAAATTTTATCCCTATAAAATTATTTGCACCGAAAACCCGAGTTATGGTTATTATAATAGATACATATTACAATAACAATTTACTAGATTAATTACACAGTGCGACAAAAAAGAAAAAATGGAATACACTTTTGAAGCGACCTAGTAGAGATTGTTGATCTGGTCGAGTTATAAACGAAACACCCTTCAAAAGATTTCTAACACCCCAAAAATCTGGTTTTAAGGCCAAGAAACCGGTTTTTCAGAGTTTTCGTTGAAGAAAAAACCATTAAAAATCAAGCTTTCAACCGATTTTGAAATTCACAACGGTTTTGGGTAGAGAATTCCTCAAACTTTCGAAATATGTACAGTCTTTTGTTCATTTTTTGCCACTAATTGACAATGAATGAACCTTATTGGACATGTGCCATCGAGAGGCGTTCATTACTTAATCATACCAGTTTTAATTTTTTGGAAAGGACTTCAAGTTTTCAAGATATGCAGAAAAATCCAAAATCAAATTTTTTGGCCTCAAGCGCCCTACAGGGGTACTGTGTTCAAATAAAAGGGTCGATTTGAAATTCACCTAAGTGACAAGAAAATCGTGTTTTAGGGATCAAAATAAGATACTTTGCCGAAGGAAGCATACCTCTAAAACCAATTCTGATGCCCCGACTTGTACTTTTGACTTTGAGCGCCAAAGTTTGAAAAATCCTAAGTTGACCCATTCAGAATTGGTTTTATAGGTATGCTTCCTTCGGTAAAGTAACTTATTTTGATCCCTAAAATACGATTTTCTTTTTCACTTGGGCGATTTTGAAATCGACCCGCCTAATTCATCACAGTACTCCTGTAAGGCGCTTGGGACCAAAATATTAGATTTTGGTTTAGGCTACATATCTTGAAAACTTGAAGTCCTTTAAAAAAAAAAATTTATAATTAAGTAATGAATGCCTCTCGATGACACATACCCAATAAGGTTCATTCATTGTCAATTAGTGCCAAAAAAAATGGTGACAAAACTGGAAAACCGGAGGAAATTTCCAAAAATTCCAACTTCTGGCTTAAAAAGCATATCATACTTTTTACAAATGAATAAAACACTGTCTATATATCAAAAGGGACAACAATTCTCTACCCAAAACCGTTAAGAATTTTGAAATCGGTTAAAAATTGGATTTTTAATTAATTTTTTTTTTACGAAGAAACTGAAAAAACTGTTTTTTTGGCCTTAAAACCAGATTTTGGGGGTGTTACAAACTTTTTAAAGAGCGTTTCGGGTATAAATCGACCAGATGAACAATATCTACTAGGTCGCTTCAAAAGTGTAAAATGGCTGTTGCACTGTGTTATTTTCGTTTCAATGGGTTTTAAATCGGTCTCGGAAATTTCTTACATTTAATTAAAAGTACTTGGGTGACCGAGCTTGCTCGGTGCTATCATTTTAGTGCTAACTTTACTTACCAACACTATAAGCTTTCCAACATAGATTTCCAAAAAAAATATGAAATAGGTGGGAACCTTATGAGGATGTGTTACACTGTCCTTTATATGTTTGCAAATTATTAAAATTTTATAATTTTCGTAGCCGTAATTTTCGGACAACGCTACTTAAAAATATTTTAGTTGGTATGTCAGCGAAAATACCTTTCATTTGATACCCATATTGGCATATCTAGCTCCATAAATAAAAAAAAATTAAATAGGTGGCAACCCTGTAAACCACCCCAAGTGGCAACCCCAAAGTATATAGTCTTAGAATCAATGGGGCATAGTCATAGTCGAGCTAAAGTAGGCACTAAAGTTGGTGAACGCTTTTTGACACCATTTCCAATGGTCTATCTGTCAAAAAAGCTGACGCTAACTTTAATGCATACTTTATCTCGACTATGACTATGCCCCATTCATACTATCTATGTGCCAAATTTTATCCCATTCGGTCAAGCGGTTCTCGAGATAGTACCGGACCTACAAATATACATATATGCAAATATACAAATACACAAGTTTAGCTCGTTTAAAGTTATTATTAGATTAAAAAACTAATGGCCGCGATATACCAACAGGTTATCATAACCTCTAACGAGATTTTTAGCCTAGCTTCTCTTTCCAACTTGTGGTGTGTTGCTTTTGAGTTTTCCTACAAGTTGGCGGGACCTACAGTGTTTTGCCGACTCCGAACGGCACTTGCAAAGCAAATGAATTTTTTGCTGAGAAGTTTCTCATGGCAGAAATACACCGGGAGAGTTTGCCAAACTACTGCCGAGGGGCGACCCCGTTTAGAAAAATTGTTTTTCTAAATAATTTTTGATGTTACTTTTGCCGGGCATCGAACCGCCACGACTTGGTGTAGAGGGCCGACCACTTAACCGCTACACCACAGCGGCCGCATATTATTAGATTAGATATATAAATATACAAGTTTAGCTCGTTTAAAGTTATTAGATTCTCGCAACAATTGAAAAGTGATTAAGATTTTGAAACGAAATTAGAGAAATTGGCAATTTGACTTAAAAGTTTTTTGCTCTACACTAATTTTTTGTTGTTGTTATACATATGAACATTGACTTGAAATTTTTATATTTTTTGATACTTAAAAAAGGACAATTTATTATTCAGGACTCCAAAAAATTCTAGTTTAATGAATTTGAAAAGAGATGAAAAAACAGAGTGGGATTTTCGCTCGCAGGAGATTTTCATGACCGGAGTCGAATGCTAGGTTGGCGGGAACGTCAAAGGGCGCGAAGACAAAGAAAATGTATGGGACATGGGCTATAACAAGGGCTTTGGGAATCTCATCACTTAATGAATTCGAAATTTTCCGCTAACTCGGGTCGTTGATTTTTGACACGGCTAGTGACGGCTTCTTCTTATTGGTGGTGTACTTTTCGCATATATGCCTATATGCCGCTATGTTTGATTTCCCAGCAAAACTTAGGATAACTCTTGCAAACAAATGCTACTTTGGGCCATATATATAATACTTCTATATTGCTAGTACAATATACTCGCAATGAGGTTCAGGTCACCATCAAAGGGAGACAGAGCGAATAATTTTTGTGATTGTAGTAGTATACAATAGTATAATTTTAGGACTTTTGTATCCTTCCCCACGTCCTTGTCATTGAAAAATAGCTCTAGCCATTCCTAGTTGAATGGCGTTCAGAAACTTTCGCCACTTGCCTGGACTTCTACACATGACCCCACCCTCTGCGAATATGGGGTGTGTTACGCCAGTTGGCTGTACAAAGAAACGACTTGCGAAATAAATACATATGTTGGACAGCCAAAATCGCCAAGGCGGTTGATGGCTTCTTTAAGTTTAAGTTTAAGTAAGTGTAAGGCTAGATATGAAAAATTTCTTTGTTTTGATTTACCCATGGAGCTACATGACTTAATTTTTTCAAATGCAGCAACGCCTTACCATTTTTTGTTTTCCACAAATTTTAAGTTCTGTTTTTTTTCTATTCTAATATTTTCAATAAATACTTTTCAATCCGCTCCTGTATTTTGACTACTCAAAAATTAGATTTTAACATTTTTTCTGTGGGACTATGATGAAAAATTTTATATTTTGGGTACATAGACTCAATATATCTGTACTGTGATGTTGGTGCGTGTACCCTTTGTTTACTAGCAATATAGAAGTATTAAATACATATATGCTTTGGGCTGAGTAGGCAATTGAGAAGTAAAGTCCTCTCTCGACGAACAAAAACAACACTCTATAAGTCACTCATCGTACCCGTCCTGCTATATGGTGCAGAAGCATGGACACTGACAGCTTTTGGCGAGGCGGCTTTGGGAGTATTCGAGAGAAAAATTCTTCGAAAGATTTATGGACCCCTAAAAGTTGGCGACGGCGAGTATGAGCTTTACGCAGACGTCGACATAGTTCAGTGAATTAAAATCCAGCGGCTTCGCTGGCAAGGTCTCGTGGTGCGAATGAACGAAGACGCTCCGGCCCAGAAGGTATTCTTATCGGCACCCGCCGGTGGAAGTAGAGGAAGGTGGAGGCCACCTCTTCGATGGCAGGACCAAGTGGAGGCAGATCTGAGAACTCGCGGTGTCCCCAATTGGCGCCAGTTGGCTCAACAAAGAGCCGAATGGCGAAACATGTTAGACGGCCAAAATCGCCAAGGCGGTTAAAGGCTATTTTAAATAAGTAATTAAGTATTTTTCGCATAAGTATGTCGTTGCACCCTCTGTCAGAGTTGCGCATCCAGCGGAAATCGATATTAATTATACACTCACACCACGATATTTATTAAATTATTATAATAGCCATCACTTGGCAGGGAAACTCAACAAATGGTGCTGACCAAGCGTTGTGATCGCGATGGTATTGACCAGCACAAGAAAAGAGTTTAGTCACACAACACATGCAGCTCACACGATAAAGTCTATTTTGAGGCAGCCCGTGCTCCGTCCCAGTTATATCACCACCTTACGCAGGAATAGTTCACTATCTCAGGACTTATATAGGATTTCAGCGCACCTTACGGGAAGTACTATGAAATTTATGTATTTGCATGACTTCTTACTTTAGGTGTCCTTTGCAGGTACCCCTGGTTGCAGCAACTCCCCCCGACTTGACCCTCATCGACGAAGAGTTCCTGGCTTATGCGCCGCCCCAACTGGCAACGAATCGACCCTCGCTATTTTTGGGTAATTGCAGTTTTATGTGCGCCCCTCTGCCTGCCGTACCCGTTCTTAGAAACATCTTCTGAGAGGTCCAATCTTACACTGGCCCCGTTTAGTCCAACGTGGGGAACCCCCCAGACCCTGACAATGTCTCCTGCCAGTAGAGCTCAGCCGGGCCTCTCTCAAACTATCTAAACTTTAACTTTTTAGCTATGCTCCTACTTAAAACGCATAAATACATCCCTCCCGCCGACTTGACCCTCATCGGTGGGAGGATACCTTGCCAATGGCTATTGCTGTGGACACTCAATGACTGTAGTAAACCCGCCGACTTGACCCTCATCGACGGTGATTGTCGTCCGGATTACTACTGTTTGACGTTCTTAGCATGCCACGCCCCCAGATCCTTTCCTGATAGCGACTCTAAAAGACACATATTTTTGCCTAATACTTTAGTTACTCGACATTTTATAAATTTTCGACAAAATTTCGCATTAACGTTTTGTTTAAAATCGCTCAGGACGAAATCCGTTTGTACTCCTCTTGCCCTTGGGTGAAACGTGTCTCGCGGGCTCTAGTGTTATACCGTGCAGCATTCGTTTCATAGGCTTCGTATAAATTTTCTTTTAACTTTTCGCGCATCAATCTCAGTTTATCGCTGCTCTCTAACACAAAAACTTCATTATCATTCAGATAATTTAACTTGCGTGCCAGTGCATAATCGGCCCCGCTTGTAAACATGTTAAACCAAAAAGGGCGAAATATGGAGAAACTCCAGTGGCGGCATGCACTGCACACTCTATCTCATAACGTCCCTAGACAAAAATCTCTTAAATATTATCCCATCTTCTACCTTCAAATCAGGCTGCCTTTCTTTATTGTTTTCGGATTCAAACTCCATGGTATCCATGTTGGCAATGGGTGATGTGATAACCTCCTCAATGCATCACAACAATGTGTCGGCGACTATATTGTCTGAGCCCTTACGGTGTTCGATCTCGAAATTGAACGCTTGTAGTTGTAGAGACCAACTGGCTAATCTACCATTCAAATCTTTTAGGGACATCAGCCACTTCAGACTTGCGTGGTCAGTCACAACAGTAAAAGGCATCAGATCAATTTAAGGCCTGAATTTCTTGACAGCCATCACTGCCGCGAGACATTCTTTTTCTGTGGTGCTGTATTTTATGGCGTCGGTCATCGGCGCTGCTAAAGTGGTGAAGTATTTGATAAACCGCCTGTACCAGCCGGCGGTACCAAGGAAGCTACGGACTTGCTTCACCGTTTTCGGTACAGGGATATTCTGAATGGCATTAATCTTCACTTTGTGATAGACGGACGGCATGCTTCCAGTGTTATGGACGTACGTACGATGCGGGGTCCAAACATCGACTCCGATCACTACTTGGTAGCAGACAAGATTCGTACTCGCCTAAGTACAAAGAAAGAGGCACCACAAAAAACGTAAGGAAAACTGGACGTCGAAAAGCTGCAGTCACAACAGACAGCCAATGATTTCGAAGAACGACTCGCGCACCTGCTCTCTGAGAGCACAATTCAACCCAGCGGAATGCACGAGCAGTGGGAGCATATCTTGGATTCCGGCAAATGCGAAAAAACAGCTGGTTCGATGATAGAGAGTGCAAAGACGCAATGAAAATAAAGGACGACGCCTATAAGGCAACGTTAAAAGCGAATGCAACGAGGAGCGTGTGTGAACACTACCGCGAGATGAAGAGGGAAGCGAGACGGCTTTTTTGGGCGAAGAAAAGAGAAGCGGAAAAGCGTGAAATCGAAGAGCTTGAAATGCTAGCCAGCAGAAGCAACGCCCGAAAATTTTATCAAAGAATTCGACGAATGACGGAAGGTTTTAACCCCGGGGCAAACTCCTGTAAAAATGACAAAGGCGACCTAGTGACAGATGTTCAGAGAGTACTAGGGTTATGCAGGGATCACTTCTCTGCCCTTCTAAAAGGGAGGAAAGGAGCAACAATCCAGAGAAGAGGACGAACCCGACCCCACAATCGAAGACGATGGAATCGAAGTTCCACAACCCGACTATAACGAGGTGCGAGTAGCTATATCACGGCTAAAAAACAATAAAGCGGCGGGTGCTGATGGCCTGTCCGCTGAGCTATTTAAATGCGGCGGCGAGGAGCTGGTAAGGTGCATGCACCAGCTCTTGTGCAGAATATGGTCGGATGAATGCATTCCAAGTGTTCTCTGCCCTATCCATAAGAAGGGTGCTACCGCAAACTGCGCCAACTATCGTGGAGTCAGCCTTTTGAGTATCGCATATAAGGTCCTATCAAGCGTATTGTGCGAAAGACTGAAGCCTGACGTAAACCGACTGATTGGACCTTATCAGTGTGGCTTCAGACCTGGTAAATCTACCATCGACCAGATTTTTACAATACGCCAAATCTTGGAAAAAACCCGTGAGAAAAGGATCGACACACACCATCTCTTTGTTGATTTTAAAGCCGCCTTCGACATCACGAAAAGGAGTTGCCTATACGCCGCTATGTCTGATTTTGGTTTCCCAGCAAAACTTATACGGCTATGCAAAATGACGCTGAACAACACCACCAGCTCGGTTAGAATTGGGAAGGACCTCTCCGAGCCGTTCGAAACTAAACGAGGTTTCCGGCAGGGCGACCTCCTATCGTGTGATTTCTTTAATTTAATGCTGGAGAAAATAATACTAGCTGCAGATCTTAACCGCGCTGGAACAATATATTACAAGAGCGTACAACTGTTGGCGTATGCCGACGATATCGACATCATTGGCCTCAACAACCGCGCCGTCCTGCGTATTTCAAATTAGAAAAGGAAGCGGAAAAAATGGGTTTGGTGGTGAACGAAGGTAAAACGAAGTACCTGCTGGCATCAAGCAAAGAGTTAGCGCATTCGAGCCTTGGCAACCACGCCACTGTTGGCAGGCATAATTTCGAGATAGTAAGGGACTTTGTATACCTGGGAAGCAGCATTACTACCAACAACAATGTAAGCCTGGAAATCCATAGAAGGATAACTCTTGCAAACAAATGCTACTTTGGGCTGAGTAGGCAATTTAGAAGTAAAGTCCTCTCTCGACGAACAAAAACAACACTCTATAAGTCACTTATCGTACCCGTCCTGCTATATGGTGCAGAAGCATGGACACTGGCAGCATCTGAAGAGGCAGCTCTGGGAGTATTCGAGAGAAAAATTCTTCGAAAGATTTATGGACCCCCTAAAAGTTGGCGACGGCGAGTACCGAAGGAGATATAATGAAGAGCTGTATGAGCTTTACGCAGACGTGGACATAGTTCAGCGAATTAAAACCCAGCGGCTCCGCTGGCTAGGACACGTGGTGCGAATGAACGAGGACGCTCCGGCCCGGAAGGTATTTTTATCGGCACCCGCCGGTGGAAGTAGAGGAAGAGGGAGACCACCACTTCGATGGCAGGACCAAGTAGAGGCAGACCTGCGAGCACGCGGTGTCTCTAATTGGCGCCAGTTGGCTCAACAAAGAACCGACTGGCATAACATGTTGGACGGCCAAAATCGCCTAGGCGGTTATAGGCTATTTTAAGAAGAAGAAGATTAATCTTCTCGGGGCCCGTCTTCAACATCCCACTCCCTACCTAACCTAAATATGGCAACTCCTTAAAGCAGAACTTAGACTTGCTTAATCCAATAGTTAGATTTGCATCTTTAAGTCAGGTGACGACTTCTTTTAAAATAAATAAAAACGTTTGATTTTAATCTTTGGGGAATGACGCGATCCATTAGCCGGCATAATCTCTGGGCCGAGTTACACAGACCAAATGGCATAGATACGAAATGATAAAGAGGACGCCCAGGAACGGCGAAGGCGGCATAGGGTTTACTATTATCGTCGAGCTCGATTTGCCAGAAAGCGAATTTCAAATCGATGCTGCTAATGAAATGGGTGCCGTCCAGACGACTCAGCATACCTTCGATATTTTGTAGTGGGTATGCGTCTTTTATAGTCACGGCGTTAAGCTTGCGCGCATCTAAACAGAACCTATTCTTCCGGGTTTAAGTACTATTGTGGTGCGGTTACTCCAAGGGCTTTCACTTTCCTCTATCACACCAGCTCCAGCATTTTATCAACTTCATCATACACGATTTTCTGCATTGCTGGGGATAGAGGATAGTTTCGCTCCTTGACAGGTACCACTTCGTCCACAAGAGTAATCGTATGATTTTCTAAATTTGTACGCCCTAGACCCGTTTTCCAAACGCTCTCTTTGTTCTTCCTCTATTTTAGTCAAGTCGACCTCGTCTACATCAACAACCTCAAGTGCCAGCTGGAAAGTGCGCCAAAAATCGATACCGAGGTAAATGTTTTGCTCCAGATATGGGCATAAGTAAAATGTAATTGTATGTACTAAACTATTGAATTTTACAGGTACCGTGATTTTTCCTAGAACATTGTGCCTGCAGCCGCCTGCAGTTCTCACAGAGGATACATAACGCTCAATCGGCACACCTTTGGTACCTTTCTTCATATGATGGCGTACTCTCCTTAACATCTTTGGTTGCATGCCAGTATTATTAATATTATTCAAAATGCAAATTTTATTTTCCCCAACTTCATCATCGTCCGCAGAATCCGTATTTGTAGATTCATCTATTTTGACAGGGTTTGCGTGGCTCGCGATTCCCCCGTCACAATTGCGTTCCTCGACCCGTTTCCCGAAGGATTACATAAGGGACACTTTGAGGTTATCACGTTCTGTTTCACACATTTGTAACAAAATATTTTACGCTGTAGTGACATACGCGTGAAAAAGTGACCGTCAGCACCACAGTTCTAAATACATTTGACGGAGGGCGTTCGATGCGAGGAAAGTATCGATCGACCTCTTTACACTCCATTCTCAACTGGTCTAGTGAATAGGTGTAGATAGGATTAACTATTTTTGCCAGCGATTCGCGTAAGTTGCCTTTCACCAGCCGTACAATCTCCGGATTCCGGAGTCGTAAACGCAACGTACCAACAGCGTGAAAGAAGTCGTCGATGCTTTCTTCGGACCTCTGCTCCCTCTCCGTCAATTCTCGCAAGACTTCGAAGTCCGTTTGCTGGGAGGCATATTGACGCCTAAGGGCAAACTGTAAGGTAGGCTAATCGACGCTGCCATGAGACCGGATATATAACTAGTACCACTCGCGAGCCTCACCGCTAAGTAACCTGTGAAAGTCCCGTATTATTTCCCCCCAAGAACACCCATACTGGTTCCTTATATATTCCAATCGAAACATGAACTCCTCGACCGACATAGCATCCCGGTGCCCTTGCTAATTTATACCCCTCTTTTCTATCTTAAGATCCGAACGGCGCACCTCGTTATCTTGTTGAACTTCTATACTTTGCCTGCAGGCATAGCCGGAGGTGCTCTTGCGTCTAGCATTGGTGGTTGTCGAAATGGTGGCCATTCATTGCGCACATATGTGTGCATCATTGTATTCGGCCAAGGAGTGTTGTTGTATCCATTGGTCCTGTTGGGATTTTCTAGTATTCCTTGTTGATTCCGGGAACGTCTAGATTCGTTGGAGTCGAGACTGGTGTTGTGTCTCCTCCTCTTCTGACGGTTACGCGACCCATTGTTACCTCCCTCTAAACCTGCTCTACTCCCTGCATCTCTGGCCGATCTAACTAATTCGGGTAAAGACTCCCTCATTTCATCTAAAATGGCATTTTTAGCTTCGACCATCATTTCCTTTAACATAGGCGCTATATCGGCGCGCAGATCTCCCGAAATGATTGGAGGTGGACGGTTGGATTCACCATTATTTTGTGTGGTGGGCTTTGGAAAGGCCAATTTGGTTGATGGGGCCTGTCCAGGCTGGATTTGTCGTGGCTGAGTTGGCTTATCATGTGCTATATTTGTGTGGCTCGGTGCCACCTTGCTTTTATCAACACCTGAAGCTACATCCCGGTTACCCCCTCCTATGCGATCTGATAGATGAATAAAGGAAAGGTCATTCGAAATCTGCTGTTGGATGTTTTGTTGTTCATTTGAGGCTATGTACTCTTACTAATTTATTTATAGTTATTTCAAATTTCTAGTGTGATTGGAAATTTTAACAAATATGTTATTTGGATATGTATATGTGTGGGGGGGTTCAGATGATTTTTGGGCGTACTTGACGTGTGGAATTCTTGGAGCAAACTGCTACGTTCCTTTGGAGATGTGTTAAAATTTCAGTATTTAAAAAAATTCTTTTCGGTGGTTTGCGCGTTATGCAACACAAGGCTTTCATGGATCACGCTTGCGGCCATAACGTGCTCATATCAAAATTGGAAGCAACTTATGCGACATTCTAGATAAGGACTTCCAAATAGGCCGAATTACATTGAAGACGGCAACCACAAAGCGACATCTGTCATAATATTTTTATACACGTTCTTATGGCAGCGCATTTTTTGGCAGCTACACAGCAAAGCGACCATCAATCATAACTGCCGCTGTCGCCAGATTAAATCTATTTCTATTTTGACAAGCAGCAAAGCGCGATATGCTTCTTCTTAGCTGTCATTTGGTTTTCATCTCTGGCATTTATTTTATGTTTTTGGCGCCTTTCTGCAAATAAAACTAATTAAATTGTTTAAAACTATGGATTTTGAAGAAAAACTAATAGAAGAAGTGCGCAAAATGCCAGTTATTTATAATCTTGGCCAGGAGGACTACAAAAACATTAAAAAGAAGGATTTTGCATGGAAGGAAGTCTCATCTGCTATGCAATGTGACGGTAAGTGCAATTTATTGCTATTTCTTTGTTTATTTAGTACGTTTATACATTTTTTTTTATAGAGGAGCATTGCAAGAAGCGCTGGAAGGGTTTGCGAGACTCATATAAACGCATCAAAAGGGCACAGTGCCTTGCTTCAGGTAGTGGCGCCCCAAGTCCAAAACGAAAATGGCGCTATATGGAAGCTATGTCCTTCTTGGACAATGTACAATCATCTAGAAGGTAAATATGCGGGTATCTGCTTCTTTTAGGTATCAACTGGTGCGTTTTGACCTCGGATTCTAAATCCGAAATATTTTATTCCTGTCAAGAGATATTTTCAAAGTTGTTAAGGTTTATTTGTTTCTAAGGTTTATTTGTTTAAATAAGAAGTGTTCTGCACATACATAAATATAATGGATCAAGATTGTGAAGCGCTTCCGGATTAACGATACCGAAGTCAAAACGCACCTGTTGATACCTAAAAGAAACAGAAACGTCTTAATTTTTTGACGTATTTCAGCAATTACGTTCTGTCTTAAGGCTTATTTAGACGGGTCGATTTTTTGTCGTTCCACCGTGTAAATAGCAATTCGATCGAATCACACCTTGTATTTGAAGGTAGAATGGAAAATCGACCAGAAAAACCACTAGAAAATCGACCCGTGTAAATAAGTCTTTATACAAATAAAGTTAATAAATGTTTATTAAAATACTTTAATCTTCAGCACGATTGGAAATGATTCGGATTATGAAATTGACACTGAAGCAAATTTTACGCCCCCATCTTCAAAACAAGCAAAAGTTCCACCTTCAAATAACGATTCTCCACGCACAAGCGCAGGTGCACGCAAGGTTTGTATATTTCAGCATTGCATTTCAGTGAAGTCAGTAAGATGTTTTGATTTGAATTAATTTTCTTTCACAGGACACTCAACAAAAGTTCAACGACTTTTTGGAATTAGCTTCTCAAAGCATTACAAATACTTGTTCTGCATTTTCCAGTCAAGTCAAAGGATCGGATTCTACGTCTCTTCATTTCCAAACTTTGGCGGAGAAGATAAAGGAGGCTGGACTGGCAATGCACTTCGTTAACGACATTGAGAGTAAAGTCTCGGCGCTGGTATTCCTTGAAATAGAGAAGCACTTAAAACAAAAGTAATTTTTATAGTACATTTTTATATTTCACGAAACCTTAAACAAAGATACACATTGTATAAACTTAAGTATATTGATGGTTGTGCAACACTAGCTTTAGTTTATATTCGACTGAGCACCAGAAGTACATTATTCAGGGACCAGAAGTAACAGTTACTTTTATCAGAAACAATTCAAATATCTATTATTATTAAAAGTTTCAAATGTCAAGTACAAAGAAATTTTCTGAATTTTAATTGTAATTATCTGAATATTATTTCGTCCCGTTTCTGCCTTAACCTCGTAACTACACTTTTTGAGAAAACTCGTTTTTTATGTGAAAATGCCCTTAGGGCATCGAGAAATCCGAATCGAAAATCAGTTTGGTAAAATATATAAACCTAAGTGGTTTTTTGCTCGATCCAATACCTCGTATCTACATTTTTAGTATGCAATACTTGAGAATTTCAGTTGGTTTTCTTCGTTTTCTGAAATATTATTTTTTAGTAGATACGCGGTTGAGGCAGAAACGGGACGATTTGTAATTTTATGAATATAAATTGCAACTATTTCATTCATTCCTTTGACAAGCGAGTGACGATATTTGAATTGTTTCTGATAAAAGTAACTGTTACTTCTGTTCCCTGACATTAGATATTAGTTTATAAAAAAATTATCCATATAGTTGTAAACCAACTCTTTTTATTTAAGTTTTGAAGTCTGAGTACCTAAGGTACAAATGTTTGTATGGATTAATTTACAAAAATTCTGCCTTAAGGAGTTTGTAAACAGTTTTTATTAAATAAACACATTGATGAAATTAAAGACTGAATTTATTTGTTTCAGTAAAATATCGGGGCAGTGGCTGGTTAGTAACCCTATTACACTGGACAACAGTGAAAAATTTTCCAGACTTCCTTTAGTCTACTTAGCTTAAATTAGCGTGCTGATTACGAAAAAATTATTTGTTTCTTACTAACAGCTCTAGTTTTCGAGATATACACGATTTCAAAAAAAAAAAAGATGGCTCCACCTAATCATGTATATCTCAAGAACAAATTGAGCAATTCCAAAACGGTTCGAAAATTTTAAAAGCTTATAAAATTTGCTATAAACCATGCAGACAAATTTTTTCTCTAGGTCCTGTTGGTTCGAAGATAACAATCAATACGGATTTTTACATTTTTTTTTGCAAAAATGTGAACAAATTTTTATTTTGAAAGGAAGGATATCAAAAACTGTCAATATTTTTAAAGAATTTTTTTGTTTCCTGTAAGCTCTGTTTTATTACAAACCAAATGATCCATCATCCAAGAAAATCGATGGATTATTACAAAAGTTATTAACGATCGAACAAATATAGCCATATAACAAGTACCCTACAAGAACTAGTATATTTCTTGATACACTGTATGGATCGAGCCACCTTTTTCATTTTGGAAATCGTGTATATCTCAAAAACTAGAGCTGTTACAAAAAAAGTAAAATGATTTATGAAATCAGCACACACAATTACATCTAATGAGATAAAAATTTCTTTGGAAAATTTTGCAAAGTGCAAAAAAAATTAAAAGGATTTTGGCTAAACTAAAATATTCTAAAATATACTACTAGACTTTTCCTAATTTAAAGGGGGTAATCGGAAATTTGGTGAAAAATTTCGATTTTTCAATAGTTATTAAACGTTTTTTGGCATAGTGTCCAAAAAGTATGTAGATCTGCTTAAGTTCAGTTAAATATTTTGCCATTTATTTTAAAATAGTATTAGGGAAATTTTAAATATATATTAAGTTAATTACAACAACTTTGTATTGCTTCTAATATTGCATTTTAGTTTTTAGCATTTTAAAATAAAAATAATTTAAGTTTTTTATATGTATGTATGTATGTACCTATGTATGTGAACTAAAAGAACAATAAAGTATATACTATCATGACAAAATATATTTAATGTCATTAATAATATCTAATCTTATTTGTTTAAACATTAAAAGGCAGCTTGCTAAAGTTGAATACAATTTTTATTTTATTTTCTTTATTCTATTTTCATTCATTCATTCATTTCGATTTAATTTATTTTATATTATTATTTTTATTTGGTTTTATTTTTATATTTTTTGTCTGTTTTACGTTATACTATTTTATTTTATTTATTTCTTATATTCTTATTTATTATTTCTTATTATTTATTATTTCTTATAGCGACCTCTAATTGACAATAACAATATGAATTACCTCAAAAAATACCTCTGTAACTAGGGTTTATGACCCTGCGTGTACGAAAAGTTACATAAAGTTACAGCGCTATTTTTTTGCAAGGCTTATTTTCTCATCCCTTACTAACATTTTATGGGGTAAGACCCCGAAAACTACAATTTTTTTTAATTCAATCACCCTAATGTACATACATACATATGAGTGGAATAATGAAATAAAAATAAGAAATAACAAAATTCTGTATTTAAAAATAATATAAACAATGTTAAAGTGGACATGTTATTACTTTGAAAAGTGCGCACTTTAATCCCTAATTAAATTTTTAATAATTTTAAAATTTATAAAAATTTTTAATGAAAAATAATTAATAATTTTAAAATTTATCAAATTAACTCCTAATTAATTTATAAATTTTCAACTGAAAATTAATTTAAAATATAATTAATAGTTTTCAAAATTTAAATTAGTTTTAAAAATTTTAAATAATTAATTTAAAAACAAATAATTAAATTAAGGATAAAATTTTTATATGATTAAAATATACATATATAAATAACTATTCAACCATTTTTAAAAAAACCCATAAATTTTAAATTTATTAACTATTTCTCAAGTACAGAAAAAACGGCTTTCAAAATATAAATAGTATAGATAATGAAAAATATATTATAATTATAAAAAATTTCAATATAACTAAGAGATATACTATAGAGATCAATAAATATCTATATATATATAAATATAAATAGAAGATGATTAAATTAAATTAAATTTTAAGATCTATGCAGCCGCAATAACTATTTTAAATGTAACTTAATGCTATCCACTTCAGTAAATGCTGTTTTATCATCAACAGTGAAGGGCGCTTTACCAAGACGACTGAGTAGCACAACCTGCATGCCAGCCGGGTGCGCTGCTTCGGCCTCTGAAAGCGGAAAAAAATTAATAAAACAAAGTACAGCTTAAAATATTCACACACGCAATTACCTCTTTTAAGTACTGCTTAAAAACTCTTTAAGAACGTTTCGTAGTTCAAATGCTTGGGAGGAAGAACGGTTCACAACTCCCTGTTGGTAGGATTCTAAAGGATTTATTTCACTTCTCCACTGTCCAGGAATATCTCGGTTGAATTCAGTTCGATCCACCAACTCAAGCGTGAAGTAATTTCTATCATTTTGTAGCATTAGAAAGTTGTGTAGAACGACTGTGGCTAAAACAATTTTGTCTGCATTCTTTGGAGAAGAGGATAGTGTTGTGAGCAATATTCGCCAACGGTTTGCTAGGATACCGAATGTATTCTCAATATGAACTCGAGCTTTAGACAATACAACATTGTACTTTTCTTTATCCGCAGTCAAATTTATACCAGGAAAGGGACGCATTAAATTTGTCTTAAGTGGGAATGCATTATCACCAACAAAGTAATATGGAAATCTGATAGATGTTCCTGGTAAACTGGCATAGTGAGGTACTTCTAATGTTCCATTCAATATTTTTTTTCCAAAAGAACTCCTGGCGAAGACTCCACCATCACTCTGACTTCCTAAAGCACCAACATCTACGTATATAAATGTGTAATTGGCATCGCATGCTGCCATAAGCACTATACTATGCGTTTTCTTGTAGTTGAAATACAGCGCTCCACTATTGGATGGACGGACAATATTTATGTGTTTGCCATCGATAGCTCCTATGCAATTGGGCATTCCAGTCTTAACAAAAAATTTGTCCGAAATTAATGCGAATTCTGCTCGATTTGGAGGTGATAAGTACACCCCATGAAGCTCCTCCCAAATGGCATCACATGTTTCATATATGATTCGCTGGACGGTTGACACGCCCATCTTGTATGTCCAAGCAAGTACGTTGAAGCTACACCCTTGAGCCAAGAACCTAAAATGTTATGTGATGATGAGTTCACAAACATATTTTGCCGTTTAAGGCCCAGATGCATAAAACTTTGAAGGATCCGTCTGTCTGTCATTTCCATACAAAGTTTTTGAAAGTACTTTGTACTTTGTATGGAAATGGCAGACAGACGGATCCTTCAAAGTTTTATGCATCTGGGCCTTTAAGGCTTATTTACACGGGTCGATTTTTGTCGTCCCTCTGCGATCAACCTTCCAAAACAAGGTGTGAAGCGATCGAATTGCTATTTACACGGTGGAACGACAAAAATCGACCAGTGTAAATCATCCTTTACTGAGACGCAATCAACTTACATTAATGTTAGAGCCAGCCGCGTCTCCGGACATATAGCTTTTCTGTTCGAGAAGCGGCGCAATCTCTCCCTGATTAGCGTTAACAATAAATTGAACTTTTCCACGCTCATCCGCGTCACTTTGAAGAAATGCTCCTCGTCCTTTTCTTGGAGCTGTTGGAAACATACATGAAAGAAACCCTCCTCTTCTCTCGTAAGATTTACAGGGCGAACCCACCAGCGCCTGTTGCTCATATTCAAATACATTTTGTTTGCTAAATAAGCAATATTTGCTATATTTCCCACACTTTTTACAAAATTGCAAAATAATTTTCCAAGATCTTCCATTTTTATTAGAACTTTCACAAATTTATATTTTATTTTCACAATTTATCACAAATACAAAAGGAAAACAAAATCAGCTGTGCGTGACAGCGTTGCTATTGGTGCTGCCGCTTTCATTAAAATCAAGTAGCGCATGCTTGACCACAATTATCGTCAAGCTTTGCTAAATTGAGGTTGTGGTTTGTAGTCGCCGTCTTCAATGTAGGGCGCGCAAATATCTTCTAATTTACTTAAAAAAAAACTTGAAAAATGTGTAATGAAAAAAAAAAATGTTCAAGATGCATATAACTTGATCTTCGTTCAGCTATGCCGTCTATGGGCTAATGATAGGATCTGTCCTTCTGTGTCCACTTCCCATATCGGTGCATTTGAATTCTTGGATCAGTCACCATAAACTAGTCACCAAGTTAGGACAGTGGGCACATACAGGCAGATCCGTTTAGTTTCATAATTGTAACTTGGTACGTTATATGCGGATTGAAATCAAATTTTAAAGTAAAATGAGGCTTACGTTGTAATTTGCCAGAATAAGTATTAAGCCCAATAAGAATTTTAGGATATTGGTGGGCGCCAGTTTCAACCCGCGGCGCTGATGTTGCACTCTACTGTTGGTATTAAAAAAAAACGATTTCAAAATTTGTTTGGGAACTATATTAAATACAATCTGACCCGGCAGACGTTGTCCTGCCACAAATTTATTTCCCTGCATGTTTCTCTAACCCGATCTCTACATTTATTTTAATCCCTATGATCTTGTATAAATCCTCACGAAATTTCAGTGATCTAACCTAAATACTTCCAGGGATATAGACTATGAAATGTTTCCATCGTTTGGGAGGCGCCACGCCCCCTTTTTCTTTATCTCCAGTTTTTTTTGGAGATGATAGGGACTAATCTTCCTCATGAAATTTCAGTGGTCTAACCTAAATACTTCCCGAGATATGGACTATGAAGTATTTAATTCGTATGGGAGGTGCCACGCCCCCTTTTTCGGTACCCCCAGTTTTTTTGGAGGTGGTAGGTGTTGGTTGGTTGGTCGAACTAGCAAGATGGTTGATCAAAACTACGGCCGTTCACGTTTAAAAAAGGAATGTTCCGCTTTCGTTTATTTCATTTTTCATTTTTACGTACATAAAATAGTGGTAGATCAAAAACAAAACACAAAAGCAATATCAAGAAGAAAAGAAACTAAAATAGATAAGTAAATACGATGCTTGCCAGATTGCTGATAGTTGCGGACCGTATTTCCAGCGACGTTGTTAAGGCTGCGTCACACGTATGATAATCAGCTGGCATGAGGATACTCTGTATTTTATACATCCCCCCCCCTCCAACAGTTGAAGGCTCGCAAAGAATGATCTCACATTTGTGCACGGGAGAGAGGGAAAAAACCTTCCTAAAAGAGGCAGGCGAAAAAAACCCCTCCCGGATCAGCGGGGGTCCAATAATTTACTGGTGTTCGACTGGTAGTATGCGAAGTCTCTGGATCGGACGGTCTCTAATGCCTGTGGAGGTTCTGACGCTTACATTTCTCACCAATCCATCCATGCCAGGATAAACGTGCTCGACTCGCCCTACTGGCCAAACTGCGGGAGGACGATTTACCTCTAAGACCACAACCATGTCACCAGGCTTGATGTTCTCGCGGGTACGGTACCACTTAGTGCGCTTTTGAAGTGAGATAAGGTAATCGTTCTTCCAGCGACGCCAAAATTCTTGAGTTAACTTCTGCGTTTGGCCCCATAACGTGAGGCGGTTATCATTACACTCGGCAAGATCTTCTGCCGGAGGATGATGCATCAAGGTTCTTCCGATCAGAAAATGGCCGGGCGTCAAAATCTCCAGGTCGTTGTGATCGTCATTCAGGGGTGACAATGGCCGCGAGTTTAAACAACATTCAATCTGCGTAAGGATTGTATATAGCTGATTTGCTGACAGTATTCGGCGACCCATCACCCTTCGGAGGTGGTACTTCATTGATTTTACACAAGCCTCCCATAACCCACCTTGGTGGGGTGCAGCGGGAGAATTGAATTTCCAGGTCGTCCCGAGATTAGCCAGTTCCGCCATGGGCATCTCATTTTTCCATTCTTGACGAACCCTTTATAGTTCATTGTTTGTCCCATTATCACTATAGAGTTCCGCGCAGTGCCCTAGTTATGAGTCCGTGTTAGGAATTAAAACTCTCATGCGGAAACAAATTGGCTATTCGCGCCGACGCCATCTATTTGGAGTGTAACATTTCAATATGTATATATGAGTTCAACGCCGAATCTACTGTTTGAACTCAATCAGAGAATTGGAGTGTTTACGCAAGTATGGATATGTGTATGCAAATAGATATGAGTATGAAATTGGTTTGACGTTTATTTTGAAGGGGTGGAAATTTGGAAATATGAGTTCGTGTAATATTAAAGAATATTAATGAGCGAGAGAACGAAAATAGTTACACATTCATTTTAGAGAAGTATGGGTTGTATTTAAAAAAAATGTATTATACATGGCGTGGTTTTAAAACTTTTTAGTGGGGGTAAATTACAAATTCTGGTTAGGTCAAAAAAAGTTTGATGGTTTTCTAGCTTTTTTCTTTAACCATAACTTAGCAATATTTAAAAGACACTTTATATGGATTTTTCCTTTGATTTAAAGAAAAAAAATGTATATTGATTTTTAAAAAAATTCTATTCTATTTGGTCTAGACTTGTTTGGGGCTCGGGTTGCAAATCTGCCCTTTTAAAAGTTAATACATATATAGGTACATATGAAAAGAAATTATTTGTTGTCTTCAGTAAAATTTAAGATTTCCGCTTATCACTTGGTTTAGTTAAAAATTTAAGTATCCATAAAATATGTTTTCGATATTTATACTTTAAATAAGGAATTTATCAGCAACTCTATCTCAATCGATAGAAATCGTGAAATTTATCGAAATAATCTACAGAAATTGAATAAACAGACCACTATGTTTGAAAAAAATTCGCAAATTGCAGCTTACATCTTCAAAAATTAGAGCAGTCAGACTTATATTAATGGTAATTTTTTGAAATATTTACCAAAAAAAAAAAAGAAATTGTATAGCATTTCTATAATGGGTGGTATGTATGTATATTTATGATCTAAAATTATTATTTCACATGGCTTTCCGTAAACTAAAAATATTCGCACCAAATTTTTTTTTCTCGTAAATAGAAATCATAACATAAAAATATTGTTTATAAAAATTTTAAGAAGTCAAGATTAGAAATATAAAAATATATAAAAAATATAAAAAATTTTCAATGACAAAAAAGAAAAAATTTTGGCCGATAGCTGTAACTGTACTTGAACCATCAACCGCTCGACCACTACCCCCTGACGCTTCCCACTGGGCTATCGCTTTATTTACAAATTGATTGTCAGATAACCAATTCAAGTTGCATGAGAAATTTTCATTCGCTTATTACAGAGAAATGAAGCAGTATTGGTTATATATTAGATAATTGTGCACTGCTTTAGAGGTATGCCAACAAATCCATTTGCATTTCATAAATATTTATGCATATTTAGTATGGGTTTAAGCTTGGCAATTATTTATATGTAAAATTTGTTAGCCTATTAATATAATAGATATACATACATATTAGAGCTTTATGGAAAAATATAATTTTGATAACGTTTTCCCAAAAAATTGTATAGTTAAATTACATTTTATTATAAGTATATGTAATTGAAAATTTAATTTTTTCATGATTTTATGGCACAACAATATAAAATTTTTAGTTTTTCATTTGTTTATTAAAACTTTGGAATATAAGGCGATGATAGTTATCTCATTTTTATTATAGAATTCTACGAAAAAGATGTTTGATTTTTATTTTTTTAAAAAGGCAAATTTTCATATTATATAGAATTGACGGCAATGGGTGTATCTATTTCAATCTCATTTTTTTTTTTCTTGATGAATTTCAATACAGAAAGTTAAAACATTGATTGCTTCTTTTCTAAAAATTTTATTTTTAAACTATTTTCGTTTATAATAAAGCGTGCGAGATATGAGAAAAACAAATTGTCACTTTTTTTTAATACTTTGGTACATAACAACACATATTGGGGCAACTCTCATGCGGAAACAAATTGGCTATTCGCGCCGACGCCATCTATTTGGAGTGTAACATTTCAATATACATATGAGTTCAACACCGAATCTACTGTTTGAACTCAATGAGCGAGAGAATTGGAGTGTTTACGCATATATGTATATGTGTATATAAATAGATATGAGTATGAAATTGGTTTGACGTTTATTTTGAAGGGGTGGAAATTTGGAAATATGAGTTCGTGTAATATTAAAGAGTATTAATGAGCGAGAGAACGAAAATAGTTACACATTCAATTTAGAGAAGTATGGGTTGTATTTTAAAAAAATGTATTATACATGGCGTGGTTTTAAAACTTTTTAGTGGGGGTAAATTAAAAATTCTGGTTAGGTCAAAAAAAGTGTGAGGGTTTTCTAGCTTTTTTCTTTAACCATAACTTAGCAATATTTAAAAGACACTTTATATGGATTTTTCTTTTGATTTAAAGAAAAAAAAATGTATATTGATTTTTAAAAAAATTCTATTCAATTTGGTCTAGACTTGTTTGGGGCTCGGGTTGCAAATCTGCCCTTTTAAAAGTTAATACATATATACATTTGAAAAGAAATTATTTTTTGTCTTCAGTAAAATTTAAGATTTCCGCTTATCACTTGGTTTAGTTCAAAATAACGTAGTATCCATAAAATATTTTGTCGATTTTTATACATTAATTTAGGAATTTATCAGCAACTCTATCTCAATCGATAGAATTTGAAAAAAAATTCGCAAATTGCAGCATTCATCTTCAAAAATTAGAGCAGTCAGACTTATATTAATGGTAATTTTTTGAAATATTTACCAAAAAAAAAAAAAACAAAAAGAAATTGTATAAGCGGTTATAGCATTTCTATAATGGGTGGTATGTATGTATATTTATGATATAAAATTATTATTTCACATGGCTTTCCGTAAACTAAAAATATTCGCACCAAATTTTTTTCTTCTCGAAAATAGAGATCACAAACATAAAAATATTGTTTATAAAAATATTAAAAAGTCAAGATTAGAAATATAAAAATATATAAAAAATATAAACAATTTTCAATGACAAAAAAGAAAAAAATTTTGGCCTATAGCTGTGTAACTAACTGTACTCGAACCATCAACCGCTCGACCACTACCCCCTAACGCTTCTCACTGGGCTATCGCTTTATTTACAAATTGATTGTCAGATAACCAATTTAAGTTGCATGAAAAATTTTCATTCGCTTATTACAGATAAATGAAGCAGTATTGGTTATATATTAGATAATTGTGCACTGCCTTAGAGGTATGCCAACAAATCCATATGCATTTCATAAATATTTATGCATATTTAGTATGGGTTTAAGCTTTAGGCGGCCGCCGTGGTGTAGCGGTTAAGTGTTCGGCCTTCTACACCAAGTCGTGGCGGTTCGATGCCCGACAAAAGTAACATCAAAAATTAGAATTTTTCTAAACGGGGTCGCCCCTCGGCAGTAGTTTGGCAAACTCTCCGGTTGTATTTCTGCCATGAGAAGCTTCTCAGCAAAAAATTCATTTGCTTTGCAAGTGCCGTTCGGAGTCGGCAAAAAACTGTAGGTCCCGCCAACTTGTAGGAAAACTCAAAAGCAACACACCACAAGTTGGAAAGAGAAGCTCGGCTAAAAATCTCGTTAGAGGTTATGATAACCTGTTGGTATTTCGCCGCCATTAGTTTTTTTTTTTTTTTTTTTTTTTTTTAAGCTTGGCAATGATTTATATGTAAAATTTGTTAGCCTATTAATATAATAGATAATGGACCAAAGTACTCAATGAGCGAGGGAGTGAAAATAATTTCTCTCTCATAATAGGACGTGTTTAATGAGGGAGAGAATGAAGATAAAGAGTGGTTTCCTTTGAAGTTCAGCCAACTTCGAAATATGAGTTTGACGCTATTACTCTAACTCTCAAAGAGCGAGAGAATCAAAATATTTCCATTGCTGGTATTTTACACACATATACAAATTTCTCAAAATAAGCTTGGTACTCCAACAACAGGAGCCATATTGAATTATTATTTTATTTTTTTGAAACATTTTTTTTGTATGGTGGTACAAAAGCCAACTTTGATTGCGACATATTTTTTTCAAATTAAAAGTTTGACCATGGTTGCCCTATTTCACATTTTAATAATGGTGTCATGAAAACATAAAACTTTGTAGAATTTCATTTTAAACAAATCTATTACATCGGAATTTTTCCTTGAATAAATTGTTTTAATATGGAATTCTACAATTAAGTGAAGCTTTATTGGGCTTTTGAATCTCTATTTAGATATATACATACATATTAGAGTTTTATGGAAAAATATAATTTTGATTACGTTTTCCCAAAAAATTGTATAGTTAAATTACATTTTATTATAAATATATGTAATTGAAAATTTAAGATTTTCAGAATTTTATGGCACAACAATATAACATTTTTAGTGTTTCATTTGTTTATTAATACTTTGGAATATATGGCGACCATAGTTATCTCATTTTTATTATAGAATTCTACGAAAAAGATGTTTGATTTTTATTTTTTTAAAAAAGCAAAATTTCATATTATATAAAATTGACGGCAATGGGTGCATCTATTTCAATCTAATTTATTTTTTTTTTTTCCTTGATGAATTTCAATACAGAAAGTTAAAGCATTGATTGCTTCTTTCCTAAAAATTTTATTTTTAAAATAAACTTACTAAAGCGTGCGAGATATGAGAAAAACAAATTGTCACTTTTTTTTAATACTTTGGTACATAACAACACATATTGGGGCAACTCTCATGCGGAAACAAATTGGCTATTCGCGCCGACGCCATCTATTTGGAGTGTAACATTTCAATATACATATATGAGTTCAACGCCGAATCTACTGTTTGAACTCAATGAGAGAATTGGAGTGTTTACGCAAGTATGGATATGTGTATGCAAATAGATATGAGTATGAAATTGGTTTGACGTTTATTTGAAGGGGTGGAAATTTGGAAATATGAGTTCGTGTAATATTAAAGAATATTAATGAGCGAGAGAACGAAAAAGGTTACACATTCATTTTAGAGAAGTATGGGTTGTATTTAAAAAAAATGTATTATACATGGCGTGGTTTTAAAACTTTTTAGTGGGGGTAAATTACAAATTCTGGTTAGGTCAAAAAAAGTTTGAGGGTTTTCTAGCTTTTCTCTTTAACCATAACTTAGCAATATTTAAAAGACACTTTATATGGATTTTTCCTTTGATTTAAAGAAAAAAAATGTATATTGATTTTTAAAAAAATTCTATTCTATTTGGTCTAGACTTGTTTGGGGCTCGGGTTGCAAATCTGCCCTTTTAAAAGTTAATACATATATAGGTACATATGAAAAGAAATTATTTGTTGTCTTCAGTAAAATTTAAGATTTCCGCTTATCACTTGGTTTAGTTAAAAATTTAAGTATCCATAAAATATGTTTTCGATTTTTATACTTTAAATAAGGAATTTATCAGCAACTCTATCTCAATCGATAGAAATCGTGAAATTTATCGAAATAATCTACGGAAATTGAATAAACAGACCACTATGTTTGAAAAAAATTGCAGCTTACATCTTCAAAAATTAGAGCAGTCAGACTTATATTAATGGTAATTTTTTGAAATATTTACCAAAAAATAAAAAAGAAATTGTATAAGCGGTTATAGCATTTCTATAATGGGTGGTATGTATGTATATTTATGATCTAAAATTATTATTTCACATGGCTTTCCGTAAACTAAATATTCGCACCAAATTTTTTTTTCTCGAAAATAGAAATCACAACATAAAAATATTGTTTATAAAAATTTTAAGAAGTCAAGATTAGAAATATAAAAATATATAAAAAATATAAAAAATTTTCAATGACAAAAAAGAAAAAAATTTTGGCCGATAGCTGTAACTGTACTTGAACCATCAACCGCTCGACCACTACCCCCTGACGCTTCCCACTGGGCTATCGCTTTATTTACAAATTGATTGTCAGATAACCAATTCAAGTTGCATGAGAAATTTTCATTCGCTTATTACAGAGAAATGAAGCAGTATTGGTTATATATTAGATAATTGTGCACTGCTTTAGAGGTATGCCAACAAATCCATTTGCATTTCATAAATATTTATGCATATTTAGTATGGGTTTAAGCTTGGCAATTATTTATATGTAAAATTTGTTAGCCTATTAATATAATAGATATACATACATATTAGAGCTTTATGGAAAAATATAATTTTGATAACGTTTTCCCAAAAAATTGTATAGTTAAATTACATTTTATTATAAGTATATGTAATTGAAAATTTAATTTTTTCATGATTTTATGGCACAACAATATAAAATTTTTAGTTTTTCATTTGTTTGTTAAAACTTTGGAATATAAGGCAATGATAGTTATCTCATTTTTATTATAGAATTCTACGAAAAAGATGTTTGATTTTTATTTTTTTAAAAAGGCAAATTCTCATATTATATAGAATTGACGGCAATGGGTGTATCTATTTCAATCTCATTTTTTTTTTCTTGATGAATTTCAATACAGAAAGTTAAAACATTGATTGCTTCTTTTCTAAAAATTTTATTTTTAAACTATTTTCGTTTATAATAAAGCGTGCGAGATATGAGAAAAACAAATTGTCACTTTTTTTTAATACTTTGGTACATAACAACACATATTGGGGCAACTCTCATGCGGAAACAAATTGGCTATTCGCGCCGACGCCATCTATTTGGAGTGTAACATTTCAATATACATATGAGTTCAACGCCGAATCTACTGTTTGAACTCAATGAGCGAGAGAATTGGAGTGTTTACGCAAATATGTATATGTGTATATAAATAGATATGAGTATGAAATTGGCTTGACGTTTATTTTGAAGGGGTGGAAATTTGGAAATATGAGTTCGTGTAATATTAAAGAGTATTAATGAGCGAGAGAACGAAAATAGTTACACATTCAATTTAGAGAAGTATGGGTTGTATTTTAAATAAATGTATTATACATGGCGTGGTTTTAAAACTTTTTAGTGGGGGTAAATTACAAATTCTGGTTAGGTCAAAAAAAGTGTGAGGGTTTTCTAGCTTTTTTCTTTAACCATAACTTAGCAATATTTAAAAGACACTTTATATGGATTTTTCTTTTGATTTAAAGAAAAAAAAATGTATATTGATTTTTAAAAAAATTCTATTCAATTTGGTCTAGACTTGTTTGGGGCTCGGGTTGCAAATTTGCCCTTTTAAAAGTTAATACATATATACATTTGAAAAGAAATTATTTGTTGTCTTCAGTAAAATTTAAGATTTCCGCTTATCACTTGGTTTAGTTCAAAATAACGTAGTATCCATAAAATATTTTGTCGATTTTTATACATTAATTAAGGAATTTATCAGCAACTCTATCTCAATCGATAGAATTTGAAAAAAAATTCGCAAATTGCAGCTTTCATCTTCAAAAATTAGAGCAGTCAGACTTATATTAATGGTAATTTTTTGAAATATTTACCAAAAAAAAAAAAAAAAAAAGAAATTGTATAAGCGGTTATAGCATTTCTATAATGGGTGGTATGTATGTATATTTATGATATAAAATTATTATTTCACATGGCTTTCCGTAAACTAAAAATATTCGCACCAAATTTTTTTCTTCTCGAAAATAGAGATCACAAACATAAAAATATTGTTTATAAAAATATTAAAAAGTCAAGATTAGAAATATAAAAATATATAAAAAATATAAACAATTTTCAATGAAAAAAAAGAAAAAAAAATTTGGCCTATAGCTGTGTAACTAACTGTACTCGAACCATCAACCGCTCGACCACTACCCCCTAACGCTTCCCACTGGGCTATCGCTTTATTTACAAATTGATTGTCAGATAACCAATTTAAATTGCATGAAAAATTTTCATTCGCTTATTACAGATAAATGAAGCAGTATTGGTTATATATTAGATAATTGTGCACTGCCTTAGAGGTATGCCAACAAATCCATATGCATTTCATAAATATTTATGCATATTTAGTATGGGTTTAAGCTTGGCAATGATTTATATGTAAAATTTGTTAGCCTATTAATATAATAGATAATGGACCAAAGTACTCAATGAGCGAGGGAATGAAAATAATTTCTCTCTCATAATAGGACGTGTTTAATGAGGGAGAGAATGAAGATAAAGAGTGGTTTCCTTTGAAGTTCAGCCAACTTCGAAATATGAGTTTGACGCTATTACTCTAACTCTCAAAGAGCGAGAGAATCAAAATATATCCATTGCTGGTATTTTACACACATATACAAATTTCTCAAAATAAGCTTGGTACTCCAACAACAGGAGCCATATTGAATTATTATTTTATTTTTTTGAAACATTTTTTTTGTATGGTGGTAAACAAGCCAACTTTGATTGCGACATATTTTTTTCAAATTAAAAGTTTGACCATGGTTGCCCTATTTCACATTTTAATAATGCTGTCATGAAAACATAAAACTTTGTAGAATTTCATTTTAAACAAATCTATTACATCGGAATTTTTCCTTGAATAAATCTTTTTAATATGGAATTCTACAATTAAGTGAAGCTTTATTGGGCTTTTGAATCTCTATTTAGATATATACATACATATTAGAGTTTTATGGAAAAATATAATTTTGATTACGTTTTCCCAAAAAATTGTATAGTTAAATTACATTTTATTATAAATATATGTAATTTAAGATTTTCAGGATTTTATGGCACAACAATATAACATTTTTAGTGTTTCATTTGTTTACTAATACTTTGGAATATATGGCGACCATAGTTATCTCATTTTATTATAGAATTCTACGAAAAAGATGTTTGATTTTTATTTTTTTAAAAAAGCAAAATTTCATATTATATAAAATTGACGGCAATGGGTGTATCTATTTCAATCTAATTTTTTTTTTTTTTTCCTTGATGAATTTCAATACAGAAAGTTAAAGCATTGATTGCTTCTTTCCTAAAAATTTTATTTTTAAACTAAACTTACTAAAGCGTGCGAGATATGAGAAAAACAAATTGTCACTTTTTTTAATACTTTGGTACATAACAACACATATTGGGGCAACTCTCATGCGGAAACAAATTGGCTATTCGCGCCGACGCCATCTATTTGGAGTGTAACATTTCAATATGTATATATGAGTTCAACGCCGAATCTACTGTTTGAACTCAATGAGAGAATTGGAGTGTTTACGCAAGTATGGATATGTGTATGCAAATAGATATGAGTATGAAATTGGTTTGACGTTTATTTTGAAGGGGTGGAAATTTGGAAATATGAGTTCGTGTAATATTAAAGAATATTAATGAGCGAGAGAACGAAAATAGTTACACATTCATTTTAGAGAAGTATGGGTTGTATTTAAAAAAAATGTATTATACATGGCGTGGTTTTAAAACTTTTTAGTGGGGGTAAATTACAAATTCTGGTTAGGTCAAAAAAAGTTTGGGGGTTTTCTAGCTTTTTTCTTTAACCATAACTTAGCAATATTTAAAAGACACTTTATATGGATTTTTCCTTTGATTTAAAGAAAAAAAATGTATATTGATTTTTAAAAAAATTCTATTCTATTTGGTCTAGACTTGTTTGGGGCTCGGGTTGCAAATCTGCCCTTTTAAAAGTTAATACATATATAGGTACATATGAAAAGAAATTATTTGTTGTCTTCAGTAAAATTTAAGATTTCCGCTTATCACTTGGTTTAGTTAAAAATTTAAGTATCCATAAAATATGTTTTCGATATTTATACTTTAAATAAGCAATTTATCAGCAACTCTATCTCAATCGATAGAAATCGTGAAATTTATCGAAATAATCTACAGAAATTGAATAAACAGACCACTATGTTTGAAAAAAATTCGCAAATTGCAGCTTACATCTTCAAAAATTAGAGCAGTCAGACTTATATTAATGGTAATTTTTTTTGAAATATTTACCAAAAAAAAAAAAAAGAAATTGTATAGCATTTCTATAATGGGTGGTATGTATGTATATTTATGATCTAAAATTATTATTTCACATGGCTTTCCGTAAACTAAAAATATTCGCACCAAATTTTTTTTTCTCGAAAATAGAAATCACAACATAAAAATATTGTTTATAAAAATTTTAAGAAGTCAAGATTAGAAATATAAAAATATATAAAAAATATAAAAAATTTTCAATGACAAAAAAGAAAAAATTTTGGCCGATAGCTGTAACTGTACTTGAACCATCAACCGCTCGACCACTACCCCCTGACGCTTCCCACTGGGCTATCGCTTTATTTACAAATTGATTGTCAGATAACCAATTCAAGTTGCATGAGAAATTTTCATTCGCTTATTACAGAGAAATGAAGCAGTATTGGTTATATATTAGATAATTGTGCACTGTTTTAGAGGTATGCCATCAAATCCATTTGCATTTCATAAATATTTATGCATATTTAGTATGGGTTTAAGCTTGGCAATTATTTATATGTAAAATTTGTTAGCCTATTAATATAATAGATATACATACATATTAGAGCTTTATGGAAAAATATAATTTTGATAACGTTTTCCCAAAAAATTGTATAGTTAAATTACATTTTATTATAAGTATATGTAATTGAAAATTTAATTTTTTCATGATTTTATGGCACAACAATATAAAATTTTTAGTTTTTCATTTGTTTATTAAAACTTTGGAATATAAGGCGATGATAGTTATCTCATTTTTATTATAGAATTCTACGAAAAAGATGTTTGATTTTTATTTTTTTAAAAAGGCAAATTTTCATATTATATAGAATTGACGGCAATGGGTGTATCTATTTCAATCTCATTTTTTTTTTCTTGATGAATTTCAATACAGAAAGTTAAAGCATTGATTGCTTCTTTCCTAAAAATTTTATTTTTAAAATAAACTTACTAAAGCGTGCGAGATATGAGAAAAACAAATTGTCACTTTTTTTTAATACTTTGGTACATAACAACACATATTGGGGCAACTCTCATGCGGAAACAAATTGGCTATTCGCGCCGACGCCATCTATTTGCAGTGTAACATTTCAATATACATATATGAGTTCAACGCCGAATCTACTGTTTGAACTCAATGAGAGAATTGGAGTGTTTACGCAAGTATGGATATGTGTATGCAAATAGATATGAGTATGAAATTGGTTTGACGTTTATTTGAAGGGGTGGAAATTTGGAAATATGAGTTCGTGTAATATTAAAGAATATTAATGAGCGAGAGAACGAAAATAGTTACACATTCATTTTAGAGAAGTATGGGTTGTATTTAAAAAAAATGTATTATACATGGCGTGGTTTTAAAACTTTTTAGTGGGGGTAAATTACAAATTCTGGTTAGGTCAAAAAAAGTTTGAGGGTTTTCTAGCTTTTTTCTTTAACCATAACTTAGCAATATTTAAAAGACACTTTATATGGATTTTTCCTTTGATTTAAAGAAAAAAAATGTATATTGATTTTTAAAAAAATTCTATTCTATTTGGTCTAGACTTGTTTGGGGCTCGGGTTGCAAATCTGCCCTTTTAAAAGTTAATACATATATAGGTACATATGAAAAGAAATTATTTGTTGTCTTCAGTAAAATTTAAGATTTCGCTTATCACTTGGATTAGTTAAAAACTTAAGTATCCATAAAATATGTTTTCGATATTTATACTTTAAATAAGGAATTTATCAGCAACTCTATCTCAATCGATAGAAATCGTGAAATTTATCGAAATAATCTACAGAAATTGAATAAACAGACCACTATGTTTGAAAAAAATTCGTAAATTGCAGCTTACATCTTCAAAAATTAGAGCAGTCAGACTTATATTAATGGTAATTTTTTGAAATATTTACCAAAAAAAAAAAAAATAAATTGTATAGCATTTCTATAATGGGTGGTATGTATGTATATTTATGATCTAAAATTATTATTTCACATGGCTTTCCGTAAACTAAAAATATTCGCACCAAATTTTTTTTTCTCGAAAATAGAAATCACAACATAAAAATATTGTTTATAAAAATTTTAAGAAGTCAAGATTAGAAATATAAAAATATATAAAAAATATAAAAAAATTTTCAATGACAAAAAAGAAAAAAATTTTGGCCGATAGCTGTAACTGTACTTGAACCATCAACCGCTCGACCACTACCCCCTGACGCATCCCACTGGGCTATCGCTTTATTTACAAATTGATTGTCAGATAACCAGTTCAAGTTGCATGAGAAATTTTCATTCGCTTATTACAGAGAAATGAAGCAGATTGGTTATATATTAGATAATTGTGCACTGCTTTAGAGGTATGCCAACAAATCCATTTGCATTTCATAAATATTTATGCATATTTAGTATGGGTTTAAGCTTGGCAATTATTTATATGAAAAATTTGTTAGCCTATTAATATAATAGATATACATACATATTAGAGCTTTATGGAAAAATATAATTTTGATAACGTTTTCCCAAAAAATTGTATAGTTAAATTACATTTTATTATAAGTATATGTAATTGAAAATTTAATTTTTTCATGATTTTATGGCACAACAATATAAAATTTTTAGTTTTTCATTTGTTTATTAAAACTTTGGAATATAAGGCGATGATAGTTATCTCATTTTTATTATAGAATTCTACGAAAAAGATGTTTGATTTTTATTTTTTTAAAAAGGCAAATTTTCATATTATATAGAATTGACGGCAATGGGTGTATCTATTTCAATCTCATTTTTTTTTTTCTTGATGAATTTCAATACAGAAAGTTAAAACATTGATTGCTTCTTTTCTAAAAATTTTATTTTTAAACTATTTTCGTTTATAATAAAGCGTGCGAGATATGAGAAAAACAAATTGTCACTTTTTTTTAATACTTTGGTACATAACAACACATATTGGGGCAACTCTCATGCGGAAACAAATTGGCTATTCGCGCCGACGCCATCTATTTGGAGTGTAACATTTCAATATACATATGAGTTCAACGCCGAATCTACTGTTTGAACTCAATGAGCGAGAGAATTGGAGTGTTTACGCATATATGTATATGTGTATATAAATAGATATGAGTATGAAATTGGCTTGACGTTTATTTTGAAGGGGTGGAAATTTGGAAATATGAGTTCGTGTAATATTAAAGAGTATTAATGAGCGAGAGAACGAAAATAGTTACACATTCAATTTAGAGAAGTATGGGTTGTATTTTAAAAAAATGTATTATACATGGCGTGGTTTTAAAACTTTTTAGTGGGGGTAAATTACAAATTCTGGTTAGGTCAAAAAAAGTGTGAGGGTTTTCTAGCTTTTTTCTTTAACCATAACTTAGCAATATTTAAAAGACACTTTATATGGATTTTTCTTTTGATTTAAAGAAAAAAAATGTATATTGATTTTTAAAAAAATTCTATTCAATTTGGTCTAGACTTGTTTGGGGCTCGGGTTGCAAATTTGCCCTTTTAAAAGTTAATACATATATACATTTGAAAAGAAATTATTTGTTGTCTTCAGTAAAATTTAAGATTTCCACTTATCACTTGGTTTAGTTCAAAATAACGCAGTATCCATAAAATATTTTGTCGATTTTTATACATTAATTAAGGAATTTATCAGCAACTCTATCTCAATCGATAGAATTTGAAAAAAAATTCGCAAATTGCAGCTTTCATCTTCAAAAATTAGAGCAGTCAGACTTATATTAATGGTAATTTTTTGAAATATTTACCAAAAAAAAAAAACAAAAAGAAATTGTATAAGCGGTTATAGCATTTCTATAATGGGTGGTATGTATGTATATTTATGATATAAAATTATTATTTCACATGGCTTTCCGTAAACTTAAAATATTCGCACCAAATTTTTTTCTTCTCGAAAATAGAGATCACAAACATAAAAATATTGTTTATAAAAATATTAAAAAGTCAAGATTAGAAATATAAAAATATATAAACAATTTTCAATGACAAAAAAGAAAAAAATTTTGGCCTATAGCTGTGTAACTAACTGTACTCGAACCATCAACCGCTCGACCACTACCCCCAAACGCTTCCCACTGGGCTATCGCTTTATTTACAAATTGATTGTCAGATAATCAATTTAAGTTGCATGAAAAATTTTCATTCGCTTATTACAGATAAATGAAGCAGTATTGGTTATATATTAGATAATTGTGCACTGCCTTAGAGGTATGCCAACAAATCCATATGCATTTCATAAATATTTATGCATATTTAGTATGGGTTTAAGCTTGGCAATGATTTATATGTAAAATTTGTTAGCCTATTAATATAATAGATGATTAAATATAAGGTAAATTTCCAAGGATGTTCTTCAATTGGTAAAAATAATTTATACATTTCTTGTATATTAGTAAATTTGTAATCGGATTCAGAGTTTAAAATTCTTAGCACATTAACCCTTTCATTCTGATAAGCATGTATTACATTTTTTATTTCTTGCTTATGGTTAATATAAGTTTTATTATCAATAGTTGTATTGGAATTGAATTGGATTAAATGTGGGCCATTTACCCTAATTCCGTTCCATGTGTGTTCGTTGTCGATAAGAATATTACCATTATCTAATATTTGTAAGGGAGAGTTATTTTCTTGGACAATATTACAATGGGCTTTTTGTTTTAATAACAATGGAATAGTACAATTATCCCTTGGTTCTTTTTTACAAATATGTATTCCTACATAATTTTTGCATTTTGATAAATTGGTGAAATTATTATTACACAAGGCAATTCTATTATGAAGTTGATATTTTCCGTATTTAAAGGCTAATTTTACATTTATTTGTTATTATGGGATATTTATAGATTGTAATAATAGTTTTATTAAAAGTACATATGTGTATATCGGAATATTCTAGTAAATTTATTATTGGAATGTCACATATTTCGTTTTTTATTACCTGCTGTACGTCTCTAAAATTAAGTGTGCCAGAATAGAAATTTCCTGTTTTTGCGAAGTTAATGGTATTTGTTATAGTTACTAATTCGTTATATACTTCTGTAAGTATTGACTGATCAAAAATTGATTCTGTATTTAATTTTGCTAAAAATTTTTCAAAGCGGGAATTTATTTTCCTTTGCTGATTATTATTTTCTATAAGCTGGTTCACTCCTGTTTTAATTTCGACAAGATCATCGTGATCTGGTATTCCTGTTATAAATTTGAATGCGGAAAATTGAGGGCACGTTTGGCACGATACTCGGGTGGTATTAGTTGTGATTTCAAAGTTTCTATTTTATCAATTATTATATTATTTTCATCGGTTTGAGTTGATTCATATTTACTTCGCACAATTCGTTCATATGGTTCTAATATTAATGATGAACTCTCATAGATATACACAGTATCTAGTTCAGTAAGAACATATTTTTTACCAGCCAAATCTGTTATTTTATCGCCAAATCCGTGAGTAACTATTATTAAAATTAAGAAGGCTATTCGTTGCATGGTGTGCTAGTTTTCCTTATACTATCCTTGTGTATGATTTTCCCCCTCGCTGTTAGGATTGTGTCCCCACGATCTTCTTTTACTTTATGTTTATTGTACTTAGTTGCAAGTTTATTACGCCGATCTGTTCGACTATAAATTATATCACCTGGTTTGTATATAATGGTTTTCCTTTTTTTATTATGGTGCCTGAGTAGTCTCTCCTGTTTATCCTCAAGTGTGTCATTGATATCAGGATATTTTTCTCGGTTGTAAAAAACCCCCTCGGGCTTATATCCTGTTGTGGAGTGAATCGTCCTGTTGTATTGGCGAACTGCGTTGAATAATTCGTCACCGGGAGCAGTATTATTTTCTGCAGCTAAACTTTGGCAAAGCTCAATTAGAGTATCCGTTCAACTTGAGCGAAATTACTAGCATCGGTTGTTAAACTAAACGGTTTAGAGAAATCGGGCTGGAAAAGTTCAACTTGCTCTTGTAAAGCGTTTTTTATTTTTTCCAAAGCTTCTTCTGCTGCTATATCTAATTGTATTGGTATTTTAGCACTTTGATTTTTTGATACCATTCCCAATTCTCCTCTCAAATTAATCGTTAATGTTTTCGTGATTTTGGCAAAATCTTTTATAAACTTCCTGTAGTAACTAGCGAGTCCCAGGAAAGATCTCAATTCTTTCAAATTTTTTGGTTTTGGGTATTTCTTTATAGTTGCGACTTTTTTTGGATCTACAGTAATTCTATTATGTTTTATAATGTGTCCAAGATATTCAACTGAATCCTGGAAAAAATTTGACTTTTATCAGACATTTTCATGTTAGCATTATGAAGTGCGTTAATTATAATCCGGATGTGTTTCATATGTTCTTCTGGTGTAGATGAATAAATTAGCACGTCATCAATATAAACATACGCGAACTTTCCGATATACTCTCTAAGAATGTCGTCAACGCATCGTTGAAACATGGAGTGTGCATTCTTTAATCCGAGTGGCATTCTGATAAATTCATACTTTGCGCCGTTGACAGAGAATGCTGTCTTCTCTCTATCAGATTCTTTAATTAAAATCTAATGAAACCCTGATTCTAAATCTATTGTGGAAAAAATCTTGGCTTTTCCGAGGTTTTGTATTGTCATATTAATATCTGGGATTGGATATCTGTCACTAATCGTATGAGAATTTATCTTTTGGAAGTCAACAACCATTCTTCGTTTGGGCTTGCCTTGGTCATCGGTGCCCTTTTGTGGTACAGTCCATATAGGTGAATTATATGGGCCTTTGCTTGGTTGTATTATACCGTCGTTTAAAAGTTTCTCAATTTCTTTCTTGACAAAGTCGTGATCAGACATGGGATATGGATATTGTTTTGTCCATGTGGGGTCTTCCGATTCAGTCTTGATAGCTGCTTGTATTGTGGCTGTAAAAGGCAATTTCCCATTTGTATTATTATTTCTCTTCATTGGCTCTTCCACCTGATCTTTAAACTTTTCTTTATTTATTGTATAATTAATCCTTGGATCTACTTCCAAGATCTTCTTTTTTTGATACTTCAAACTATAGTCAAATAGCCTAATTTCTGCCTTCATTTGGCGTAATCCCTGTTCTCCGAGTATCATGTCAAAGTCATTTAGTTCCCTAATTTCATAGAACGTTAAATGATGCCCGTACATCGTTATAATTTTTTTAGAATTTACAATTGAGTAACCTTGTAAGGTTTTGGTTTTAAATGGTTTCAATTTAATAGATTTTCCTATATTACAATTTATATTTAAGTAATTGTTAGTAGAGCCTGTGTCGATTAATAAGGTGACGGGTGTGCCGGTTAGGCCGCATTTTGTTTGTAAGCAAGGCAACCCGTTCACTCGCCTAAAAAAGTACTGCCTGTTTAAAATTGCTCTTCATAATTAGATACATCTACTAACTCTAGATCTTCTTTATTTAGTTGGTTAATTCTTTGGAACTTCGTATCTGGCGGAGAAGTTGTGTTATTGTAGTTAGATGCCCTATCTCTTTTATATGCATGGTTTGATTTAAAAGCATTTTGACTTACGGCATTATTGTACCTAGTTGTCTGCATATATTGCCTGGATTGGTCTACGTCCATTGGAGTAGGTGTGGGTTGTTGTTGTTGTTGGTGTTGTTGGTTAAAACTCCTTGCCTGGTAATTGTGGCTCTGCATCCTTACGTTTGGCTTATAGTATCGTTACTCTCTGTGTTGTTGTGAGTAGGTGTTTCGGTTTGTGTTGTGTTGATACCGTCTGCTGTTACTTCCTAGCCTGGGACGTGCCTCGAATTCCTCATTCTCGTTATCATGAAGAATGGTACAGGCTATCGCATATGCCGATTCCAAATTCTCTGGGTTATGGCTGTACAATGTGCCGCTTGTGTATTTGGAGTTTAACCCAAGAATAAACGTTCTCACTGCCTCCTGGTTAGCGTATGCTATCATCCCTTTGTCATTATTGGACATCTCAATTTTTGATAGGGATAGATTGAGTGCCTTTGAAACCTCACTGTGGAATTCTGCAAGGGATTTTCTATCTTGTGTGATTCGCTTCATTTCATCAAGAAGCACATATAGTGGGCGTTGATCTGCATATGTATAATCCAATCTGTTAATGATTGAATAAAAATTCAATTTGGTGTTATGGTTCGTAAGGACGTTAGCATCGGCTCCTGTAATTTTTGTCCGCATTATTCCCAGGGCACTATAATATTTAGGGTGATTTTGGAAGATCTTAATGGCTTCCATGAATGCCCACACTTGTGATGTCCATGATCGGTATTGTTCTTTGTCCCCGTCAAATTTCGGTAGGGATTTGAATAGCTCCAGATCGATATCCTTGGCGTCAGTAATATTGAGTTTTACTTCTTCGTATAAAACTAATTCTTCCGGAGCGTTTTGTTGCTCTAGTGCGGCAATTCTCTCCGTGAATTCCGTTGTTTGTTGCTGCATCTGGTTCATCAGTGTGGTGAACTGGGCATTTAGTTGGGCCAGTTGTTGCTCCATTGTAAATTTATTTAGATTTCTGTAGTCGTCGCAGAATTTTTCTTTTTTTCTTCTCCGAAGTCTCCGTAAAGTATCCAGGTTTTTCACTTCACTTTTTTGTTTAAAATTTTCAGAGTTTTTTTTATTATTTGCACACTTTGATTGTGTTTTTTTCACTTGATTTCCGTTAATTTCGGTTTATGTTATCAGTATTATTCCGTTTTTTTTTCAGGATATATACTTGATTTTCGTAGATTCTTTTAGCACTTTTTTCAACGTGTAGTGCCGGAAGTCTTTCTTCCCGTGGATTTAGTTTATTCTATTCCTTTTACATAGAAAAATGGCTTAAGGTTCGGTTGAGCCCCCAGTTATGAGTCCGTGTTAGGAATTAAAAGTGCACAAGAGTTTATTTCAGTCTTGTTTTATTTCCAGAATGTAAAACATTTTTACGCTTACATCTATTTATACTATTTCTAACTATTGTTTGTTTGGTGATAAAAAGATGTTTACAGGTTTATACTTGTCTATCGTATTCTCTTTGTTACACTATTTCTAACTATTGTTTGTTTGGTGATAAAAAGATGTTTACATGTTTAGCATTATCTTATCATAATGCTTTGTTACTTATCAGCGAATATAATTGTTTGTGTTATTGAATGTTTACAGGTTTATACTTGTCTATCGTATTCTCTTTGTTATACTATTTCTAACTATTGTTTGTTTGGTGATAAAAATGTTTACATGGTTAGCATTATGTTATCATAATGCTTTGTTACTTATCAGCGAATATAATTGTTTGTGTTATTGAATGTTTACAGGTTTGTGAATAATGATTATATGTATATGTGTATGTATATAGTGTTTAGGCTAACGTCGGCTAACAAATCTGGTAAACACCTCGAGAAACGCCTCAAGGGAAAGACCATGTGTAAGGTTCAAATGTGCTGCTCGTGTGGTCATACACACGAACACGACTACCCAGCATTTGATGGTCATTGGGGGTTTGTAAGCCTTTGAGGCGGCTAGTCGCAGGTTCATTGATGCAGCTGGAGCTTTCCGAACCTCAAAGGGTCCTGCGAAATCAACCCCAGTGGCGACGAATGGGAAGGTTAACTCAGTTCTGGAGGTCGGTAGCGGAGCCATCAATTGCTGAGCCATATCCTTTCTGAATCGTGCACAGATGACGCAGCTTCTGATCAACTTTTTCACCGCAGCCCTAACACTCGGAATCCAGAATTTCTGCCTGATGATGGAAATTGTCAATTGTGTGCCCCCGTGCATAGCCCGATTATGAGCATCCCACATGATGAGCTTTGCGAATGCTGACGCCACATGAATTATAATTGGTTGCTTAGTTTCTGCAGGCAGATTTGACTTACCTAGTCGCCCTCCTACTCGAATTACGCCATCCGGATCTACAAAAGGACAAAGCTGCAACAACTTTGAGCTAGCAGGAACTCCTTTCTTCTCCTGAAGGACCTTCCACTCGCCCGAAAAGAACTCCGCCTGTGCCTGACGTGCCCAGTACTTTGCCGCCCATCTCGCTCCGTGGGCGAAACAGGGTTACTTCTGGAAAGTGTGCAGGATGCTTAGCCGCATTACGGCTCTTATTTCTTGCGCCATCTATGAAGCGAAACACGAATGCTGTTGTCCGAAGTAATTTATTCAACGAAGAACATCTTTGGACCAGGGGTGGACTGCCCCGATGTCTGGATTCGCCTGCGAAGGTACGAAATTGATGCGAGATAGCCAGGCTTCAAGCTCCTCTTGAAGCCACAATGGTCCGTTCCACCATGTCGTCGAGTACCTTAGCTGGGAGGCAGTACAACCTCTCGAACAATAGGTCAGCAGGATTCTGGTCCCCCGGCACGTGCCGCAAATCGTTGATGGATGAAGAATCCAGAATGGATGCAACCCGATGTGCTACAAATGGTTTGAGCGCTTGAGGATTCTTCCGTATCCAGTATAGCACAATGCTGGAGTCGCACCAATAATATGTGTCAATCTTTCCTAACATAAACGCCTTTGTGACAAGTTTGCCCAAATTTGTGCTCATTACTGCGGATGGTCTGAGTTTTGATTGGGGCGACTTTATTTCGAGACGTGATCAGGCGTACCATTACTGTGCTATCTGGCTGCCTTGAACGGAGGTAGGCACAAGCTCCATATGCCAACTTCAACGCGTCCGAAAATATGTGGAGCTGCATCGCTGATGTCTTAGAGAATGACGTCCATCTAGGCACCGGGATGTTAGCCAACCCAATCACGCTGCCCTGAAACGATGACCACAGCTCCATGATGGTGTCTAGTACCACATCATCCCAGCCCAGGTACAGCTTCCAGATCTCCTGCAACTCCAGCAACTATAACCGGGGTATACAGTCCGGTTGGGTCGTATACCTGGGCGACATTGCTAATAATTCGTCGCTTGGTGAGTGGCCTAGTGCTATCCACTGGGTACTCATGCACCTTGATATACATGTTGTCTGACCTCGGCTCCCAAATCATGCCCAAGATTACTGAGCTACCCTGAAGTTGGACTACAACCGTTTCGTCACCTGTAGGGTCTCAGCGAATTCGATGTAGTTGGTTGTCCACTTTGAAAGCTGGAAACCGCCGGCTTTTAGCATGCTCGTCATCTGCTCGTGTAAGACTTTCAACTCCTCAACGGACTCTGCGCTGCCCATGAAATCGTCCACGTAGAAGTTTGTCAGCGCGGCTGCTGACGCAATCGGAAATTTCTCGGCTTCGTCATCCGCGCATTGCTGTAGTGCTCTGACCGCATTAAATCCCAATGATGTGAAACCCCAAATTACCCGAGTGATGAAGTATTCACCGATCGGCTGGTCGATCTGTTTCCCGCGTGACCAGAGATGACCCAGCTCAGCATGGAGTCTTGCGCAATAAAACGGGCTACGCCTGTGCCTGCACGTATAATGCCCTCGCGTATCACCGCAGCCCAAGTCGAAATGCCGATGAGACCCTCAACATGAGCGGGCTCCGTAATGCTTGGATCAGCAAGCTCACCCTGGTGCAACTGGTTCGTTAGCCGGCATCTGAAGGCGGCTTGCGGGTTTGTGCCGGATATTCTTTTTACAACAACAAAACGCACTGTCTCGACAGCTGTCATATTATCTCTGTGGCATTGGAGACAGTCGATGAACCCATACGATCGTATAGGCTCAGTATCGCCTATTCCCCGCTACTGATATCTTACATGGTTTCCGGACAAGATTCCCTTTCTGCGCGCATTCCTGTGTTATGAGGTTAACCTAAGATCCGCTATCACACAGGATACGAATGTTTCCGGTTAATGTGCCATTGTCTTGCCGAAGACGGCACACGGCCGTTCCGATGATTGGTAGTCCCTCGTCTGATGATTCGGTCGCCTCACAAACTGTCTGCTCATTTTCCGATGTAACAGTGTGGCAGCGCGGTGTATGTAGCGATCGTTGTTGACTTCTCCCTTTGCCGGCCCTATGGCCTAAGGAGCGATTCGTATGGTTGACACTCATCACTGGATACTTGGGGCAATTCATTCGGTTGTGCTTTGCATAATCACAAGCATTACACCCCTTCCACGTACAGCTATGGGTAGGGTGCTGACTCGACAGGCAAGACTCACAAACCTTTAGCTCTTTAATCTTCTTTAGCCGGTCATTGTACTCCATCCTGGCAATTCCAAGTGCGGTGTCCACCATTACAGTTTGAGCAGACATCTCCAATCTTAGCGTTAGGTGATGGGTTTGCAGCTTGTTTGCCACCAGTGAAGTCGTTGGGGGGCTTTCGCCGCTTGGTATTATGATTATCCCTCTCAGTAATATGTCTCTTGCCTCGTGGGTCGACTGATGATCTACTTTCCTGAGCCCCTGTATGGCCATGGTTATTTCCCTTTAAGTTACGCATAGCAAAAATGCGCCTTTCTAAGAATGGCAATAGCTCTGTCAACGATGGGGGAGCAGTGGGATTCCTGTCCATTTCCCACGCAGCCCTTGTAGACTTATCCAGCTTGCACAGTATGTAGACGGCCAAGAATGAGCCCCAGGAGTCCGCAGTCGAATCAGTTCAGCGATCTACATTCCTGTTCGACTGTATCGATGATCGAACGCAATTTATCCGCTTGCCCGTACTCCATGATGGGAATATCGATCAGCTGATTCACATGCGCAGTAACTATCTGGTACGGGTTATCATATGTTTCCCCCCAATTTTTTTCTAATCCTATTCAGATCATGCACGTCACGATGCTCGGTTTCACCTGCATATTTGCGCGCCTCTCCTTCTAACGCAGGTTGCAATAGGTCAATCTTAGACGCTGGAGGCCCTGCGGGAGGACGATTTTCCTCTAAGACCACAACCATGTCACCAGGCTTGATGTTCTCGCGGGGACGGTACCACTTAGTGCGCTTTTGAAGTGAGATAAGGTAATCGTTCTTCCAGCGACGCCAAAATGCTTGAGTTAACTTCTGCGTTTGGCGGTTATCATTACACTCGGTAAGATCTTCTGCCGGAGGATGATGCATCAAGGTTATTCCGATCAGAAAATGGCCGGGCGTCAAAATCTCCAGATCGTTCTGATCGTCATTCAGGGGTGACAATGGCCGCGAGTTTAAACAACATTCAAGCTGCGTAAGGATTGTATATAGCTGATTTGCTGACAATATTCGGCGACCCATCACCCTTCGGAGATGGTACTTCATTGATTTTACACAAGCCTCCCATAATCCACCTTGGTGGGGTGCAGCGGGAGAAGTGAATTTCCAGGTCGTCCCGAGATTAACCAGTTCCGCCATGGGCATCTCATTTTTCCATTCTTGACGAACCCTTTGTAGTTCATTGTTCCGCGCAGTGCCCTCGTCGGCTAACAAATCTGGTAAACACCTCGAGAAACGCCTCAACGGAAAGACCATGTGTAAGGTTCAAATGTGCTGCTCGTGTGGTCATACACACGAAGACGACTACCCAGCATTTGATGGTCGTTGTGGGTTTGTAAGCCTCTGAGGCGGCTAGTCGCAGGTTCATTGATGCAGCTGGAGCTTTCCGAACCTCAAAGGGTCCTGCGAAATCAACCCCAGTGGCGACGAATGGGAAGGTTAACTCAGTTCTGGAGGTCGGTAGCGGAGCCATCAATTGCTGAGCCATATCCTTTCTGAATCGTGCACAGATGACGCAGCTTCTGATCAACTTTTTCACCGCAGCCCTAACACTCGGAATCCAGAATTTCTGCCTGATGATGGAAATTGTCAATTGTGTGCCCCCGTGCATAGCCCGATTATGAGCATCGCCACATGCATTATAATTGGATGCTTAGTTTCTGCAGGCAGATTTGACTTACCTAGTCGTCCTCCTACTCGAATTACGCCATCCGGATCTACAAATGGACAAAGCTGCAACAACTTTGAGCTAGCAGGAACTCCTTTCTTCTCCTGAAGGGCCTTCCACTCGCCCGAAAAGAACTCTGCCTGGCCTGACGTGCCCAGTACTTTGCCGCCCATCTCGCTCCGTGGGCGAAACCGGGGTTACTTCTCGAAAGTGTGCAGGATGCTTAGCCACATTACGGCTCTTATTCCTTGCGCCATCTATGGAGTGTAATGGAGTGTGGTTGCTAAGTGACCTTGCTCAATCCCGACTCTTGCGTCCTCGTTCGTGCACTCTGGGCAACGGGAGCTACCTAGGCTCGCGGCAGAAAGAGAGAGAGCCCCGGTGGGGCCACTCTGACATACTTGGTTTAAGGGCTCACCGAGGTTTTTGCGTAGCGTCTGTTCACCATGAGGTGCGGCTGCAAGCGGGCGTCTGTCTTGAAGCAAGCGGCTCGCTATATAAATGTGTAAATATTTTCCAAAAACCCCGAAACGGGTTGTGCGCTGGGTTTGGGACCCGCCACGTAAAAAACTTAATTCCAATGATAACAAATTCAAAGCCTCGGATGAGAACTGCCTTTAATGTTGACGACCCGGCAAAAAGAATAAGGCATAATGATTTGGATATTAGGGCATGTACCGGGAATGTCCGGACCCTTTCAAGGGACGGTACCGCTGCCCGACTGGTTGATGTCCTCGTAGGCGCAAAGGCCGACATCACCGCCCTGCAGGAAATGCGATGGACGGGGCAAGGAAAGACGACCATCGGTCCTTGTGACGTATACTATAGTGGCCAGACACACGGCAAAGCGCGTGGTGTAGGATTCGTGGTGGGAAAGAGACTTCGCCGCCAAGTATTAGCGTTCACTCCTGTGGACGAGCGTATCGCTGCGATCCGCATCAAGGCGAGGTTTTTTCAACATAACATTTATCTGCGCCTATGCGCCGACTGAGGAGACGGACGACGCAGAGAAGGACTCCTTCTACGATAAACTTGAACAGACTTATGATCGCTGCCCCTGCATGATATCAAAATCGTGCTCGGCGACTTTAATGCCAAGGTGGGCAAGGAAGGAGTCTTTGGTCCTACAGTTGGAAAATTCAGTCTCCACGATATAACATCCCCCAACGGCACTAGGTTGATTGACTTCGCCCTGATCAAAGAACTAGACACCAGATTGATCATGTCATGATTGACGGCAGACATAGCTCCACCGTTCTGGACGTGCGTACACTGCGTGCTCCCAATATTGACTCTGACCATTATCTTGTCGCAGCCAAGATACGCACACGCCTCTGTGCAACGAAGAAAGTGCGCACAGTAACGGAAGGAAAGTTTGACGTCGAGAAGCTGCGCATGACACAGACAGCTGATAATTTCACAACTCGACTCTCACACCTGCTAGCAGAGGGCAATCCTCGACCTAACGATGTAACCGAGCAATGGAAGCATATCTCTCACTCATTGCGTACCGCCGCTGAGGCCACTATAGGGTTCCAGCGAGCCCGCAAGAACAACTGGTACGATGAGGAATGCAAAACTGCCTCGAAAAAAAAAAGGACGCTGCCTACAAGGATACGTTGCGAACGGGCGCAACCCGCAGTGTATGGCAACAATATCGTGAGGCAAAGAAGGAAGAGAGACGCCTTTTCAGAAAAAAGAAAAGCGAGGCCGAAAGGCGTGAGTGTGAGGAGCTTGAGATGCTGGCTGACAGGAATGATGCCCGAAAATTTTATGAAAAGATCCGGCGGATGACGAAAGGTTTTAAGACCGGGGCAAGCTCCTGTAAGGACAATAATGGCGACCTGGTAACCGACGTACAAAGTGTACTTAAATTATGGAGGGAGCACGTCTCCTCACTGCTAAATTGCGAGGGAGACGTCGAACCCGATACCCCAATCCCTGACGATGGAAAAGTCGTCAGGGACAACACCTGACTATGATGAAGTGAGGATAGCTATATCCCGGCTCAAAAACAACAAAGCGCCTGGAAAAGACGGACTACCCGCCGAGCTGTTCAAACACGGAGGCGAAGAGCTGGTGAGCTCTTATGCAGAATATGGTCAGACGAATGCATGCCTCCGGATTGGAATTTAAGTGTGCTTTGCCCAATCCACAAGAAAGGCGATCCCGCTAACCGCACCAACTACCGCGGAATTAGTCTTCTTAATATCGCATATAAGGTTCTTTCTAGCGTATTGTGTGAAAGGCTGAAGCCCATCGTAGACAAACTGATTGGACCTTATCAGTGTGGCTTTAGACCTGGTAAGTCTACCATCGACCAGATTTTCACGATACGCCAAATCCTGGAGAAGACCCATGATAAAAGAATCGACACACACCATCTCTTTGTCGATTTCAAAGCCGCTTTTGACAGCGCAAAAATGAGTTGCCTGTATGCCGCCATGTCTGAATTTGACTTCCCTGCAAAGCTTATACGGCTTTGCCAAATGACGTTGAGCAATACCAACAGCTCCGTCAGAATCGGGAAGGACCTCTCTGAGCCATTTGAAACCAAACGAGGCTTCAGACAGGGCGACTCCCTTTCATGCGATTTCTTCAATCTGATGCTGGAGAAGATAATTCGAGCAGCAGAGCTAAACCGCAATGGTACAATCTTTTACAAGAGCGTGCAATTGCTGGCGTATGCCGATGATATTGATATCATTGGCCTTAACAACCGCGCCGTAAGCGCTGCCTTCTCTGGACTGGATAAGGAAGCGAAAAAAGTGGGTCTTGCCGTGAACGAGGACAAGACGAAGTATTTGCTGTCATCAAAGAAAGAATCGGCGCACATGCGCCTTGGCAGCAATGTCACTAAATAATATTAGTCTAGAAATCCAGCGGAGAATCACTCTTACCAACAAGTGCTACTTTGGACTGAGTAGGCAATTGATTATGCGAATGGACAAAGAAGCTCCAGCACAGAAGGTTTTCCTATCGTCACCTGAATTCGGCAGCAGAGGAAGGGGGAGGCCTCGACTGAGATGGAAACAACAGGTAGAGGAGGACTTGGACTCCCTTGGGGTTTCCAATTGGCGCCAGTTATCGCTAAAAAGGAATGACTGGCGTGCTTTGATATGCAACGGCCAAAATCGCTTAGGCGGTTAAGCGCCAATAAATGAATGAATAAATGAATCTTTGAAGCGAAACACGAAGGCTGTTGTCCGAAGTAATTTATTCAACGAAGAACATCTTTGGACCAGGGGTGGGTTGCCCCGATGTCTGGATTCGCCTGCGAAGGTACGAAATTGATGCGAGATGGCCAGGCTTCAAGCTCCCCTTGAAGCCACAATGGTCCTTTCCACCATGTCGTCGAGTACCTTAGCTGGGAGGCAGTACAACCTCTCGACAATAGGTCAGCAGGATTCTGGTCCCCTGACACGTGCCGCCACTCGTTGATGGATGAAGAATCCAGAATGGATGCAACCCGATGTGCTACAAATGGTTTGAGCGCTTGAGGATTCTTCCTTAGCCAGTATATCACAATGCTGGAGTCGCACCAATAATATGTGTCAATCTTTCCTAACATAAACGCCTTTGTGACAAGTTTGCCCAAATTTCTGCTCATTACTGCGGCCATTAGCTGCAGTCGGGGGATGGTCTAAGTTTTGATTGGGGCGACTTTATTTCGAGACGTGATCATGCGTACCATTACTGTGCCATCTGGCTGCCTTGAACGGAGGTAGGCACAAGCTCCATATGCCAACTTCGACGCGTCCGAAAATATGTGGAGCTGCATCGCTGATGTCTTAGAGAATGACGTCCACATAGGCACAGGGATGTTAGCCAACCCAATCACGCTGCCCTGAAACGATTACCACAGCTCCATGATGGTGTCTGGGACCACATCATCCCAGCCCAGGTTCAGCTTCCAGATCTCCTATATGATGATTTTTCCAGCAACTATAACCGGGGTATACAGTCCGGTTGGGTCGTATACCTGGGCGACATTGCTAATAATTCGTCGCTTGGTGAGTGGCCTAGTGCTATCCACTGGGTACTCATGTACCTTGATATACATGTTGTCTGACCTCGGCTCCCAAATCATGCCCAAGATTCCTGAGCTGCCCTGAAGTTGGACTACAACCGTTTCGTCACCTGTAAGGGTCTCAGCGAATTCGATGTTGTTGGTTGCCCACTTTGAAAGCTAGAAACCGCCGGCTTTTAGCCTGCTCGTCATCTGCTCGTGTAAGACTTTCAACTCCTCAACGGACTCTGCGCCGCCCAGGAAATCGTCCACATAGAAGTTTGTCAGCGGGGCTTTGGCCGCTTGGTATTATGATCATCCCTCTCAGTAATATGTCTCTTGCCTCGTGGGTCGACTGATGATCTACTCTCCTGAGCCCCTGTATGGCCATGCTTATTTCCCTTTAAGTTACGCATAGCAAAAATGCGCCTTTCTAAGAATGGCAATAGCTCTGTCAACGATGGGGGAGCAGTGGGATTCCTGTCCATTTCCCACGCAGCCCTTGTAGACTTATCCAGCTTGCGCAGTATGTAGACGGCCAAGAATGGGCTCCAGGAGTCCGCAGTCGAATCGGTTCAGCGACCTACATTCCTGTGCGACTGTATCGATGATCGAACGCAATTTATCCGCTTGCCCGTACTCCATGATGGGAATATCGATCAGCTGAATCACATGCGCAGTAACTATCTGGTACGGGTTATCATATGTTTCCTCTCAATTTTTTCCAAATCCTATTCAGATCATGCACGTCACGATGCTCGGCTTCACCTGCACATTTGCGCGCCTCTCCTTCTAACGCAGATTGCAACAGGTCAATCTTAGACCCTGGAGGCAGCTCTGTTTCAAGCACCTTGTTTAAAAATTGCGCCCGCCAGGAGACCCACTTGGTATAGTCTCCATCAAATTTACCCAGCTTAATTTCCGAAATTTTGGCCAATGGGCGATTATGATTAGGGTTGGCCACGACCCTGAGCGCAGCCAAGCGCTGTTTGGTCTCATGATACAAGTTCGCCACTTTAATGGCCACTGACTCATTCCGTTCACGCGCATTGTTACCGATGCTGACAAGTTCCGCAATGGAGAGCTGTTTGGTTTGGAATGAGGTCCAGTGCCTTTCAAGAGCTGATTTTTGCATGTTGATTACTGCTTCGTTCCAGTCCTCAGCCTCAGTCGCCTGGCACCTAGCTTGGAGTCGTTTGATAAGCTTGTATGTAAGCGTCCTACCCTTCACCAACTCCTCGTATGAATCTGCCATTTCGTCGTGTTATATTCTCTGTATGAAATTGTGATATGACTCGAATTACGTCTGATGTGGTTATATATTACTTCGATTGCTTTCGCATAAAGAAAAACGCTGGGATTTTCCGTCCCTTCACACCGTACAATCCTGCAACAAACAATTACTATACATTCATTTACTGTACATGCTTAAATGTTAAATCGGTTTGAGTTATTCCAAGCTACAATTCAAAACAATGGATTCCTGTAGCCGTGGAACCTAGTGCAGCCTACCTGCCCATCGAAAGGCGCAGGACGAGCCGCTCGTTCGCACGCTGCCGATGGATTATCGCCAAAAGACAGGGCCATGAAATACCACAGCGCGTGTATGTGCGGACAGTAAGATATCCGGGCCGTTGACCATGCAATGACTGGAATTGCGAAGGTACCACAGCTAAAAAATGATTTACACTACCGTCACATCGCAATGCGCGTCCAAAACATAGAATGGGGGAGAGGTGTTTCTCATACGACGTCACCAAAAATCATACACCACTGGCTGGTGCTCATGGTCGTTGCAGAAGTGATGCACCCCATTTGACGGTAGCAGGGTCATCCCACTGGCTTTATGAGTCGTGTGAGTGGTGTATTTCATTCGACGACACCACGTCGCCACACAGCTGGTTGTATGAATCGTGTCAGCGGTGTATATCATTCGACGCCACCACGTCGCCACACAACTGGTTGTATGAATCGTGTGAGCGGTGTATCTCATTCGACGCCACCACGTCGTCACACAGCTGGTCGTTTGAATCGTGTGAGCGGTGTATCTCATTCGACACCATCACGTCGCCACACAGTTGCCAGCGCGATGAGTCCACACCAACCAGTCAAATGGGCACATCACCCAAACCTGTATAAGGAACTTATCATCAGCAGTCCCGTTTTGGCCATTTGCTCGTTAAGATCTAGCCCAATCCTCGCTTCAGGGGATTCACTTCCAGCCCTGCGCCAACGTAAACGTGCAAGGCATAAGCATTCACCGCCTACAATTCCTGCCTTTCCCTTCGCGCCGTTGTTTCTACACCTTTCGCAACAGAAGGCCATGAAATCGCAAGATAAATACCCGAATCTGCAAATCAACAACCATAGCGCAATGCAAAACCGTAGCGCAGAGCCGGTGCGCATCCCCAGGTCAACCAACTACAACATTACACGTAAAAACTGACATGCACCCAATCGCTTATTTGGCCAAGCGGCGGTGTGGGGCGAGGAGAAAAAATTACATGTTAAAAGGGTACGGATTGTAAAACAAATGCACAACCTTGTTTGCTCGTCTGTATGCTTCTCCTTGTATGATATAGGAACAATAGTAATTCCCGGGTTTCGGCACCATAAATGATGGTTGGTTGGTCGAACTAGCAAGATGGTTGATCAAAACTACGGCCGTTCACGTTTAAAAAAGCAATGTTCCGATTTCGTTTATTACATTTTCAATTTTTACGTACATAAAATAGTGGTAGATCAAAAACAAAACACAAAAGCAATATCAAGAATAAAAGAAGCAAAAATAGAAAAGTAAATACGATGCTTGCCAGATTGCTGATAGTTGCGCACCGTATTTCCAGCGACGTTGTTAAGGCTGCGATCCCATATAACATAAATACTTCCAGAGATATTGACTATGAAGTATTTGATTTGTATTTTTTTTTTTGAGGTGGTGGGGATCGATCTCATAAAATCCCTTGCCAAGTTTCAGTGGTCTTACCTAAATACTTCCAGAGATATGGTTAACTGGGCGTTTTATGGGTGAGAATGGTGTCGTTATCCTATAGCCCTGTACCAATTTCCAGGTCCCTACCTCAAACCCTTTTAGAGATATACACCTTGGAGAAAAAAGTTTGTGTGGGAGATACCATGGCCTGGAGTGCTTCATTGGGCGTTGTTCTTAACGCACCGCTTATACAGATAATGCAAGATCTGTGTACTTTACCTAACAGATTAAGGTTTGTTGCCTTGCTCAGTGCAGGCCACCATACCACAACTCCATAGAGCATGATTGGTCTAATGATTGCAGTGTAGATCCATTTGCATATTTTTGTCAGCCAAGTTCAGGCGCACGTCATTCAGTTTTGGTAGTATTAACGGTGGTATCTTATAGCGGTTGGTGAAAAGGACCAGTTCTACTTTTATCGGGTTGATGCTCAGTCCGCAGCGCGAGCACCATGAGGAAACCTTTCGCAGTGCTACCTGCATCAAGTCGCACAGGGTTTGTGGGAATTTGCCCCTATATACTATAGCTAAGTCGTCTGCATATGCCACTACCTTCCCGCCCCGCCGAGGCTGCTTTAGATTTGTGCAGGTTTATCTGAAGCACAACCAACATGAGAGCGCTCAGACTTCCCTGCCACCGCCGTCGTCGAGTTCCACCTCGTCTGGAGGCTTATCTTTCAACGACGATTTGGCGTGGCGGAAACCCTACTAACTGTGGCAGTATCAACATTGGTGCGCTCAGGAATAGCTGTTATCACTGTGACGTTGAGGTCTTCACCGTCCAACAGGCTACCGAGTTATTAACAAATTTTAAAAGCCAAATGAAGTGTCCGTTAAATGTATCTACTCAATAAAAAAAGAAAATGAGCTAACAAATATACCCTTACACTGAAAGAAATGCCTTGAATGTTGTGACAATATCACTATTGATAGCGACGAGTTTGATGCAATATTCATTCCCATATTTTTTCATGAGGAATATTTTTCCCGAAGGTGTCGTTAGGATATTGTTAACAGTAGACTCAGGGGATACATTACATAACCATGAATCGTAGTGGGATAATGTCTAGGAGGAAAATGTTAGTCTTTTTATTGCCAACAACCTTCCCTTAGACACCGAAGCTGTAGCTCTTCAAGTTTATGTGGTTATGGCAAAAATTCCCAATATAAGTTTGTTCGGCAAAAATGATCTATGCGATGCCGCCTTTCAGAAAAGTACCATGGTGACTCTTTTGCGAAATGGCTGTTGTACAGTGTTATTAAAAAAGATATATGCATTCAAGATAGCAATACGTAAAAAAAAATTAAAAAACGACGCAACTCCTTAACATTTTAATGCGTTTAGTATGAAACCCAAAAAAAAAAAAAAAAAAACAACCCAATTTGAACACTGCGTTGAACCATGCAACATTATTGCTCGCCAGCGACATATGTTACTGAAAAATTTGGCTCATTAATAGCTATATGACACTACGTCTTTTCACTTTAATTTTTTTTTTTATATTTTTGGGCAGTATTTTTGTCACTCTCACTCATAATACGGTTTCAGTACTGGTATGAGCGTGATAGCTTTACTCAAAAAAAAAAATTACGATATACAAACTAGACAGCTAAAAACAAACGAAACGGTTTATATTTCTCAGTTTTTTTTGTCACTTGGACGTTTCTCATTTTATGTGAAAATTTTTTGTTTACATTTTTATATTGAAAGTTTTGTGCGCGAATTCATATAAAAACGAATTTGTTTGTGAAATAATTAAATAAAATATCCATATAAATATTTTTCAGAGTCTTTTTTGTTTGTCTATTGCGAAAAAACAGTGCAGAAAAATTAAAAAAGTTTATGTAAACAAAAACATGTCAAACGGGGTTCCTTGTGCGCATTCGTGTAGTCTTTGTCTCACTCTTTCGCAGACAAAAAATACTGCCCAAAAAAACCAAAAATATTAAAGTGAAAATACGTAGTGTCATATAGCTATAAACGCAGCTACTTCTGTGTGGATTTATATGGTGTTTCCACCAAAAGCAAACACCGTGTTTTCTATCCCTAGCGTGTTTAAAATCAAACACTACTGGAAAACCTTGTCAAATCTCATACAAATTTCATAACCCAAACCCATTTCAAACCCCTTTTAAAAGCGTGTTTGCTTTGGGTTTGCATACGATTTATCATTAAAAGATGGCAATAATGTTCATTTACGTCATTATTTCCTTTTAGTTTTTAAATTCTTATCGTAATCATGTTACCATTGCTTTCAGTTTGTCAAAATTGTTGACAATGAAAATTAAATTAATTTATATTTAAAATTTTTAAATTTTTAAATATTTTTCAAAATGCAATGCAAAATCATAGGGCCAAACACTTGTTTGATAGGTCCCACCGAAAAGTTGGACTACGTTATAAAGGTTATAGCTTTTATAAGACCCAAATGGCTACCAGTGGGCTTTCGACCCTGGATCTGCCTTTTGGGGTAAATAGCATTTTCCACAAAATTTTCGAATAATAAAATTACACGAATGACAGATTGAACACAATTTATATCAAACACGCAGTGGAAACAGTTGACAATTATTTCAAACCCAAAACCTACAAACACGGTGTTTGTTTTTGGTGGAAACACCGTATTAGCTGGCTTAAGTTGGAATTTTTGTATTTACATATAAAATTTTGTATCTATCTCCGGTTCACTACCAGAAGAATGCGGCTAAAGAATTTTTCATTTGCAACACTCTCTGACAACGATAAACAAAAAAATAGCAAGGACCACAACCGAAATACGTAATGACGCTACATCACCGAAAAAAAAACAGTCATAGCAACAAACAGCCAAAATTACGATATGACCAAATGAAAATATCGCGCTAGGTGAAAAATAAACAAAAATGAGATATAAATATATGGTGGAATAACAGCCAAATTAATAAGATTGTATGGGAGGTACCACGACTGAACACCATTTCCTTTTTATATATACCTATAGATTGAACCCGATTTGATTTTTGATTGGGCGCCATATTAATTGTAATGTACACGTACACGCGTGGATCCGCCCCTTTTGGTGCTACCAATATGGGCCTCAGCTAGCTCAGTTAGCACGGGCGTGATCCTTAACCCTTATCCACATTGATAGCAGGGCGGATGTCACAATTATTCTTCATCGATACTTACTTAATTTCACACCTCTCCTTCAGAAGCCCACCCTACCTTGGATTTCGGGTTCGGCAGGTCCCCATCGCTCTGTTTTACTCCAAGTCTTCGACACTACCTACCCTTTTATCATCTTTAACCTCCCCAACAAATTAATTTAGCAAACCATGTTTTAAATTTTAAGATTTCAGGATAACATGTTTAATGATACGATAAAATTTCAGAAAAATTACAAGTGTTACAGGTGGTTACGTTGCATCAGAGTTTGAACTGATTTTTGAAAACGAATCGCAAACATTTATCACTGTATTGACTTAATCGCTAAAAAATATACGTGTAACATTAAATTCGTACCAATAAAATTAGCGTATATAAATAAAAAACCTATATACATAAATATGTTTGGAAAAATGATTATGTGACGAGACTTTCGGTCAGCACGGGGGAAAACCAAACCTTTTTAATTTCTCCAAATTAGAAATATTCCAAATTTAGGTATGTAATCCAAAATCGTACAGCCTACCTAACAGAGCTCTCTTCAGTGGTAAAAAGAATATATGGGGGCTGAAATATTCAGCTATCAAAAAAAAGTTTGTTGGAAACTACTAATTTGGTCTTTCGCGTGACCGATACACATTGACACAAATAAACAATTTTAACTTGACGAAGAACTAAAAAAAAAAAACTTAATAAAAGTTTAAATGAACAATTCTCTTAAAACTAAGTACGTGGGAACTGCAATCTGCTGGTTCGTTGGGTTGTCGAAACCAAAAGCTTTTGTGGTGACTTTCTATCTACCTTTCACGGTGAATAGTGTTAGTGCGGTAAAAGCTTACGTACATTGAAGAGTTGTATGGTAGTGGTGAAAGTACATATATATATCCGCAATGAAAATATATTTATGGTGGTGAATTATAAGTAGTGGGCAAAGATGAAAATTGGTTTTTCTGCGGTGATGACTTAATATTTGGTATGTAGTGTTGAAAAAAGTGATTTCCCTGCCGTTTCACTAGAGACGGAATACTAGTGTGGGTCTTCCCTATATAAGAAAAATATTTTCATTAGGGAAAATTGCGCCATCTTATGGTACTTGCGCGCACTTTTGGCGCCCGCACCCTATGAACATAAAACTTAGGTGTCACAACCCGTTTGCGAAATTTTACGATGATTCCTCGACTATTTTCCCTCAGTTCGATCACTGTACGTTAAATAAAACACTCAGATTCTGCTTAATAATTAGTACACGTTTATCTATCGTCATCTCATCTTTGTGCCACATTCGCAAATGCGAGCTGCCTCTCCCTCTCTCGCTCTCACGTCATGTATCTAAACAGCTGTAGTTGTGGTAGTGACGCTAGTGGTGGAAATACGCTAGTGTTGGGAGATGAGCGATTCTTGATAACATTCGCCACAATACATATTACAATAACAATTTACTAGATTAATTATTTTCGTTTCAATGGGTTTTAATTCGGTCTTACATTTAATTAAAATACTCGCAACAATTGGAAAGTGATTAAGATTTGTTGTGACCTTATAACGCAGCGGAGTTAAAACGCGTGACCGTTCTGGGATAATACTTTATTTTAACTAACTGTGATACAAATGGTATGATCATTTTACAGCTAAGTAGTTATTGGAAAGTTCATTGTATACATAATTCTGTATAGCTATGAGAGATTGAGTGAATGCACTATTGGTTTGAAGAGTTGCATTAATTAGTAGTCCAACAAAACGAAATTTGAAAAATTGGCAATTTGACTTAAACGTTTTTTGCTCTAAACTAAATTTTTTGTTGTTGTTATACATATGAACATTGACTTGAAATTTTTATATTGATGAATAATAAGGACTCCAAAAAAAATTCTAAGTTAATGAAATTGAAAAGAGATGAAAAACAGAGTGGGGATTTTCACTCGCATGAGATTTTCATGACCGGAGTCGAATGTTAGGTTGGCGGGAACGTCAAAGGGCGCGAAGACAAAGGACATGTAGGGGACATGGGCTATAACAAGGGCTTTGGAAATCTCATCACTTACCGAATTCGAAATTTTCCGCTAACTCTGGTCGTTGATCCCTCAACTAGGGTTTTCACACGTCTGGTGACGGCTTCTTATTATTGGTGGTGTACTTTTCGCATAATTATGTCGTTGCACCCTCTCTCAGAATTGTGCATCAAGCGGAAATCGCTGTTTTTTGATTTTATTGTTCACACGCTCGATATTAATTATACACTCACACCGCGATATTTACTAAATTATTATAATCGCCATTACTTGGCAGGGAAACTCAACAAAAGGTTATCGCTTAAAAAAGACTATCGCGCTTTTTGTAACCCGCACAGCGCAAACTCGACGTGACTATCTTCACAGCTAATACCGTTCTTCGATATGAACTGAAGATACCTACCTATATAGCAGAGTTCGCACCGAGGCACCGTTTTCCTTTGCCGTTGTGCTATTGTTTCCGATTTCAGCCAACAGCGACATTACCCTAATATCCGTCCTTTTCTTTTTCCATAAGCATCCACCACACCATTAAAATGACGTATGGCAACCTTCTGTCCAAAAAGCTTTCTACATCTCCCTGTGGAGGGAAAGCACAAATGTCACCGCACTTGACATTTCTCGGCAACCATATTAGACGCAAAGCCCAGAAAAAAACTAGATAATTTTAAAATAAAAAAATTGCCGGCATAATTATAACTAATACTAGTATATCCCAGGCCCGTGGCCGAACCTCGACCAACTTAAATGTATACATTAAAAACTCATCTATAGGCAAAATGAGGCCATCAAAGAATTTTAAAAATAACGGCTGTTATTATATAATAAAAACTAGCTGACCCGGCAGACGTTGTCCTGCCACAAATTTATTTCCCTGTCTGTTTCTCTGACCCGATCCCTATATCTATTTTAAACCATATCCCTATCTCCTTCATATAGGAGAAACCACGCCCCCTTTTTCCTTATTCCCAGTTTTTTTTGGGGGTGTCCGGGATTGATCTTATATAACTCCTCACAAAATTTCAGTGGTCTAACCTAAATACTTCTAGAGATATGGACTATGGAGTATTTTATTCGTATGGGAGGTGCCACGCCCCCTTTATCGTTAACTCGAGTTTTTTCGGAGGTATTAGGGATCGATCACATATAAACCCTCACCAAATTTCAGTGGTCTAACATAAATACTTGCAGAGATATGGGCTATGAAATATTTCCTTCATATAGGAGAAACCACGCCCCCTTTTTCCTTATCCCAGTTTTTTTGGAGGTGTCCGGGATTGATCTTATATAACTCCTCACAAAATTTCAGTGGTCTAGCCTAAATACTTCTAGAGATATGGACTATGAAGTATTTTATTCGTATGGGAGGTGCCACGCCCCCTTTATCGTTAACTCAAGTTTTTTGGGAGGTATTAGGGATCGATCACATATAAACCCTCACCAAATTTCAGTGGTCTAACATAAATACTTGCAGAGATACGGGCTATGAAATGTTTTCTTCGTATGGGAAGTGCCACGCCCCCTTTTTCTTTATCTCCAGTTTTTTTGGAGATGATGGGATTAACCTTATTTAACTCCTCAAGAAATTTCAGTGGTCTAACCTAAACACTTCCCGAGATATGGACTATGAAGTATTTCATTCGTATGGGAGGTGCCACGCCTCCTTTTTCGTTACCCTAGTTTTTTTGGAGGTGGTAGGGATCGACCTCATCTAACCTCTAACCACGTTTCAGTGGTCTAACATAAGTACTTTCAGAGATATGGACTATGAAGTATTTCATTCGTATGAGATGAGCCACGCCCCCTTTTTCGTTATCCCCAGTTTTTTATAGGTGGTAGGGATCGATCTCATATAACCCCTTACCAAATTTCAGTGGTCTAACATGAATACTTCCAGAGATATCGACTATGAAATATTTCATTTGTATGGGAGGTGCCACGCCCCCGTTTTCGTTATCCCCAGCTTTTTTGGAGGTTGTAGGGGTCGATCTCATATAATCCCTTACCAAATTTGAGTGGTCTAACATGAATACTTCCAGAGATATCGACTATGAAGTATTTCATTCGTATGGGAGGTGCCACGCCCCCTTTTTGGTTAACCCCCAGTTTTATGGGTGAGAATGGTGTTGTTATCCTATAGGTCTGTACCGATTTCCAGGTCCCTACCTTAAACCCATTTAGAGATATTCACCTTGAAGAAAAATGTTTGTATGGGAGGTGCCACGCCCCCCTAATATTTTGTTCTGATTTTATGCGCGTGGTAATAACAAACAAACCCCCTAAAGGAAGTATATGATTTGGTTCAGCCGTTTTCGAGTTTTAGCGTAACGACTGAACACCATTACATTTTTATATATATAGATTGTATGGGAGGTACCACGCCCCCTTTTTCGATAACCCCAAGTTTTATGGGTGAGAATGGTGTTGTTATCCTATAGCTCTATACCAATTTTCATGTTCCTACCTTAAACACTTTTGAAGATATTCACCTTGAAAAATTCAGTTTGTATGGGAGGTGCCACGCCCCCTTTTCCGATTACCCCTTCTTTTATGTGTAAGAAGGCTTTTGATACCATATAGGTCTATACCAATTTTCAGGTCCCTACCTTGAACCCTTTCACAGATATTCTGTTTAAAAAATTTAGTTTGTATGGGAGGTACCACGCCCCCTCATTGGATAACCCCCGATTTTATAGGTGAGAGTGGTGCTGTTATCCTGTAGCTCTGTACCAATTTTCATGTTCCTACCTTAAACACTTTTGAAGATATTCAACTTGAAAAATTCAGTTTGTATGGGAGGTGCCACGCCCCCTTAATATTTTGTTCTGATTTTAAGACATGACCTGCGCGTGGTAATAACAAACAAATCCCCCAAAGGAAGTATTTCATTTGGTTCAGCCGTTTTCGAGTTTTAGCGTTACAATTATACACCATTTCATTTTTATATATATAGATATTAAATTACACCAGCCCTTTCCAAAATTAATTATGGCAAATGCCATGCAAATATTCGGTTTTCGACATTTTATGTTGTACTTGAATAATCGGATGATGAGATTGTGCTTAACAAATAGCCACTAATTTATGCGATCGTTTTGTCTCAAACGGTAGAAATCACTAAAATTTATAGAAGTAATCTACCAAAGTCCGATAAATAGACTACTGTGTTTGAAAAAATTTCGATCTTATATCATCAAAAATTAGACAAAAAACCCAAATTGAATAAGCGGTTATCGCATTTCTATAATGGGTGGTATGTATGCATATGCTTTCCGTCAACTAAAAATATTCAGCAATTTTTTTCTCGAAAATAGATATCACAAACATAAAAATTTTAAAAAAGTCAAGATAAGAAATTTTTATAAACTGTATGGGCAATGAGCGACAGAATGAAAATAGTTTCCCAGTGGGAAATTAGGTAATGCATTACCTTTTTCATCCATGAAAAGAAGCATGAGCAAAGTAACGCATGAAAAAATATTTGAAAAATCTTCCCATGTAATGTATTTCGGGGCAGTGAAATAACGCCCGCGGGCGTTATTTCCTTTTCAAAAGGAAATAGTGCCCGCGGGCGTTATTTCCTTTTTAAAAAAGAAATAACGCCCGCGGGCGCTATTTCTTTTTGATAACGGGCGTTATTTCCTTTTGAAAGAGAAATAACGCCCGCGGGCACTATTTCCTTTTATTTGGAAATAACGCCTGCGGGCGTAATTTCCTTTTTAAAAAGGAAATAAAGCCCGCGGGCGCTATTTCCTTTTGTAGCGGGCGTTATTTCCCTTTTGAAAAAGAAATAACGCCCGTGTTGACAAAGGGAGATCATGCCGTGCGGAAATTTAAAGTTCTCGAATAATAAAATAATAAAAATTATTAAATCTTTGCATTCCTTTATTATAAGAATATTTATTAGAACATGTTTTAGCAAGTTTTTGTGTAATAATTTAATAATTCAGAAACAAGAAAAACTTGGAAAGATATTTTTCGTATAAAAATGAAGTAATGGAACAAACATAACTGAATAAAAAGTTAAAATTAAACAAATATTTTTGTAGATTTTTGGACAATTTGACGGCAGAAGGGACACAAAACGCTTGTATTGCCATTTACTCTAGCACGACTGCTGTGCTCTTCAAAGCAATTTGCGCAAAACTTAAAATGATAACATGGAGTTAAAAGTATATCTCGTGGATTGGTGAAACATATAATGCATTGTGACGGATTTTCAGAAAAATCTGTGCCCGAATCTTCATGCGTATTTTCAGCTAAATCTTCTACTGGAGATTCTTCTGCCTCGAATGCACTAATATTGTCGATTAAATCTATATTATTCTCCCAATTGGTCATTTGGTTTAAAAATTCTTCTGTTGTTATTTTGTTGGTACTTAAGTTATAAGTCGCTTTTTCAATTAGCTGATCCCTTCGTTTGTGTACTTGTTTTGATTCTTCATAAATTCCATAAGTCCCATTAAGAGACTGTTTAAATGATACTGACGCTTTAAAGTCTTCTTCTAATAAGCAATTTAAAAACTTGGAGAAGTTACCCTTTGGCACTATTTTTTTGCTTAGTTGTGAATGGTACCCTTCCAAGCTACTTGTAGTTCGCATACTTTCTTTATAGACGGAAAACGAAGAAGGTCCTTCCTAAGTATATATGTACAACATAAACAAAAGTCGTTAGTGCATATGTGCATAGAAAAATGTGTATGTGGAAAACATACATATATACATGTACATATGAAAATTGTTCAATTTAATGTCTATAAACATTACTTGCCTTTTGCATCCATTGCCTTTCAAAATATTTTATAAAAGTGTGTAGTTCGGGAAAATCATTATGATTGGTGAGTGCATCCTGTTTTAATAAATTAAAACCCTCTGTGATTTTTTGAGGTGGTAAAAGAGGCAAAAAGAGAAACTTTTTATATAAACGTTTGGCATTGCAATTTTTGAGTAAGTTGATTAATTTTGGTGGCGTTTTTTCTCAAAGCATTACAATAGTGGAACCAACATCCAGATATTCTAGCTGTAGGAAAATTTCGGCTTAAACTATTTCGCAGAGCTCTTTCAAAATCCGTTTTAAATGATGTTGCATTAAATTCAAATAAGTTATTATTAATGTATTGAAAGAGATGGGTGTAAGTTGCTTCCGACTTATTCGACATCAATATAAATATAAATGGATACGTCTAAAAAATAAATATAAAACTATTATTAGAGTATATACAACTTATTAAGCAGAATTTGAAACTATCTCGTCCCCCGCTATTCCCTCATTAAAAATAACCCAAATAGATATATTTTTTAGGTGCACTCACATGGTTTAAATATCCGATATGAATAATTAGCAATTGCTTGTACCCACACTGCGGGACAACACTAAATGTAGCATCCACAAAATAGTTTTTATCCAGATATTCGGAGTTTGTAATTATCGCGGTTATTGCAGGCGACATGAACAACGAATAAGAAAAGTCCTTTTCAATAATAGTGGACTTGTAAAATAATTTAGACTCGCCGCAAATATTCTCTTCGAATTTTGATGTACGAAACTTTTGTAAAATTGACTCTTCGGAAAAAAAATTTTGTATTTCTATTGGAGATAAGGGATTTTTTGGCAATGCACAGTTTTTTATATAGCATAGATTTCTTTTCATCTTAGCATATTGCACTAAATGCGCAGAGCTCGCATTTTCCAAGCATACATCATCGAATATGTCGCGCGTAGCGTTTCTTTTTAAGTTAACGTTTTCGCATTTTTTTTTTATTGAGTTGGTTATCTTTAATTTTTGAGCAAATTCTTCCTGGTTCACATGGTTATGCACTTTTTTATTTAGCATTTTGCATTCTTTTGTAGCGCTGTCTATGGACACACTAACTTGACAGTTTTTTATATAGCACACATAACGATCACTTTTAGAACTACTACTTTTAATTTTATACAATTGTTTTTAGTCCTCCACGTACAACAAGAGGCTATCCTTTCGCATTCCCGACACAAATTTATGGCGCAAATTATTCAACTCCATACCGTTTTTGTTTTTAATTTTTTTTCGACCGACTTCAAATAGAAACAGATTATTTATAAATTGAATTTTTTGTAAAAATCCTAATGTCATTCAATATAATATCAATGTGTGCTTGGGTATCTGTAAATCAAGTTATAAATTGCAAAGTTAAGATGTTAGCAATTTGAAGACCAAACCAAAAGCGATTTTTATCTGAATTTGTATTTTTATAAGAATTTTAGGTATTATTAATATTATTAAATATTTTAAATTTTTATCAAAATAAAAAATGAAAATTTGGAATTAAAAATCGCGCGATTTTTAATTCCAAATTTTCGCCTGCGGCGCTTTTTTTAAATAGACCTAGTATTTTTAACTCATTTTTGGGTAAAGTTAGATTAATAAGGCTAAATATTTAAAATTTTTATTAAAATAAAATCGCGCGATTTTTAATTACAAATTTTCACCTGCACCGCTTTTTTTTAATAGACCCAGTATTTTTAACTCTTTTTTGGGTAAAGTTAGATTAATAAGGCTAAATATTTAAAATTTTTATTAAAATAAAAAATGAAAATTTGGAATTAAAAATCGCGCGATTTTTAATTCCAAATTTTCGCCTGCGGCGCTTTTTTTAAATAGACCTAGTATTTTTAACTCATTTTTGGGTAAAGTTAGATTAATAAGGCTAAATATTTTAAATTTTTATTAAAATAAAAAATAAAAATTTGGAATTAAAAATCGCAAGATTTTTAATTACAAATTTTCACCTGCACCGCTTTTTTTTAATAGACCCAGTATTTTTAACTCAGTTTTGGGTAAAGTTAGACTAATAAGGCTAAATATTTTAAATTTTTAATAAAATAAAAACTGAAAATTTGGAATTAAAAATCGCGCGATTAAAAAACGCCCGCGGGCGCTATTTCTTTTTCAAAAGGAAATAACGCCCGCGGGCGTAATTTCCTTTTGTCGGCGGGCGTTATTTTCCTTTTAAAAAGGAAATAACGCCCGCGGGCTTTATTTCCTTTTGAAAAGGAAATAACGCCCGCGGGCGTTATTACCGCGGGCGTTATTTCACTGCACCATGTATTTCGTAAGGTATTATTTTTCAAAAACATTACTTTTCCTATGACATTGCTGTAGAAAAAGTAATGCATAAATTCCATTATTCATAAAAAATTTTATAGGAGATATATATTTTTTTATACATTACCAAACATTACCTTTTCCCACTGGGTTCTCTAATAAAAGGAGGAGCTTGTTGAGTGAAAGATTGAAAGGTTCATTTTGCAGAAAATGCGTTCTTTTTATAGAAATTTATTATACAGGCGTGTTTTTAAATTTTTTTAGCTGTACGATAGGTATGTTGATTTAAAAAAAAAAAATGTATTCAAAGTGGTAAAATCAGCCAAAATCTAGCCTTTAGCAAAAACTGTTAAAGGTTTTTCTATCTTTTTTCCTTAACCATAACTTAAAAATATTTAAAAATACATTTCTTATCGATTTTTGATTTGATTTTTGAAAAAAATAGTACGTATATTGATTTAAAAAAAAATATTCAAAAGTGGTGAAACCGGGCAAAATGTAGCCTTTTGCAAAAATAGTTTGAGGATTTTCTAGCCTTTTTCCTTAGCCATAACTTAGAAATATTTAAAAAGACATTTCATATCGATTTTTGATTTCATTTTTAAAAAAAAAGTTATTCAAAATTGGTTAAACCGGGAAAAATCTAGCCTTATGCAGAAACAGTTTGAGGGTTTTTAAGCTTTTTTCCTCAACCCTAACTTGAAAATATTTAAAAAGACATTTTATATTGATTTTTGAAAAAAAAAAAAATTTAGGTATATTGAAAGTGGGCAAAATGTATTTAGTAATATTTTAGTTGACCTCTAACCACTTCTTTTAGTACAAAATTTAAGGACCTATGAAAAATTATGGATTTTTATATTTCAAAATTTATAGAAATAATCTACCGAAGTCCGATAAACAGAACAATATCCCCCTTATTCATAAAAAATATAAAAGGTTTATTAAGCTCTTATTATTCAAAATTTGTATGAAAATGTCATTTTAAAAAGCTTTATAAACCAATTTTATTTTTTATGAATATGAGGGTGTTTTTAAAAAAAATTTTATTTTCGGGAAAACTTACCAAAAAACCCAAATTGTATAAGCGGTTATTTCATTTCTATAATGGGTGGTATGTATGTATATTTATGAAAATATTCGCAGTAAGTTTTTTCCGAAAAAAGTATCACAAATATAAAAATATGTCTTATGAAATTTTAATGAGCTTATAAAAAATCAAGATTAGAAATACTCATATAACTAAAGATGTTTTAAAAAAGAAAAAACTATTTCAATGAAAAAAAAAAAAATTGTAGCCCGGAGCTGTTCTCGAACCTACAACAGTTCGCTCGCTATCCGATGCGCTAACCACTGCTCTACTGCTTTATCTACAAATTTATTTTCAAATCATCAATTCAAGCTGTATGGGCAATGAGGGAGAGAATGAAAATAGTTTCTCTAATAAAAGGAGGAGCTTGTTGAGTGAAAGATTGAAAGGTTCATTTTGCAGAAAATGAGTTCTTTTTATAGAAATTTGTTATACAGGAGTGTTTTTAAAATTTTTTAGAGGGGGTAAATTAAAAATTCTGGTTGGGTCAAAAAAAGTTTGAGGATTTTATAGCTTTCTTCTTTAGCCATAACTTAGCAATGTTTAAGATAATTTATATGGATTTTTTATTTGATTTAAAGAAAAAATATATATTAATTTTGCTATTCAATTTGGTCTAGTCTTGTTTGGGGCTCGGGTTGCCAATCTGCCCTTTTAAAAGTTAATACATATGTACACATGAATAGAAATCAGTTGTTGCCTTTAGTAAAATTTAAGACGACCGCTAACCACTTGATTTAGTTCAAAATTTAAGTACATATTAAATATGTTGTCGATTTTTATATTTTAAATAGGGAGTCTATCAGCAACTTTGTCTCAAACGGTAGAAATCACTAAAATTTATAGAACTAATCTACCGAAGTCCGATAAATAGACTACTGTGTTTGAAAAAATTTCGCAACTTCGATCTTATATCATCAAAAATTAGACAAAAAAACCCAATTGAATAAGCGGTTATCGCATTTTTTTTTTCTCGAAAATACAGATCACAAACATAAAAATTTTAAAAAAGTCAAGATAAGAAATATTTATATATTGAAAAAATAAAAACAATTTTGAATGACAAAAAAAAAAAAAAATTTGGCCGATAACTGTACTTGAACCATCAACCGCTCGACCACTACCCCCTGACGCTTCCCACTGGGCTATCGCTTTATTTACAAATTGATTGTCAGATAACCAATTCAAGTTGCATGAGAAATTTTCATTCGCTTATTACAGATAAATGAAGCAGTATTGGTTATATATTAGATAATTGTGCATTGCTTTAGAGGTATGCCAACAAATCCATATGCATTTCATAAATATTTATGCATATTTAGTATGGGTTTAAGCTTGGCAATTATTTATATGTAAAATTTGTTAGCCTATTAATATAATATACATATATATATAATGGACCGAAGTACTCAATGAGCGAGGGAATGAAAATAATTTCTCTCTCATAATAGGACGTGTTTAATGAGGGAGAGAATGAAGATAAAGAGTGGTTTCCTTTGAAGTTCAGCAAAATTCGAAATATGAGTTTGACGCTATTACTCTAACTCTCAAAGAGCGAGAGAATCAAAATATTTCCATTGCTGGTATTTTACACACATATACAAATTTCTCATAATAAGCTTGGTACTCCAACAACAGGAGCCATATTGAATTATTTTTTTATTTTTTTGAAACATTTTTTTTGTTTGGTGGTACGCAAGCCAACTTTGATTGCGACATATTTTTTTCAAATTAAAAGTTTGACCATGGTTGCCCTATTTCATATTTTAATAATGGTGCTATGAAAACATAAAACTTTGTAGAATTTCATTTTAAACAAATCTATTACATTGGAATTTTTCCTTGAATACATTTTTTTAATATGGAATTCTACAATTAAGTGAAGCTTTATTGGGCCTTTGAATCTCTATTTAGATATATACATACATATTAGAGGTTTATGGAAAAATATAATTTTGATTACGTTTTCCCAAAAAATTGTATAGTTAAATTACATTTTATTATAAAAATATGTAATTGAAAATTTAAGATTTTCAGGATTTTATGGCACAACAATATAACATTTTTAGTTTTTCATTTGTTTATTAATACTTTGGAATATATGGCGACCATAGTTATCCCATTTTTATTATAGAATTCTACGAAAAAGATGTTTGATTTTTATTTTTTTAAAAAAGCAAAATTTCATATTATATAAAATTGACGGCAATGGGTGTATCTATTTCAATCTCATTTTTTTTTTTTTTTCTTCATGAATTTCAATACAGAAAGTTAAAGCATTGATTGCTTCTTTCCTAAAAATTTTATTTTTAAACTAAACTTACTAAAGCGTGCGAGATATGAGAAACCCAAATTGTCACTTTTTTTTAATCCTTTGGTACATAACAACACATATTGGGGCAACTGTCATGCGGAAACAAATTGGCTATTCGCGCAGACGCCATCTATTTGGAGTGTAACATTTCAATATCCATATATGAGTTCAACGCCGAATCTACTGTTTGTACTCAATGAGCGAGAGAATTGGAGTGTTTACGCATGTATGGATATGTGTATGCAAATAGATATGAGTATGAAATTGGTTTGACGTTTATTTTGAAGGGGTGGAAATTTGGAAATATGAGTTCGTGTAATAATAAAGAATATTAATGAGCGAGAGAACGAAAATAGTTACACATTAATTTTAGAGAAGTCAAAAAAAGTTTGAGGGTTTTCTAGCTTTTTTCTTTGATTTAATGAAAAAAAATGTATATTGATTTTTAAAAAAATTCTATTCTATTTGGTCTAGACTTGTTTGGGGCTTGGGTTGCAAATCTCCCCTTTTAAAAGTTAATACATATATACATATGAAAAGAAATTATTTGTTGTCTTCAGTAAAATTTAAGATTTCCGCTTATCACTTGGTTTAGTTAAAAATTTAAGTATCCATAAAATATGTTTTCGATTTTTAAACTTTAAATAATGAATTTATCAGCAACTCTATCTCAATCGATAGAAATCGTGAAATTTATCGAAATAATCTACAGAAATTGAATAAACAGACCACTATGTTTGAAAAAAATTCGCAAATTGCAGCTTACATCTTCAAAAATTAGACCAGTCAGACTTATATTAATGGTAATTTTTTGAAATATTTACCAAAAAAAAAAAAGAAATTGTATAAGCGGTTATAGCATTTCTATAATGTGTGGTATGTATGTATATTTATGATCTAAAATTATTATTTCACATGGCTTTCCGTAAACTAAAAATATTCGCACCAAATTTTTTTTTCTCGAAAATAGATATCACAAACATAAAAATATTGTTTATAAAAATTTTAAAAAGTCAAGATTAGAAATATAAAAATATATAAAAAATATAAACAATTTTCAATGACAATAAAGAAAAAAATTTTGGCCGATAGCTGTAACTGTACTTGAACCATCAACCGCTCGACCACTACCCCCTGACGCTTCCCACTGGGCTATCGCTTTATTTACAAATTGATTGTCAGATAACCAATTCAAGTTGCATGAGAAATTTTCATTCGCTTATTACAGATAAATGAAGCAATATTGGTTATATATTAGATAATTGTGCACTGCTTTAGAGGTATGCCAACAAATCCATATGCATTTCATAAATATTTATGCATATTTAGTATGGGTTTAAGCTTGGCAATTATTTATATGTAAAATTTGTTAGCCTATTAATATAATAGATTTATAATTTAGTGTTGGTAAATTACAAATGCTGGTTAGGGCAAATCTAGGCTTTTGCAAAAACAGTTAAAGGTTTTTCTAGCTTTTTTCTTTATCCATAACTTAGCAATATTTAGAAGACATTTTAATTTGATTTTTGATTTGATTTTTGAAAAAAATGTGGGTATGTTGATTTAAAAAAAAAAAGTTATTCAAAATTGGTTAAACCAGGCAAAAACTAGCCTTATGCAAAAACAGTTTGAGGGTTTTTAAGCTTTTTTCCTCAACCCCAACTTGAAAATATTTAAAAAGACATTTTATATTGATTTTTGATTTGATTTTTGAAAAAAAAAAATGTAGGTATATTGAAACGGGGCAAAATGTCTTTAGTAATATTTTAGTTGACCTATAACCACTTCGTTTGGTACAAAATTTATGGACCTGTGAAAAATTATGGATTTTTATATTTCAAAATTTATAGAAATAATCTACCGAAGTCCGATAAACAGAACAATATCCCCCTTATACATAAAAAATATAAAAGGTTTATTAAGCTCTTATTATTCAAAATTTGTATGAAAATGTCATTTTAAAAGGCTTTATAACCCAATTTTATTTTTTATGAATATGAGGGTATTTTTAAAAAAAATTTAATTTTCGGAAAAACTTACCAAAAAACCCTAATTGTATAAGCGGTTATCTCATTTCTATAATGGGTGGTATGTATGTATATTTATGAAAATATTCGCAGTAAGTTTTTTCCGAAAAAAGTGTCACAAATATAAAAATATGTCTTATGAAATTTTAATGAGCTTATAAAAAATCAAGATTAGAAATACTCATATACCTAAAGATGTTTTAAAAAAGAAAAAACTATTTCAATGAAAAAAAAAAAAAATTGTAGCCCGGAGCTGTTCTCGAACCTACAACAGTTCGCTCGCTATCCGATGCGCTAACCACTGCTCTACTGCTTTATCTACGAATTTATTGTCAAATCACCAATTCAAGCTGTATGGGCAATGAGCGAGAGAATGAAAATAGTTTCTCTAATAAAAGGAGGAGCTTGTTGAGTGAAAGATTGAATGGTTCATTTTGCAGAAAATGAGTTCTTTTTATAGAAACTTATTATACAGGCGTGTTTTTAAATCTTTTCAGAGGGAGTAAATTACAAATTCTGGTTAAGTCAAAAAAATATTGAGGATTTTCTAGCCTTTTTCTTTAACCATAACTTAGCAATATTTAAGACAATTTATATGGATTTTTTATTTGTTTAAAGAAAAAATATATATTAATTCAATTTGGTCTAGTCTTTTTGGGGCTCGGGTTGCAAATCTGCCCTTTTAAAAGTTAATACATATGTACATATGAATAGAAATCAGTTGTTGCCTTCAGTAAAATTTAAGACGACCGCTAACCACTTGATTTAGTTCAAAATTTAAGTACATATTAAATATGTTGTCGATTTTTATATTTTAAATAGGGAGTCTATCAGCAACTTTGTCTCAAACGGTAGAAATCACTAAACTGTATAGAAGTAATCTACCGAAGTCCGATAAATAGACTACTGTGTTTGAAAAAATTTCGCAACTTCGATCTTATATCATCAAAAATTAGACCTAAAACCCCAAATTGAATAAGCGGTTATCGCATTTCTATAATGGGTGGTATGTATGCATATGCTTTCCGTCAACTAAAAATATTCAGCAATTTTTTTTCTCGAAAATAGAGATCACAAATATAAAAATTTTAAAAAAGTCAAGATAAGAATTATTTATATATTGAAAAAATAAAAACAATTTTCAATGACAAAAAATAAAAAAAAAATGTGGCCGATAGCTGTACTTGAACTATTAACCGCTCGACCACTACCCCCGACGCTTCCCACTGGGCTATCGCTTTATGTACAAATTGATTGTCAGATAACCAATTCAAGTGGCATGAGAAAGTTTCATTCGCTTATTACAGATAAATGAAGCAGGATTGGTTATATATTAGATAATTGTGCACTGCCTTAGAGGTATGCCAACAAATCCATATGCATTTCATAAATATTTATGCATATTTAGTATGGGTTTAAGCTTGGCAATTATTTATATGTAAAATTTGTTAGCCTATTAATATAATAGATTTATAATTTAGTGTTGGTAAATTACAAATGCTGGTTAGGGCAAATCTAGGCTTTTGCAAAAACAGTTAAAGGTTTTTCTAGCTTTTTTCTTTATCCATAACTTAGCAATATTTAGAAGACATTTTAATTTGATTTTTGATTTGATTTTTGAAAAAAATGTGGGTATGTTGATTTAAAAAAAAAAAGTTATTCAAAATTGGTTAAACCAGGCAAAAACTAGCCTTATGCAAAAACAGTTTGAGGGTTTTTAAGCTTTTTTCCTCAACCCCAACTTGAAAATATTTAAAAAGACATTTTATATTGATTTTTGATTTGATTTTTGAAAAAAAAAAATGTAGGTATATTGAAACGGGGCAAAATGTCTTTAGTAATATTTTAGTTGACCTATAACCACTTCGTTTGGTACAAAATTTATGGACCTGTGAAAAATTATGGATTTTTATATTTCAAAATTTATAGAAATAATCTACCGAAGTCCGATAAACAGAACAATATCCCCCTTATACATAAAAAATATAAAAGGTTTATTAAGCTCTTATTATTCAAAATTTGTATGAAAATGTCATTTTAAAAGGCTTTATAACCCAATTTTATTTTTTATGAATATGAGGGTATTTTTAAAAAAAATTTAATTTTCGGAAAAACTTACCAAAAAACCCTAATTGTATAAGCGGTTATCTCATTTCTATAATGGGTGGTATGTATGTATATTTATGAAAATATTCGCAGTAAGTTTTTTCCGAAAAAAGTGTCACAAATATAAAAATATGTCTTATGAAATTTTAATGAGCTTATAAAAAATCAAGATTAGAAATACTCATATACCTAAAGATGTTTTAAAAAAGAAAAAACTATTTCAATGAAAAAAAAAAAAAATTGTAGCCCGGAGCTGTTCTCGAACCTACAACAGTTCGCTCGCTATCCGATGCGCTAACCACTGCTCTACTGCTTTATCTACGAATTTATTGTCAAATCACCAATTCAAGCTGTATGGGCAATGAGCGAGAGAATGAAAATAGTTTCTCTAATAAAAGGAGGAGCTTGTTGAGTGAAAGATTGAATGGTTCATTTTGCAGAAAATGAGTTCTTTTTATAGAAACTTATTATACAGGCGTGTTTTTAAATCTTTTCAGAGGGAGTAAATTACAAATTCTGGTTAAGTCAAAAAAATATTGAGGATTTTCTAGCCTTTTTCTTTAACCATAACTTAGCAATATTTAAGACAATTTATATGGATTTTTTATTTGTTTAAAGAAAAAATATATATTAATTCAATTTGGTCTAGTCTTTTTGGGGCTCGGGTTGCAAATCTGCCCTTTTAAAAGTTAATACATATGTACATATGAATAGAAATCAGTTGTTGCCTTCAGTAAAATTTAAGACGACCGCTAACCACTTGATTTAGTTCAAAATTTAAGTACATATTAAATATGTTGTCGATTTTTATATTTTAAATAGGGAGTCTATCAGCAACTTTGTCTCAAACGGTAGAAATCACTAAACTGTATAGAAGTAATCTACCGAAGTCCGATAAATAGACTACTGTGTTTGAAAAAATTTCGCAACTTCGATCTTATATCATCAAAAATTAGACCTAAAACCCCAAATTGAATAAGCGGTTATCGCATTTCTATAATGGGTGGTATGTATGCATATGCTTTCCGTCAACTAAAAATATTCAGCAATTTTTTTTCTCGAAAATAGAGATCACAAATATAAAAATTTTAAAAAAGTCAAGATAAGAATTATTTATATATTGAAAAAATAAAAACAATTTTCAATGACAAAAAATAAAAAAAAAATGTGGCCGATAGCTGTACTTGAACTATTAACCGCTCGACCACTACCCCCGACGCTTCCCACTGGGCTATCGCTTTATGTACAAATTGATTGTCAGATAACCAATTCAAGTGGCATGAGAAAGTTTCATTCGCTTATTACAGATAAATGAAGCAGGATTGGTTATATATTAGATAATTGTGCACTGCCTTAGAGGTATGCCAACAAATCCATATGCATTTCATAAATATTTATGCATATTTAGTATGGGTTTAAGCTTGGCAAATATTTATATGTAAAATTTGTTAGCCTATTAATATAATAGATACATATATATATAATGGACCGAAGTACTCAATGAGCGAGGGAATGAAAATAATTTCTCTCTCATAATAGGACGTGTTTAATGAGGGAGAGAATGAAGATAAAGAGTGGTTTCCTTTGAAGTTCAGCAAAATTCGAAATATGAGTTTGACGCTATTACTCTAACTCTCAAAGAGCGAGAGAATCAAAATATTTCCATTGCTGGTATTTTACACACATATACAAATTTCTCAAAATAAGCTTGGTACTCCAACAACAGGAGCCATATTGAATTATTTTTTTGAAACATTTTTTTTGTTTGGTGGTACGCAAGCCAACTTTGATTGCGACATATTTTTTTCAAATTAAAAGTTTGACCATGGTTGCCCTATTTCATATTTTAATAATGGTGCTATGAAAACATAAAACTTTGTAGAATTTCATTTTAAACAAATCTATTACATTGGAATTTTTCCTTGAATAAATTTTTTTAATATGGAATTCTACAATTAAGTGAAGCTTTATTGGGCCTTTGAATCTCTATTTAGATATATACATACATATTAGAGGTTTATGGAAAAATATAATTTTGATTACGTTTTCCCAAAAAATTGTATAGTTAAATTACATTTTATTATAAATATATGTAATTGAAAATTTAAGATTTTCAGGATTTTATGGCACAACAATATAACATTTTTAGTTTTTCATTTGTTTATTAATACTTTGGAATATATGGCGACCATAGTTATCCCATTTTTATTATAGAATTCTACGAAAAAGATGTTTGATTTTTATTTTTTTAAAAAAGCAAAATTTCATATTATATAAAATTGGCGGCACTGGGTGTATCTATTTCAATCTCATTTTTTTTTCCTTCATGAATTTCAATACAGAAAGTTAAAACATTGATTGCTTCTTTCCTAAAAACTTTATTTTTAAACTAAACTTACTAAAGCGTGCGAGATATGAGAAACCCAAATTGTCACTTTTTTTTAATACTTTGGTACATAACAACACATATTGGGGCAACTCTCATGCGGAAACAAATTGGCTATTCGCGCCGACGCCATCTATTTGGAGTGTAACATTTCAATATCCATATATGAGTTCAACGCCGAATCTACTGTTTGTAATCAATGAGCGAGAGAATTGGAGTGTTTACGCATGTATGGATATGTGTATGCAAATAGATATGAGTATGAAATTGGTTTGACGTTTATTTTGAAGGGGTGGAAATTTGGAAATATGAGTTCGTGTAATAATAAAGAATATTAATGAGCGAGAGAACGAAAATAGTTACACATTCATTTTAGAGAAGAATGGGTTGTATTTTAAAAAAATGTATTATACATGGCGTGGTTTTAAAACTTTTTAGTGGGGGTAAATTACAAATTCTGGTTAGGTCAAAAAAAGTTCGAGGGTTTTCTAGCTTTTTTCTTTGATTTAATGAAAAAAAATGTATATTGATTTTTAAAAACATTCTATTCTATTTGGTCTAGACTTGTTTGGGGCTCGGGTTGCAAATCTGCCCTTTTAAAAGTTAATACATATATACATATGAAAAGAAATTATTTGTTGTCTTCAGTAAAATTTAAGATTTCCGCTTATCACTTGGTTTAGTTAAAAATTTAAGTATCCATAAAATATGTTTTCGATTTTTATACTTTAAATAAGGAATTTATCAGCAACTCTATCTCAATCGATAGAAATCGTGAAATTTATCGAAATAATCTACAGAAATTGAATAAACAGACCACTATGTTTGAAAAAAATTCGCAAATTGTAGCTTACATCTTCAAAAATTAGACCAGTCAGACTTATATTAATGGTAATTTTTTGAAATATTTACCAAAAAAAAAAGAAATTGTATAAGCGGTTATAGCATTTCTATAATGGGTGGTATGTATGTATATTTATGATCTAAAATTATTATTTCACATGGCTTCCCGTAAACTAAAAATATTCGCACCAAATTTTTTTTTCTCGAAAATAGATATCACAAACATAAAAATATTGTTTATAAAAATTTTAAAAAGTCAAGATTAGAAATATAAAAATATATAAAAAATATAAACAATTTTCAATGACAAAAAAGAAAAAAATTTTGGCCGATAGCTGTAACTGTACTTGAACCATCAACCGCTCGACCACTACCCTCTGACGCTTCCCACTGGGCTATCGCTTTATTTACAAATTGATTGTCAGATAACCAATTCAAGTTGCATGAGAAATTTTCATTCGCTTATTACAGATAAATGATGCAATATTGGTTATATATTAGATAATTGTGCACTGCTTTAGAGATATGCCAACAAATCCATATGCATTTCATAAATATTTATGCATATTTAGTATGGGTTTAAGCTTGGCAATTATTTATATGTAAAATTTGTTAGCCTATTAATATAATAGATTTATTATTTAGTGATGGTAAATTACAAATGCTGGTTAGGGCAAATCTAGGCTTTTGCAAAAACAGTTAAAGGGTTTTCTAGCTTTTTTCTTTATCCATAACTTAGCAATATTTAGAAGACATTTTAATTTGATTTTTGAAAAAAATGTGGGTATGTTGATTAAAAAAAAAAAGTTATTCAAAATTGGTTAAACCAGGCAAAATCTAGCCTTATGCAAAAACAGTTTGAGGGTTTTTAAGCTTTTTTCCTCAACCCCAACTTGAAAATATTTAAAAAGACATTTTATATTGATTTTTGATTTGATTTTTGAAAAAAAAAAAAATGTAGGTATATTGAAACGGGGCAAAATGTCTTTAGTAATATTTTAGTTGACCTATAACCACTTCGTTTGGTACAAAATTTATGGACCTGTGAAAAATTATGGATTTTTATATTTCAAAATTTATAGAAATAATCTACCGAAGTCCGATAAACAGAACAATATCCCCCTTATTCATAAAAAATATAAAAGGTTTATTAAGCTCTTATTATTCAAAATTTGTATGAAAATGTCATTTTAAAAATCTTTATAACCCAATTTTATTTTTTATGAATATGAGGGTATTTTTAAAAAAATTTTAATTTTCGGAAAAACTTACCAAAAAACCCTAATTGTATAAGCGGTTATCTCATTTCTATAATGGGTGGTATGTATGTATATTTATGAAAATATTCGCAGTAAGTTTTTTCCGAAAAAAGTGTCACAAATATAAAAATATGTCTTATGAAATTTTAATGAGCTTATAAAAAATCAAGATTAGAAATACTCATATACCTAAAGATGTTTTAAAAAAGAAAAAACTATTTCAATGAAAAAAAAAAAAAAAATTGTAGCCCGGAGCTGTTCTCGAACCTACAACAGTTCGCTCGCTATCCGATGCGCTAACCACTGCTCTACTGCTTTATCTACGAATTTATTGTCAAATCACCAATTCAAGCTGTATGGGCAATGAGCGAGAGAATGAAAATAGTTTCTCTAATAAAAGGAGGAGCTTGTTGAGTGAAAGATTGAATGGTTCATTTTGCAGAAAATGAGTTCTTTTTATAGAAACTTATTATACAGGCGTGTTTTTAAATCTTTTCAGAGGGGGTAAATTACAAATTCTGGTTAAGTCAAAAAAATATTGAGGATTTTCTAGCCTTTTTCTTTAACCATAACTTAGCAATATTTAAGACAATTTATATGGATTTTTTTATTTGTTTAAAGAAAAAATATATATTAATTCAATTTGGTCTAGTCTTTTTGGGGCTCGGGTTGCAAATCTGCCCTTTTAAAAGTTAATACATATGTACATATGAATAGAAATCAGTTGTTGCCTTCAGTAAAATTTAAGACGACCGCTAACCACTTGATTTAGTTCAAAATTTAAGTACATATTAAATATGTTGTCGATTTTTATATTTTAAATAGGGAGTCTATCAGCAACTTTGTCTCAAACGGTAGAAATCACTAAACTGTATAGAAGTAATCTACCGAAGTCCGATAAATAGACTACTGTGTTTGAAAAAATTTCGCAACTTCGATCTTATATCATCAAAAATTAGACCTAAAACCCCAAATTGAATAAGCGGTTATCGCATTTCTATAATGGGTGGTATGTATGCATATGCTTTCCGTCAACTAAAAATATTCAGCAATTTTTTTTCTCGAAAATAGAGATCACAAATATAAAAATTTTAAAAAAGTCAAGATAAGAATTATTTATATATTGAAAAAAAAAAAAACAATTTTCAATGACAAAAAATAAAAAAAAAATGTGGCCGATAGCTGTACTTGAACTATTAACCACTCGACCACTACCCCCGACGCTTCCCACTGGGCTATCGCTTTATGTACAAATTGATTGTCAGATAACCAATTCAAGTGGCATGAGGAAGTTTCATTCGCTTATTACAGATAAATGAAGCAGGATTGGTTATATATTAGATAATTGTGCACTGACTTAGAGGTATGCCAACAAATCCATATGCATTTCATAAATATTTATGCATATTGAGTATGGGTTTAAGCTTGGCAAATATTTATATGTAAAATTTGTTAGCCTATTAATATAATAGATACATATATATATAATGGACCGAAGTACTCAATGAGCGAGGGAATGAAAATAATTTCTCTCTCATAATCATCATCATCATCATTTATTGGCGCTTAACCGCCTAAGCGATTTTGGCCGTCGCCTATCAAAGCACGCCAGTCATTCCTTTTTAGCGATAACTGACGCCAATTGGAAACCCCAAGGGAGTTCAAGTCATCCTCCACCTGTTGTTTCCATCTCAGTCGAGGCCTCCCCCTTCCTCTGCTGCCGAATTCGGGTGACGATTGGAAAACCTTCTGGGCTGGAGCTTCTTTGTCCATTCGCATGATGTGACCCAGCCAGCGGAGCCTTTGGGCTTTAATTCGCTGGACTATGGTCAGATCTGCGTAAAGCTCGTACAGCTCATCGTTAAATCTCCTTCGATACTCGCCGTCGGCATCACGGGAAGGACCATAAATCTTCCGGAGAACTTTTCTCTCAAATACTCCAAGGGCCATCTCATCTTCTCTTGACATTGTCCATGAATCTGAGCCATACATTAGGACAGGTATGATGAGAGACTTATAGAGCGTGATCTTTGTTCTTCGAGAGAGGACTTTACTTCTCAATTGCCTACTCAGTCCAAAGTAGCACTTGTTCGCAAGAGTGATTCTCCGTTGGATTTCTAGACTGATATTATTTTCGGTGTTAATGCTGGTTCCCAAATAGACGAAGTCCCTCACAGTTTCAAATTTGTAACTGTCAACAGTGACGTGGCTGCCAAGGCGCAGGTGCGCCGATTCTTTCTTTGATGACAGCAAATACTTCGTCTTGTCCTCGTTGACCGCAAGACCCACTTTCTTCGCTTCTTTATCCAGTCCGGAGAAGGCAGCGCTTACGGCGCGGTTGTTAAGGCCAATGATATCAATATCATCGGCATACGCCAGCAATTGCACGCTCTTGTAATAGATTGTACCATTGCGGTTTAGCTCTGCTGCTCGAATTATCTTCTCCAGCATCAGGTTGAAGAAATCGCACGAAAGGGAGTCGCCCTGTCTGAAGCCTCGTTTGGTTTCAAATGGCTCAGAGAGGTCCTTCCCGACTCTGACGGAGCTGTTAGTATTGCTCAACGTCATTTGGCAAAGCCGTATAAGCTTTGCAGGGAAGTCAAATTCAGACATGGCGGCATACAGGCAACTCCTTTTTGCGCTGTCAAAAGCGGCTTTGAAATCGACAAAGAGATGGTGTGTGTCGATTCTTTTATCATGGGTCTTCTCCAGGATTTGGCGTATCGTGAAAATCTGGTCGATGGTAGACTTACCAGGTCTAAAGCCACACTGATAAGGTCCAATCAGCTTGTCTACGATGGGCTTCAGTCTTTCACACAATACGCTAGAAAGAACCTTATATGCGATATTAAGAAGGCTGATTCCGCGGTAGTTGGTGCGGTTAGCGGGATCGCCTTTCTTGTGGATTGGGCAGAGCACACTTAAATTCCAATCTGGAGGCATGCACTCGTCTGACCATATTCTGCATAAGAGCTGATGCATGCTTTTTACCAGCTCTTCGCCTCCGTGTTTGAACAGCTCGGCGGGTAGTCCGTCTTTTCCAGGCGCTTTGTTGTTTTTGAGCCGGGATATAGCTATCCTCACTTCATCATAGTCAGGTGGTGGGACGACTTTTCCATCGTCAGGGATTGGGGTATCGGGTTCGACGTCTCCCTCGCAATTTAGCAGTGAGGAGAAGTGCTCCCTCCATAATTTAAACACACTCTGTACGTCGGTTACCAGGTCGCCATTATTGTCCTTACAGGAACTTGCCCCGGTCTTAAAACCTTCCGTCATCCGCCGGATCTTTTCATAGAATTTTCGGGCATCATTCCTGTCAGCCAGCATCTCAAGCTCCTCACACTCACGCCTTTCGGCCTCACGTTTCTTTTTTCTGAAAAGGCGTCTCTCTTCCTTCTTTGCCTCACGATAGCGTTGCCATACACTGCGGGTTGCGCCCGTTCGCAACGTCTCCCTGTAGGCAGCGTCCTTTTTGTCCGAGGCAGTGCTGCATTCCTCATCGTACCAGTTGTTTTTGCGGGCTCGCTGGAACCCTATAGTGGCCTCAGCGGCGGTACGTAATGAGTGAGAGATATGCTTCCATTGCTCGGTAGCATCGTTAGGTCGAGGATTGCTCTCCGATAGCAGGTGTGAGAGTCGAGTGGAGAAATTGTCAGCTGTCTGTGTCGTGCGCAGCTTCTCGACGTCAAACTTTCCTTCCGTTACTGTGCGCACTTTCTTTGCTACACAGAGGCGTGTGCGTATCTTGGCTGCAACAAGATAATGGTCCGAGTCGATATTGGGACCACGAAGGGTACGCACGTCCAGAACGGTGGAGCTATGTCTGCCGTCGATCATGACATGATCAATCTGGTTTCTTGTTCTTTGATCAGGAGACAGCCATGTGGCTTGGTGTATTCGTTTATGCTGGAACCTGGTACTACTGACGACCATATTGCGAGCAGCGGCGAAATCAATCAACCTAGTGCCGTTGGGGGATGTTATATCATGGAGACTAAATTTTCCAACTGTTGGACCAAAGACTCCTTCCTTGCCCACCTTCGCATTAAAGTCGCCGAGCACGATTTTGATATCATGTTGGGGGCAGCGATCATAAGTCTGTTCAAGTTTATCGTAGAAGGAGTCCTTCTCTGCGTCGTCCGTCTCCTCAGTCGGCGCATAGGCGCAGATAAATGTTATGTTGAAAAATTTCGCTTTGATGCGGATCGCAGCGAGACGCTCGTCCACGGGGGTGAATCATAGGACGTGTTTAATGAGGGAGAGAATGAAGATAAAGAGTGGTTTCCTTTGAAGTTCAGCAAAATTCGAAATATGAGTTTGACGCTATTACTCTAACTCTCAAAGAGCGAGAGAATCAAAATATTTCCATTGCTGGTATTTTACACACATATACAAATTTCTCAAAATAAGCTTGGTACTCCAACAACAGGAGCCATATTGAATTATTTTTTTATTTTTTTGAAACATTTTTTTTGTTTGGTGGTACGCAAGCCAACTTTGATTGTGACATATTTTTTTCAAATTAAAAGTTTGACCATGGTTGCCCTATTTCATATTTTAATAATGGTGCTATGAAAACATAAAACTTTGTAGAATTTCATTTTAAACAAATCTATTACATTGGAATTTTTCCTTGAATAAATTTTTTTAATATGGAATTCTACAATTAAGTGAAGCTTTATTGGGCCTTTGAATCTCTATTTAGATATATACATACATATTAGAGGTTTATGGAAAAATATAATTTTGATTACGTTTTCCCAAAAAATTGTATAGTTAAATTACATTTTATTATAAATATATGTAATTGAAAATTTAAGGTTTTCAGGATTTTATGGCACAACAATATAACATTTTTAGTTTTTCATTTGTTTATTAATACTTTGGAATATATGGCGACCATAGTTATCCCATTTTTAATATAGAATTCTACGAAAAAGATGTTTGATTTTTATTTTTTTAAAAAAGCAAAATTTCATATTATATAAAATTGGCGGCAATGGGTGTATCTATTTCAATCTCATTTTTTTTTTCCTTCATGAATTTCAATACAGAAAGTTAAAACATTGATTGCTTCTTTCCTAAAAATTTTATTTTTAAACTAAACTTACTAAAGCGTGCGAGATATGAGAAACCCAAATTGTCACTTTTTTTTAATACTTTGGTACATAACAACAAATATTGGGGCAATTCTCATGCGGAAACAAATTGGCTATTCGCGCCGACGCCATCTATTTGGAGTGTAACATTTCAATATCCATATATGAGTTCAACGCCGAATCTACTGTTTGTAATCAATGAGCGAGAGAATTGGAGTGTTTACGCATGTATGGATATGTGTATGCAAATAGATATGAGTATGAAATTGGTTTGACGTTTATTTTGAAGGGGTGGAAATTTGGAAATATGAGTTCGTGTAATAATAAAGAATATTAATGAGCGAGAGAACGAAAATAGTTACACATTCATTTTAGAGAAGTATGGGTTGTATTTTAAAAAAATGTATTATACATGGCGTGGTTTTAAAACTTTTTAGTGGGGGTAAATTACAAATTCTGGTTAGGTCAAAAAAAGTTTGAGGGTTTTCTAGCTTTCTTCTTTGATTTAATGAAAAAAATGTATATTGATTTTTAAAAAAATTCTATTCTATTTGGTCTAGACTTGTTTGGGGCTTGGGTTGCAAATCTGCCATTTTAAAAGTTAATACATATATACATATGAAAAGAAATTATTTGTTGTCTTCAGTAAAATTTAAGATTTCCGCTTATCACTTGGTTTAGTTAAAAATTTAAGTATCCATAAAATATGTTTTCGATTTTTATACTTTAAATAAGGAATTTATCAGCAACTCTATCTCAATCGATAGAAATCGTGAAATTTATCGAAATAATCTACAGAAATTGAATAAACAGACCACTATGTTTGAAAAAAATTCCCAATTTGCAGCTTACAGCTTCAAATATTAGACCAGTCAGACTTATATTAATGGTAATTTCTTGAAATATTTACCAAAAAAAAAAAAAGAAATTGTATAAGCGGTTATAGCATTTCTATAATGGGTGGTATGTATGTATATTTATGATCTAAAATTATTATTTCACATGGCTTTCCGTAAACTAAAAATATTCGCACCAAATTTTTTTTTTCTCGAAAATAGATATCACAAATATAAAAATATTGTTTATAAAAATTTTAAAAAGTCAAGATTAGAAATATAAAAATATATAAAAAATATAAACAATTTTCAATGACAAAAAAGAAAAAAATTTTGGCCGATAGCTGTAACTGTACTTGAACCATCAACCGCTCGACCACTACCCCCTGACGCTTCCCACTGGGCTATCGCTTTATTTACAAATTGATTGTCAGATAACCAATTCAAGTTGCATGAGAAATTTTCATTCGCTTATTACAGATAAATGAAGCAATATTGGTTATATATTAGATAATTGTGCACTGCTTTAGAGGTATGCCAACAAATCCATATGCATTTCATAAATATTTATGCATATTTAGTATGGGTTTAAGCTTGGCAATTATTTATATGTAAAATTTGTTAGCCTATTAATATAATAGATTTATTATTTAGTGTTGGTAAATTACAAATGCTGGTTAGGGCAAATCTAGGCTTTTGCAAAAACAGTTAAAGGTTTTTCTAGCTTTTTTCTTTATCCATAACTTAGCAATATTTAGAAGACATTTTAATTTGATTTTTGATTTGATTTTTGAAAAAAATGTGGGTATGTTGATTTAAAAAAAAAAAGTTATTCAAAATTGGTTAAACCAGGCAAAATCAAGCCTTATGCAAAAATAGTTTGAGGGTTTTTAAGCTTTTTTCCTCAACCCCAACTTGAAAATATTTAAAAAGACATTTTATATTGATTTTTGATTTGATTTTTGAAAAAAAAAAAAAAATGTAGGTATATTGAAACGGGGCAAAATGTCTTTAGTAATATTTTAGTTGACCTATAACCACTTCGTTTGGTACAAAATTTATGCACCTGTGAAAAATTATGGATTTTTATATTTCAAAATTTATAGAAATAATCTACCGAAGTCCGATAAACAGAACAATATCCCCCTTATTCATAAAAAATATAAAAGGTTTATTAAGCTCTTATTATTCAAAATTTGTATGAAAATGTCATTTTAAAAAGCTTTATAACCCAATTTTATTTTTTATGAATATGAGGGAATTTTTAAAAAAAATTTAATTTTCGGAAAAACTTACCAAAAAACCCTAATTGTATAAGCGGTTATCTCATTTCTATAATGGGTGGTATGTATGTATATTTATGAAAATATTCGCAGTAAGTTTTTTCCGAAAAAAGTGTCACAAATATAAAAATATGTCTTATGAAATTTTAATGAGCTTATAAAAAATCAAGATTAGAAATACTCATATACCTAAAGATGTTTTAAAAAAGAAAAAACTATTTCAATGAAAAAAAAAAAAAAAATGTAGCCCGGAGCTGTTCTCGAACCTACAACAGTTCGCTCGCTATCCGATGCGCTAACCACTGCTCTACTGCTTTATCTACGAATTTATTGTCAAATCACCAATTCAAGCTGTATGGGCAATGAGCGAGAGAATGAAAATAGTTTCTCTAATAAAAGGAGGAGCTTGTTGAGTGAAAGATTGAATGGTTCATTTTGCAGAAAATGAGTTCTTTTTATAGAAACTTATTATACAGGCGTGTTTTTAAATCTTTTCAGAGGGGGTAAATTACAAATTCTGGTTAAGTCAAAAAAATATTGAGGATTTTCTAGCCTTTTTCTTTAACCATAACTTAGCAATATTTAAGACAATTTATATGGATTTTTTATTTGTTTAAAGAAAAAATATATATTAATTCAATTTGGTATAGTCTTTTTGGGGCTCGGGTTGCAAATCTGCCCTTTTAAAAGTTAATACATATGTACATATGAATAGAAATCAGTTGTTGCCTTCAGTAAAATTTAAGACGACCGCTAACCACTTGATTTAGTTCAAAATTTAAGTACATATTAAATATGTTGTCGATTTTTATATTTTAAATAGGGAGTCTATCAGCAACTTTGTCTCAAACGGTAGAAATCACTAAACTGTATAGAAGTAATCTACCGAAGTCCGATAAATAGACTACTGTGTTTGAAAAAATTTCGCAACTTCGATCTTATATCATCAAAAATTAGACCTAAAACCCCAAATTGATAAGCGGTTATCGCATTTCTATAATGGGTGGTATGTATGCATATGCTTTCCGTCAACTAAAAATACACAGAGCCAACAATGCCTAATAAAATAGAACAAAAGTCATAAGATATCTCTATAGATTTTCTTCAAGAAGATGTGCTTCTTATTATTGTAGAGACAGTCTTTTTAATGTTATTAAGAAGATTTTCTTTTTAATATTTTAAATGAAAAATAAAATGATATCGCCCTCACCGAGAATCGAACTTACAATTTTCGGAATGATAAACCCAGCTGCTAACCATCAGGCCATCGCTCACTTTTGATTGCTAGCTTCTAATTACCGATATGTGTAGAGTTGTTAATGTTTCAAAGGAAAATCTTATAAATATAATTGAGAAGATTTCTTTTTAACATTTCTAATTAGGAAAAAAAGAGAGAGAATCGAACTTACAATTTTTCGATTGCTAAACCCAGCTGCTAACCATTCGGCCATCGTATACTAATAATTGCCAGCGTCTAACTACACCTTTGTAATAAATGTATAGTTTTTTAATAAGAATTTCTTCTTAGAACCAAAAAGATTTCCGTACAGTTTTTTCTTCGTTTGCACCGTTGCGACTACCCCTTTGCCCAAAAGCTGATCATGAAGACAATCTTATTAATTTTATTAGGCATTTTTGGCTCTGTGTATTCAGCAATTTTTTTTCTCGAAAATAGAGATCACAAATATAAAAATTTTAAAAAAGTCAAGATAAGAATTTTTTATATATTGAAAAAATAAAAACAATTTTCAATGACAAAAAATAAAAAAAAAATGTGGCCGATAGCTGTACTTGAACTATTAACCGCTTGTTCAGAATAATCAACTACTCGGAACCATCAACCTGTTACTTTTACGCATCTCTAAGTCAGCATTACTTTCCAACACTGAGTGCTTGCCTAACGTCATATGGCACTTTGACATTATGCTTTGATGTTATGTTTGTCTTTTCATTGAAAAGTATTGTTGTTAATAAGAATCTCTTTGCTTCAATCGTGTGCACAAGCACATCAAGTTAATTTTGTATATTAAATAGATATAAAGAATAAAGTTTTTCGGTGTAATTAATTTACTTGTATTCATCATCTTTAACATTTGGCATCCCTTGCGGGGAACCTAACTCTCCGCTAATCAAAATTATTGGTTACGATTGTTGGAAATCGCAATTTCCATACATAACCTAATTATTCAGTTGATCACGCCACTTTTCTGCGCAAATCGAAAGGCCGTGTCACAATTGGTGGTGAAATTGCCGTTTAATCACATCACTTTTTTGCAACGTCGTCTAACTGTGTTCGTACACACCTACAAACACGCAAAATAGAAGATGGCACTTCAACGCGAAGAAAGCGTGGCAAAGTTAATTGTAAATTTTTTAACTAACACCCGCAAAACTGCAAAGCAAAAGCAAACCAATGGGTACCTCTGTGCCCGCAAAGCACTGCTAGAGGATTATTGGAATCGCTATTCTCAGGCCAGAGATGATATCGTAAATATGGAAGAAACGGCTGACAATAAAGAAAGCCGCACCAACGCTTTAAGCGAAAGCCGATTCATTGCTGTGGAGAGCGCCTATTGTGAAGCTATGGGCGAACTCAACGACGATATAGCAACTTTAGCTCAAAAGTCATCAAACAGTCCAGGTCCGGTGTCTACGGTCGCAGATCATAAACCAAATGTAACATTACCAAAAATTGAGCTTCCAAAATTTGATGGAAATCTTCGAGACTGGCTCAACTTCAAAGACCTTTTCGAGACATGCATTATCAAGGAGAAATCGCTCTCCAACGTGCAGCGCCTTCATTACCTTAAGGCAAGTCTGCTAGGCGACGCTGAACATTTGGTACGCAATATTCCTGTCACAGATCACAACTTTGAAATTGCTTGGGAGTTGTTGACTCAGCGCTATGATAGTACACGTCGACTTATTAAAGGCCAACTACGTGCCATCACAAATCTCCCTAAGGCTAATTCAGAATCGGCGTGGCAGATACGCAACATCCTTGACGTGATCAATGGAGCCTATCGCGCACTAATTCAGCTTGGCCGCCCAACTGAACATTGGGACGACTGGTTTGTGTTTCATGTTACTGAGAAGCTCGACGCTAAAACGGTGAAGGACTGGGAGATCTCGCTAGGTGCCCCGGACACTGTTCCCACATATGACGACCTCAAGAAGTTCTTACAAGGTCGTGTTCAAGGTTTGGAAGCTGCCAATGCTCCTGAGAAGTTAAATAGTTCGTCGTTGACAAAACCATCCGCATCCTCTAGAACATCCAACTCTGTGCGAAGTCACCAGACTAGCATCAATCAGTGTGTGTACTGTTCCGAAAAGCATGCACTGCCATATTGCCCATCATTTCGTACACTTGAAGCCAGTGCAAAATTACATCTGGTTCGCACCCACAAGCTGTGCGAAAACTGCTTGAGAGGAGTACACACCTTGAACAGCTGTAAATCAAAGTACACATGCAAGAAGTGCCAGGCAAAGCATAATACTTTTCTTCATGACTCCTTCAACGATAGGAAAGTGCTGGTGAATCATAATCGCCTACAACCAACTACTTCGTCCCTATCAGGAAGTCTACCTAACGTTCTGCTTGCAACCGCACTAATAGGAGTTCAATCACCCAGTGGTCACTCCCTGAAGTTACGTGCATTGCTTGATCCTGGTTCCCAAGCAACTTTCATCAGCGAGTTTGCGGCTCAACAATTACGCTTGCCTCGAACACCAGTTGCCGTACCTATTACAGGTATAGGTAGTGCATCCGTCGGCACGTCGAAGGGTCTCGCTGAATTCACTCTGAGCTAATTACTAGAGCCTGACTTTAACATCAGATGCGTCGCACTCATTCTACCACGATTAGGGCACCTGATGCCTACATCACCCATAAATCCACACGCAGTTAGCGCATTTGGTGGTCTCAAATTAGCAGATCCAACCTTCGCTGAACCTGGCAGAGTAGACGTGGTAGTGGGCGCGGACATATTTGGGTCCCTACTATATAGCGACCTAAAACGATCGAAAGATAATGCGCCTATTGCACAAAACACTCACCTAGGATGGATTGTATACGGGCCAATAGCTTCGACCGACCAGCCGCATCTGCAAGCGAAGTGGTGCACAAACACTTTAGTTGACCTCAATGAATTGGTTAAACAAATGTGGACTTTTAATCAGTATGACGACTTAGCATCGCTACAACCAATGACAATGGACGAATTGTATTGTGAGGAATATTTTGAGAAGACGACACGACGCGACGACTCTGGGCGCTTCTCCGTACGATATCCTTTCAAACCCTCTGCAAACTTGGCCGCGTTGGTAGAATCAAAACAAGATGCTCTTAAATTGTTTAAGTATCAACAAAACCGTCTTCAGCGTGATCCCAATATGAAAGCGTTATATGAACAGTTCATGAAGGAGTATATTTCACTTGGCCACATGCAGCCGGTGTTGGAAAATACTGAGCCACATCCAGCTTGCTATATCCCTCACCACGGGGTATATAAGGAATCGAGTTCAACAACAAAGCTGCGAATAGTATTTAATGCGTCACGAAAACTCAGAACGGATATATCGTTAAACGACTGCTTACTTACCGGACCAAAACTGCAAGCGGACTTAGCCTCGCTCCTAATCAAATGGCGTCTACATCGAATCGCTTTCATGTCCGATATCGAAAAGTGCTTCCGGCAAATCAGGGTCGGTGATGAGGACGTGGAAATGCAGCGTATCTATTGGTCCGGTGCAGAGGGCAACCCACAAGTATTTCGCCTACTTACTGTGACATATGGACTGAATTGTTCGCCATACCTGACGATCAAGGTTCTGCATACTCTGGCAGAAATCCTTGGGCTGAACCCTCCCAGAGGGTGCCGGCTGGTAATAGACACTACAGAAACCCCTACCCAGGGGAGTGCTAGCTAAGTTCAGAAATCAGTGCCATTGGTGCCTTAGCTCTTTAATAGCTCTGGCATATGGAAATGATTCTTGAACGTGGCCTCACGGTGGGAACCGGGCCACACCCAGATGAAATGGTGGCCCCCCCTAATCCAGGGTGTTATGCGATTCCGTGCCCATTGGATGGTTTGCAGTCAGGGGTATCCGACTGTATTCTTACGGAGCCTCCCGGATATCGGTCCACCTCCGGGAGTAGCGGTGACTTGCTGCGGCATGGGGCTCTGTCGTAGTCGACCGTTTCACATCCCCTTTTCACATACTTTCAGGCTGCCGAACGGTCTCATCTCAGTAGGCAGCCTACGAACCAGTTATTAAATTTTTCCAAATGAATAAAAACCAAGCCTCGGAGCCCTGCACGGGTAAAGATGCTGCCTCTGGCACAGGCGTTAAAAAGGCCAATACTTGTAAAACCCTGCCACAATCGGGAACGGCACCGATCAGGCCTGCACGGCCTCAAACCACTTTTCGGCCACCTGCGCAAGCTAGCAGCAGTAGGACCAAACCCCCTGAGGGCAAGTCCGAACCTGTAACAGCCGGAAAAGCTAGCCCCACTGAGGGAAAGCAACTCCCGGCTGAGCAAACGCAGGTGGCCCGTCTTACGGGCACCTCTGCTCAGCATGTGGCGGAAACCAACACCGGGTCCTCCACGGACAGAGTGAATGCCCCCGCCCATACAAAACTAACTCGTGGCAAGCCGGCTGACCCCCTAGAGGGTTTTAAGGCAAGCAAACGAGTCCCTCTCTCAGTCCGTAATCAGCGGAATCTACGCAATGCCGCCAAAATTGTAGAGAGACTGGGCAAGTCTCCCAGCGATAAGCTGACGGCAGAGCAAAAAAGCTCTCTGGCCTGGGCCAGGAAAATCATTGCGGAAAAATCAACGCGTAACACCGCAAACACCGCAACCAATCCTGCCAATACGGCGGCAACCGGGTCGGATGGGCCAGCCCTTAAAAGGCAGCGGTCGACAGTACACGCCTCGAGCGTTCCTAAAAGGCATAGGCCCATAACCTCTGCCCCCTCTCCACCTGCCCTAACAAAACCGTTCAACGAGGTTGCCAAGGGCAACATCACGCTGGCGGTTTTGAACCGCGGCCATCCGGATGGAAACATTACCCCGGACAATTGGAAGGATGTCCTGAACGGCCTTCTCAGGCAGTTCAAGGACATTATGGACAAGAATCCGGGTGCTGCTCCCATTATCCGCGATGCCGGCTGGTATCAGGGTAGGATTAAATTAGTTTCCTGCGCAGACGAGCGCTCTTGCCGCCTGTACACACTCGCCATAGCTTCGGTGGGGGAGCTGTGGCCCGGGGCTAAGCTGGATGCCGTCAGTTTGGAAGAAATTCCAAACAGACCGAGAGCTTGGGCCTGGGTCCCAGACGTGCTGGCGGAGCCTGGCGAGATTCTGGGCACCATCGCGCAAAGCAACCCGGGACTACCTTCAAGCGATTGGAGGATAGTCCGCGTGGGCGAGACAAGGGAGAAGCAACGCTATGTCGGTTTCGTCATTAGCGAGGCGTCTCTTCCTTGGCTTGCTAAATGGGATGGAGTGTTAAGCTACGGCTTCTACTCCATCACGTTGAAAGTCAAGCGGGATGGTACCCAGAGAGAGGAGCCGGAGGAGATGGAGACGAAGCCCGAGCTTCAGAGTGATGTGATGGCAGGAAACACCTTGAGTGCACTTGTTACGCTGGACTCTGAGGCAGCAGCTACCTCCATCGAGTCGGCTCCGATGAATTTGGAGGAGGTGGGCAGCGCCTCGAGTGTACCCACCTCCACCGCAGCAAATCTCACGACCCCATGCAACACCTCGAGTGTACATGAGGTCGATATCGAACTAGCACGTAGTGCTCCAGAGTCCGAGAGTGATACACTCTCGGTATCTGAGCTGGCAGGGCAGTTCTCTACCAGCATGGACGAATACCTCCTCCTGGAATCCGACCGGTCAGATGTTGGCTTCGACGATACAATCGTTGAGGTGGCATCGGGCGGGACGGAGCAGGGGGAGATGGACGTCGATGCTGAGTTTTCAGAACGGTCCTGATGGTCCGGATACTGCAAATTAACCTGCATCACTCTAAGGCAGCCTCCGCTGCGCTAATCTTACGCCTCTGCAAAACATCGGAGGCGGTTGTTCTAGTCCAAGAGCCATGGGTCGTCGGTACCAGGGTCTGTGGGCTGAATACCGATGAGTACCAGCTGGTGACGCCACCTGCAAAAGGTAGACTCAGATCATGTATTCTTATCAGAAAAACTCTTTCTTATTTTCTACTATCTCCTTTTAGCGATGATGACTTCACCTGTATCAGCCTCGAGCTGCAGGACTATACCCTCTGGCTGATGTCCGCATACTTTGCGCACGATCGCCCCATCTCTGCACAGGATAGGCTCAGCAAGGCGGTAAAGGAGGCCCAACTCAAGGGGTTTCCGATAGTCATTGGAGCCGACGCCAACGCGCACCACCTCGCATGGGGCTCAACCGACACAAATACAAGGGGTGAGTCTCTTTTTGATTTTATCATAGAAAATAACCTCTGTATCTGTAACTCTGGGGACAAACCAACTTTTGTCACCTCGAATAGGAGGGAAGTTCTAGACATTACTCTGGTTTCAGGACCTTTCTCTGACATAGTTAAGGAATGGAAAGTTTCCGATGATAACTCCTACTCTGACCATATGTACGTAACTTTTAATCTGCTTCTGCGACCTCCGCCTATGGCGGTTTACAGGAACAGGAGACGTACGGACTGGGACCTTTACAAAGTGGTCCTGTCCTCTACCCTCCAAGAAAACGCTTCTCACGGTAGGTCTTGCCTACCGATAAGATCTGATGAAGCGCCTCTCTCAGACATATCGTTTGCTTCTCTCGGTGAGCTAGACTCACCGTCTAAGATAGACGAAGCAGTAGATCTTGTCACCAATTCTTGTAACGCTGCCTTCATAGCAGCCTGCCCGGAGATTAAAAAAAGGGGTAGAAAGAAACCGTACTGGTGGACCCCTGAAATCTCCGAGCAAAGGAAGAACAGCAGAAAACTCTTTAATCAGGCAAAACAGACAGGGATCTGGTCCCCCTACAGGGACGCCTTAAAATCTTTTAAGAAGTTAACCAGGAGGGCCAAAAGGGAATCCTGGAAAAACTTCACAAGCAATATTGAGGAAGTCTCGGAGGCAAATCGCCTACGTAAGGTCCTCTCCAAAAACCCTACTCCTCTCAGCTGTATTCGTACAGCTGATGGAGAATGGGCCTCATCTAGTGCCGAAATCCTGTATACCCTGGTCACGGCCCACTTTCCGGGCAGCACCTCTCAACCATACCTACCCTCGAACTCGCAATCTAACCCAAGGCCGTCGAGGCCCTTGGACCACATAGTCAGCAGAAAAGGAGTTAACTGGGCAATCAGGTCCTTCAAACCCTTCAAATCTCCGGGACTAGATGGTATATTTCCCGCCGAACTACAAGCAGCGAGCGATCTTATTAGTCCGCTGCTAACTCAAATCTACAAGGCATGCCTCAACCTGGCCTATATCCCCACGGAATGGACCAAGGCAAAGGTAGTCTTTATACCGAAAGGAGGCAGGACATCCTGCAATAACCCAAAGGATCTCAGACCTATAAGTCTGACCTCTTTCCTCCTAAAAATTCTAGAAAGATTGCTAGATGCCTACATTAGGCGAACGGCAAATCCAGGACTAATCTCCAACAGCCAGCATGCCTACTCCAAGGGCAAGTCCGTAGAGACGGCTCTACACGCTATCACCTCTGGGATAGAGAAGGGACTTGCTTTCAAGGAGTTTACGCTCGGCATTTTTCTTGACATAGAAGGGGCTTTTAACAACGTTCTTCCAACAGCGGTAACGAGCTCCCTGCGTTCGCTGGGAGTGGAAGAGCCTCTAGTGGAGTTCGTTGAACTCCTTCTCCAAAGAAGAACCATTATTTCCGAAATGGGCAATTCTTCACTTACAAGGTATGCCAACAGAGGAACCCCCCAAGGGGGTGTTCTCTCTCCTCTACTTTGGAACCTGACGGTGAACACTCTTTTATCTAGACTAAAGCACACCGGCTGCCAGGTCATTGCCTATGCAGACGACATAGCCCTGACGGCTACTGGCAAGCATCCTTCGGTGCTTAGCGAACTCTTGCAATATGCGCTGAATCTAACAAAAACCTGGTCTGAGGAATGTGGACTAAGCATCAGCAGTGAAAAAACTGAGATGGTGCTCTTCACCCGCAGACGCAATATACCAGATTTCACTGCCCCATCGCTGAATGGGAGGGTGATCGAACTCTCTACCGAGGTTAAATACCTTGGCGTAATTCTTGACAAAAGGCTGGACTGGAGGCGTAATATGGAGGAACGCTCCAGGAAAGCCACAATGGCGCTCTACGCCTGTAGGTCGGCAATCGGAAAAAAGTGGGGTCTTCAGCCCCACATTGTCCACTGGATCTACACGGCAGTGGTGCGACCTATACTATTCTACGCCGTCACCGTATGGTGGCCGGCTCTCGAGATCGAATCTAACAAAACCAAAGCCACAAAGGTGCAACGGATGGCAGCAATGCTTATTAGCGGTGCCCTCCCCTCCACTCCCGCCAAGGCTCTTGAAACCATACTTTTTCTTCTTCCCACTGACCTGTATGGGAAATTTACTGCCAGTTGCAACGCAGCTAGGCTCAACGCACTACAACCCTGGAGGGACTGCAGGTTTGGGCATACCCAGATCCTGAAGCAACTCCCCAACTCTTACTTAAAGCTGGACTACGCAATACCACGGCCTTGCTGGGATAACAAGTTCGAAACGTGGATCCCAGAGAGAAGCGAGTGGAAAAATTGCGTGAAACCGGGAGGTCAAGAAATCTCCGTTTTCACGGACGGCTCTAAACTAGACAACAAAGTCGGCAGTGGAATCTTCTCAAGTAAGCTCGACATTAATATGAGCTTACGCCTTCCAGACCACTGCAGTGTCTTTCAGGCTGAGCTTATAGCTATCTGGGAAGCTGCTCGCTATCTGACTAACCTGCCAGTGACTAACTCTATCTCCATTTTTTCCGACAGCCAAGCTGCCATAAAATCCCTGCAAAGTAGTAAGACGTCGTCACTAGTGGCGATTAAGTGCAGGGAAGCTCTAAATAAGCTATCCGATAAGTGCAGCCTGAGTATAATATGGGTCCCAGGCCATAGTTTTGTATCGGGTAACTGCGCTGCCGATGAGCTAGCAAGGAAGGGCACCTGTCTACATACAATCACCTCCGGCAGCTGGGTGAGCCCCCCTCTAAATACATGCAAGCACTGGCTGCGTTCCCGGTTCATAGAACAAGCCGACGCAAGATGGGCCATGGAGCCGACTTGCAGAACGTCCAGGCAAATTTGGCCCAAACTTAACGAAAAAAGGTCGCAATCGGTAATTCATCTGAATCGCCTATTCATTAGCCCACTAGTGGGCCTTCTTACAGGACACTGTCTTATGGGAACCCATGGCGCTCTCATAGGCCTCTATACAAATGACTTCTGCCGCAGCTGCAGGGACGAGGAGGAGATAGAAAGTGTAGAACACTATCTATGCCACTGTCCCGCTCTGTCGAAAACCAGGTACCGATGTCTCCGAAAACACTCCTTTGGATGCCTCGCGGAGCTAGAATCTGCAAATATAGATGATTTTCTGCGCTACATCAGACAAACGCGCTGGTTTAGCTTCATGGGTGTATGAACTCCGGCCCTACACACATCGAACCTTGTGGGATCCGTCTGTCCGTCATCACCATATAGAGTTGCAACGTATACGTTGCACTTTGTATGGGGGTGACGGGCGGACGGATCCCTTCAAGGTTTTTATGTGTTTTTGAGGCCTCCTGCCTCGACCCGTCCCAGCGGAGAGGTCGTATGTCAGAAGGTTTCTTACAAAACTTTTTGGGGGATGCGACCTTTCTGCTGGGTCAGGTAGATCTACAGAAAGGGAATTTTTAGGGCTCCTTTCGTGGTATCACAACGGACCAAACTAAGGCCCACGTGAGCCTCCGCGTGGACTGCGGAGGCAGCCACTTTAACATAACATAACATACTCTGGCAAAGGAAGAAGAAGAGAAATTTCCGCGTGCGTCGCAAATTTTACGTGAATCATTTTACATGGATGATTGTCTGCATGGGGCTGACACTGTAGCCAGCCTAAAGAATGAACTTCAGGAACTCCTACGATGCGGCGGGTTCACTTTACGGAAGTGGAGTTCCAATTCCATAGAATTTCTACGAGAGATCAGTTCTGATGCTCACAGATCTACCGAGGCATACTGTAACTTAGCCCTAGATCAAGAAACGAAGGTATTGGGTATATTTTGGACATGTGCGTCGGACACAATCGAGTACAAAATATCGCTCACGTCGCACACCGGGCCCATTACAAAACGCCAACAATTATCTGATATCGCAAAAACCTACGATCCGCTAGGCTTTTTGGCACCAGTCATCGTCGTAGGCAAAATCATGTTTCAAGAACTTTGGGTACTTGGGTGTGCCTGGGATGACCCCATTCCAAGCCCACATCAACAGAAGTGGCAAAAGTATCGTGACGAGCTACCAGACCTCGGGTCAATAAAGATTGGACGATGGGTTCACACATCGATCAGCACACTCAACTGTCAGCTTCATATTTTTGCGGATGCGTCAAAAGCAGCTTACGCAGCCGTATGCTACCTCCGTGTGATGAAACCCGATGGAACCATCCATGTGTCAATTTTAATGGCAAAAACTAAGGTAGCACCACTCAAAAAGATCACTATTCCACGCCTTGAGCTGAACGCGGCACTCTTGGCTACTAAACTGGCTACTAAGATGACAGATGCTCTTAAAATCGACAAGGCACAATTATATTGTTGGTCAGACTCAAAGACGACATTGAGTTGGATCCGATCTAACCCTGGTCAACATCGACAATACATTGCGAACCGTGTGATCCAAATTCAGGAAATAACGTCAGCTCATACGTGGAGGTATGTATCAACGACATGCAATCCAGCTGATGTCGCAACTAGAGGAGTTATGCCATCTGGTATCGCCAATATGAAAATATGGTGGTCGGGTCCGTCTTGGCTTAGTAAAGCTGAAGAAGACTGGCCAACTCAACCTGACATACCAACTACACCAGAAACGATTGTGGTAGCAGCCACGGTCTCCATCACCCACGAGCCAATCCGAGAGCATTTATTGGCAAAATATTCAAACATCAACAAACTCGTCGCTGTGACAGCCTGGTGTCGAAGGTTTCTAGCAATCAAGCTGAACATACCACATTGCACGGAGGCATGGTGCACGGCATCTGAACGAGCAGCTTCGCTAAACTTATGGCTCAGGTACGTTCAAAATGTTCATTTTTCTAATGAGATTTCTTGTCTTCGTCAAGGTAAACCCCTTTCGAACAAAAGTAAGTTGCGAAAACTGAATCCAACTATCGGGGATGACGACATTCTAAGAGTTAACGGGCGCCTTAAGCATGCCTCCTTGTCGGATGCCGAACGATTCCCCATCATATTACCGAAAGATGACAAATTGACAACGCTACTTATAGCCCAAGCGCATGAGTGTACACTACATGGCGGTGTTCAGACAACGCTGAATTTTATGAGAAGACGATTCTGGCCTATCGACGGGCGATCATCCATAAAGAAGTACATTAATCGCTGCATAAAATGCTTTCGCTATCGCTGCCAACCAGCACACCAAATCATGGGAGCTCTGCCCGCAGCCCGATGTAATCCAAATAAAGCATTTTCACATTGTGGTATAGATTATGGTGGCCCATATAGAGTGCGTACATCAAAAGGCAGAGGTCATCAAGCGCACAAGGCATACGTCGCGTTATTCGTGTGCTTCAGTACTCGTGCCTCGAGCTCGTGAGTGACCTTACGACAAATATGTTCCTACTAGCGCTACGCCGCTTTTTTGCAGTTCGAGGCTACAGCTCAGACATATACAGTGATTGTGCCACAACATTTGTAGGAGCGAATACCGTTTTAAAAGAGGACATCGCTCTATATCGGAAACAATTAGAAGTCGGGGCGCAATATAGGGCCGTTCGAGGAGTTTCTTGGCACTTCATTCCTCCTGGATCACCCAATTTCGGAGGTATTTGGGAAGCAGGAATAAAAAGTATGAAACACCATCTAAAACGTGTCATCGGCGAAGCAACACTCACATTCGAAGAGTTCTATACGGTGTTGAAAGAAGTCGAAGCCGTCCTAAATTCGAGGCCGTTAGCACCACTCTCAAATGATCCCGACGACATTGCTGCAATCACACCAGCACATTTTTTGAATGGTGGGCCTCTACTAGCACCACCCGAACCAAGCCTACTCGACATCAAAACTCCAAGACTGACCCGTTGGAGGCAACTACAACAAATCCACCAACACTTTTGGCGGCGCTGGAGTGCCGAGTATTTGAAAGAGCTTCAGACTAGAAATAAATGGCAGCAGACACAGAAGGAATTGAAAATCGGTGATTTGGTACTACTCCGTGACGAACGAGCGCCTCCTGCTCAATGGCTTCTCGGTCGCGTTATCCAAGTACACCCTGGTGAGGACTCTCATGTACGTGTTGCAACTGTGCGTACAAAGTCTACCACTATGAAAAGAGCAATATCCAAGCTGGTTTCCCTGCCTATAGAGGAACCGCATACGGTGGGCGGATAAGTGTTTCGTCGCACAGTACGAGGCGGGCGGAATGTTCAGAATAATCAACTACTCGGAACCATCAACCTGTTACTTTTACGCATCTCTAAGTCAGCATTACTTTCCAACACTGAGTGCTTGCCTAACGTCATATGGCACTTTGACATTATGCTTTGATGTTATGTTTGTCTTTTCATTGAAAAGTATTGTTGTTAATAAGAATCTCTTTGCTTCAATCGTGTGCACAAGCACATCAAGTTAATTTTGTATATTAAATAGATATAAAGAATAAAGTTTTTCGGTGTAATTAATTTACTTGTATTCATCATCTTTAACACCGCTCGACCACTACCCCCGACGCTTCCCACTGGGCTATCGCTTTATGTACAAATTGATTGTCAGATAACCAATTCAAGTGGCATGAGAAAGTTTCATTCGCTTATTACAGATAAATGAAGCAGGATTGGTTATATATTAGATAATTGTGCACTGCCTTAGAGGTATGCCAACAAATCCATATGCATTTCATAAATATTTATGCATATTTAGTATGGGTTTAAGCTTGGCAAATATTTATATGTAAAATTTGTTAGCCTATTAATATAATAGATACATATATATATAAAGGACCGAAGTACTCAATGAGCGAGGGAATGAAAATAATTTCTCTCTCATAATAGGACGTGTTTAATGAGGGAGAGAATGAAGATAAAGAGTGGTTTCCTTTGAAGTTCAGCAAAATTCGAAATATGAGTTTGACGCTATTACTCTAACTCTCAAAGAGCGAGAGAATCAAAATATTTCCATTGCTGGTATTTTACACACATATACAAATTTCTCAAAATAAGCTTGGTACTCCAACAACAGGAGCCATATTGAATTATTTTTTTATTTTTTTGAAACATTTTTTTTGTTTGGTGGTACGCAAGCCAACTTTGATTGTGACATATTTTTTTCAAATTAAAAGTTTGACCATGGTTGCCCTATTTCACATTTTAATAATGCTGCTATGATAACATAAAACTTTGTAGAATTTCATTTTAAACAAATCTATTACATTGGAATTTTTCCTTGAATAAATTTTTTTAATATGGAATTCTACAATTAAATGTAGCTTTATTGGGCCTTTGAATCTCTATTTAGATATATACATACATATTAGAGGTTTATGGAAAAATATAATTTTGATTACGTTTTCCCAAAAAATTGTATAGTTAAATTACATTTTATTATAAATATATGTAATTGAAAATTTAAGATTTTTCATTTGTTTATTAATACTTTGGAATATATGGCGACAATAGTTATCCCATTTTTATTATAGAATTCTACGAAAAAGATGTTTGATTTTTATTTTTTTAAAAAAGCAAAATTTCATATTATATAAAATTGACGGCAATGGGTGTATCTATTTCAATCTCATTTTTTTTTTTTCCTTCATGGATTTCAATACAGAAAGTTAAAACATTGATTGCTTCTTTCCTAAAAATTTTATTTTTAAACTAAACTTACTAAAGCGTGCGAGATATGAGAAACCCAAATTGTCACTTTTTTTTTAATCCTTTGGTACATAACAACACATATTGGGGCAACTCTCATGCGGAAACAAATTGGCTATTCGCGCCGACGCCATCTATTTGGAGTGTAACATTTCAATATCCATATATGAGTTCAACGCCGAATCTACTGTTTGTACTCAATGAGCGAGAGAATTGGAGTGTTTACGCATGTATGAATATGTGTATGCAAATAGATACGAGTATGAAATTGGTTTGACGTTTATTTTGAAGGGGTGGAAATTTGGAAATATGAGTTCGTGTAATAATAAAGAATATTAATGAGCGAGAGAACGAAAATAGTTACACATTCATTTTAGAGAAGTATGGGTTGTATTTTAAAAAAATGTATTATACATGGCGTGGTTTTAAAACTTTTTAGTGGTAAATTACAAATTCTGGTTAGGTCAAAAAAAGTTTGAGGGTTTTCTAGCTTTTTTTTTTAACCATAACTTAGCAATATTTAAAAGACACTTTTTATGGATTTTTCTTTTGATTTAATGAAAAAAATGTATATTGATTTTTAAAAAAATTCTATTCTATTTGGTCTAGACTTGTTTGGGGCTCGGGTTGCAAATCTGCTCTTTTAAAAGTTAATACATATATACATATGAAAAGAAATTATTTGTTGTCTTCAGTAAAATTTAAGATTTCCGTTTATCACTTGGTTTAGTTCAAAATTTAAGTATCCATAAAATATGTTTTCGATTTTTATACTTTAAATAAGGAATTTATCAGCAACTCTATCTCAATCGATAGAAATCGTGAAATTTATCGAAATAATCTACAGAAATTGAATAAACAGACCACTATGTTTGAAAAAAAATCGCAAATTGCAGCTTAGATCTTCAAAAATTAGAGCAGTTTTTCGGACAAAAAAAATTTTGGCCGATAGCTGTAACTGTACTTGAACCATCAACCGCTCGACCACTACCCCTGACGCTGCCCACTGGGCTATCGCTTTATTTACAAATTGATTGTCAGATAACCAATTCAAGTTGCATGAGAAATTTTCATTCGCTTATTACAGATAAATGAAGCAGTATTGGTTATATATTAGATAATTGTGCACTGCTTTAGAGGTATGCCAACAAATCCATATGCATTTCATAAATATTTATGCATATTTAGTATGGGTTTAAGCTTGGCAATTATTTATATGTAAAATTTGTTAGCCTATTAATATAATAGATAATGGACCGAAGTACTCAATGAGCGAAGGAGTGAAAATAATTTCTCTAATAATAGGAGGAGCTTATTGAGTGAAAGAATGAAATTCATTTTGTAGAAATATGAGTTCTATTTATAGAAATTTATTATTTAGTGTTGGTAAATTACAAATGCTGGTTAGGGCAAATCTAGGCTTTTGCAAAAACAGTTAAAGGTTTTTCTAGCATTTTCTTTATCCATAACTTAGCAATATTTAGAAGACATTTTAATTTGATTTAAAAAAAAATGTAGGTATGTTGATTTAAAAAAAAAAATGTATTCAAAGTGGTAAAATCAGCCAACATCTAGCCTTTTGCAAAAACTGTTAAAGGTTTTTCTATCTTTTCTCCTTAACCATAACTTAAAAATATTTAAAAATACATTTCTTATCGATTTTTGATTTGATTTTTGAAAAAATAGTACGTATATTGATTTAAAAAAAAAAATTATTAAAAAGTGGTGAAACCGGGCAAAATGTAGCCTTTTGCAAAAATAGTTTGAGGATTTTCTAGCCTTTTTCCTTAGCCATAACTTAGAAATATTTAAAAAGACATTTCATATCGATTTTTTATTTGATTTAAAAAAAAAAGTTATTCAAAATTGGTTAAACCAGGCAAAATCTAGCCTTATGCAAAAACAGTTTGAGGGTTTTTAAGCTTTTTTCCTCAACCCCAACTTGAAAATATTTAAAAAGACATTTTATATTGATTTTTGATTTGATTTTTGAAAAAAAAAAAAAAAAAATGTAGGTATATTGAAACGGGGCAAAATGTCTTTAGTAATATTTTAGTTGACCTCTAACCACTTCGTTTGGTACAAAATTTATGGACCTGTGAAAAATTATGGATTTTTATATTTCAAAATTTATAGAAATAATCTACCGAAGTCCGATAAACAGAACAATATCCCCCTTATTCATAAAAAATATAAAAGGTTTATTAAGCTCTTTTTATTCAAAATTTGTATGAAAATGTCATTTTAAAAAGCTTTATAAACCAATTTTATTTTTTATGAATATGAGGGTATTTTTAAAAAAATTTTAATTTTCGGAAAAACTTACCAAAAAACCCTAATTGTATAAGCGGTTATCTCATTTCTATAATGGGTGGTATGCATGTATATTTATGAAAATATTGAGCTTATAAAAAATCAAGATTAGAAATACTCATATACCTAAAGATGTTTTAAAAAAGAAAAAACTATTTCAATGAAAAAAAAAAAAATTGTAGCCCGGAGCTGTTCTCGAACCTACAACAGTTCGCTCGCTATCCGATGCGCTAACCACTGCTCTACTGCTTTATCTACGAATTTATTGTCAAATCACCAATTCAAGCTGTATGGGCAATGAGCGAGAGAATGAAAATAGTTTCTCTAATAAAAGGAGGAGCTTGTTGAGTGAAAGATTGAAAGGTTCATTTTGCAGAAAATGAGTTCTTTTTATAGAAACTTATTATACAGGCGTGTTTTTAAATCTTTTTAGAGGGGGTAAATTACAAATTCTGGTTAGGTCAAAAAAAGATTGAGGAGTTTCTAGCTTTTTTCTTTAACCATAACTTAGCAATATTTAAGACAATTTATATGGATTTTTTATTTGTTTAAAGAAAAAATATATATTAATTTTTCTATTCAATTTGGTCTAGTCTTTTTGGGGCTCGGGTTGCAAATCTGCCCTTTTAAAAGTTAATACATATGTACATATGAATAGAAATCAGTTGTTGCCTTCAGTAAAATTTAAGACGACCGCTAACCACTTGATTTAGTTCAAAATTTAAGTACATATTAAATATTTTGTCGATTTTTATATTTTAAATAGGGAGTCTATCAGCAACTTTGTCTCAAACGGTAGAAATCACTAAAATTTATAGAAGTAATCTACCGACAAATGCCAACAAATCCATATGCATTTCATAAATATTTATGCATATTTAGTATGGGTTTAAGCTTGGCAAATATTTATATGTAAAATTTGTTAGCCTATTAATATAATAGATTATAATAATAATAATTATTAATTAAATTAATTATTAATAATTATTAACTAAAAATAGTGCCCAATTCAAGTCAACGTGAATGCCTTGTTATAGATGATTTCAGCGTACCTTGCGGGAGGTACTATGAAATTTATGTACATATTGCATGACTTCTTACTTTAGGTGCCCTTTTGCAGGTACCCCGGGTTGCAGCAACTCCCCGCCGACTTGACCCTCATCGACAAAGAGTTCCTGGCTTATATGCCGCCCCAACTGAGCAATATCACTATTGATAGCGACGAGTTTGATGCAATATTTATTCCCCTATTTTTTCATGAGGAATATTTTTCCCGAAGGTGTCGTAAGGATATTGTTAACAGCCCTGTAGGGAAAATCTCTAGTTCAGAGCTAGTTCGCTTCTAGTGCGTTCCGAACCAGTACTAGTTCGCGAACTAACTTTTTTACATGAAATCAACTGGCGAATTTAACATGGCGATGTCCTAGGCTGGAACTAGTACAAAATTCGATAGTTTGGATCTAGTTCGTTTATTGGCAGTATTTCTATAGTTCTAAATATAAATTAAGTACAAAAACTTAAATTCAAATACGAATCCAAATGCCTTTTAATGCCTCCTCAAACGCTGGTTTCGAACTAGTGAAAGTGTATTCACTAACGTACTAGTTCTTATTGGCCACTTTATATCTAGTTCTGAACCAGAAATTTGTGTCACTAGTGCCTGAGTTCCCTGCAGGGAGTAGACTCAGGGGATACATTAAATAACCATGAATCGTAGTGGGATAATGTCTAGGAGGAAAATGTTAGTCTTTTTATTGCCAACAACCTTCCCTTAGACATCGAAGCTGTAGCTCTTCAAGTTTATGGGGTTATGGCAAAAATTCCCAATATGATCCCCTTAACCTTTAAGTGCAAATTAATCAGACGAGCTGGACTATAAGTTTGTTCGGCAAAAATGATCTATGCGATGCCGCCTTTCAGAAAAGTACCATGGTGACTCTTTTGCAAAATGGCTGTTGTACAGTGTTATTAAAAAAGGTATATGCATTCAAGATAGTAATACGAAAAAAAAAATTAAAAAACGACGCAACTCCTTAACATTTTAATGCGTTTAGTATGAAACCCAAAATAAACAAGTAAGGAAAGCTGTCTTCGGCTGTGCCGAAGGCTATATACCTTTCATGAATAAGCGTCACGATTTTCACTGTTCGATCCCCAGTACAGCCTGTGTCAATTTAACTATATTTACTATACACATTACACATCTTTGTTATAATTTAAAAAAACTTACAAAATAATAGGATCCGAGTTATCGGAACAATCGATTGTATGGAGGCTATATATTATACGTGTTCAATTGTACTGACTTACACTATACACATTACATATGTAGAAAGTACTAAAGGTGCAATATTTTACGTTCCTAACTTTTTAAATGCGGAAGTATTGGCCAAAAAACCTTATATCGGAACAACCGGTTGTATGGGGCTATATGTTATATTTACCCAATCTTCTTGATTTTCCTCTACACACTACATAAATTGAAAGTACTCAAGTTGCAAAATTTTATGTTCCTAACTTTTTAATTGCAGAAGTTTTGGCCAAAAAACCTTATATCTGAACAATCGGTTGTATGGGGGCTATATGTTACATTTGCCCGATCTTTTTGATTTTCACTATATACACTACATAAATAGAAAGTACTCGAGATGCAAAATTTTACGTTCCTAACTTTTTAATTGCAGAAGTTTTGGCCAAGAAACCTTATATCTGAACAATCGGTTGTATGGGGGCTATATGTTACATTTGCCCGATCTTGTTGATTTTCACTATATACACTACATAAATAGAAAGTACTCGAGTTGCAAAATTTTACGTTCCTAACTTTTTAATTGCAGAAGTTTTGGTCAAAAAACCTTATATCTGAACAATCGGTTCTATGGGGGCTATATGTTACATTTGCCCGATCTTGTTGATTTTCACTATATACACTACATAAATAGAAAGTACTCGAGTTGCAAAATTTTACGTTCCTAACTTTTTAATTGCAGAAGTTTTGGTCAAAAAACCTTATATCTGAACAATCGGTTCTATGGGGGCTATATGTTACATTTGCCCGATCTTGTTGATTTTCACTATATACACTACATAAATAGAAAGTACTCGAGTTGCAAAATTTTACGTTCCTAACTTTTTAATTGCAGAAGTTTTGGCCAAAAATTCTTATATCTGAACAATCGGTTGTATGGGGGCTATATGTTACATTTGCCCGATCTCGTCGATTTTCACTATATACACTACATAAATAAAAATTACTCGAGTTGCAAAATTTTACGTTCCTAACTTTTTAATTGCGGAAGTTTTGGCCAAAAAACCTTATATCTGAACAATCGGTTGTATGGGGGCTATATGTTATACTGGTCCGATCTTGTCAGTTCCGAAAAATGATTCCTATATTACAAAATGGTGGCCACATACAAAATTTCAGCCAGATATCTCAAAAATTGAGGGACTAGTTTGCGTTCAAACAGACAGACGGACATGGCTAAATCAACTCAGCTTGTCATCCTGATCATTTCGGTATACTTATTGATGGGTCCATCTCTTCTTCTTCTCATACTTACAAACATCGGACCAATGTTATAATACCATTTCATGTTCATGAAAGGTATAACAAGTAAGGAAAGCTGTCTTCGGCTGTGCCGAAGGCTATATACCTTTCATGATAAGCGTCACGATTTTCACTGTTCGATCCCCAGTACAGCCTGTTTCAATTTAACTATATTTACTATACACATTACACATCTTTGTTATAATTTAAAAAAACTTACAAAATAATAGAATCAGAGTTATCGGAACAATCGATTGTATGGAGGCTATATATTATACGTGTTCAATTGTACTGACTTACACTATACACATTACATAAATAGAAAGTACTAGACTTGCAAAATTTTACGTTCCTAACTTTTTAATTGCAGAAGTTTTGGCCAAAAAACCTTATATCTGAACAATCGGTTGTATGGGGGCTATATGTTACATTTGCCCGATCTCGTTGATTTTCACTATATACACTAAATAAATAGAAAGTACTCGAGTTGCAAAATTTTACGTTCCTAACTTTTTAATTGCGGAAGTTTTGGCCAAAAAACCTTATATCTGAACAATCGGTTGTATGGGGGCTATATGTTATACTGGTCCGATCTTGTCAGTTCCGACAAATGATTCCTATATTACAAAATGGTGGCCACATACAAAATTTCAGCCAGATATCTCAAAAATTGAGGGACTAGTTTGCGTTCAAACAGACAGACGGACATGGCTAAATCAACTCAGCTTGTCATCCTGATCATTTCGGTATACTTATTGATGGGTCCATCTCTTCTTTTTCTCATACTTACAAACATCGGACCAAAGTTATAATACCATTTCATGTTCATAAAAGGTACAAAAACAACCCAATTTGAACACTGCGTTGAACCATGCAACATTATTGCTCGCCAGCGACATCTGTTACTGAAAAATTTGGCTCATTAAACGCAGCTACTTCTGTGTGGATTTACCTGGCTATAGTTGGTATTTTTGTATTTACATGTAAAATTTTGTATCTATCTCCGGTTCACTACTAGAAGAATGCGGCTAAAGAATTTTTCATTTGCAGCACTCTCTGACAACGATAAACCAAAAAATAGCAAGGACCACAACCAAAATTACGATATGACGCTACAGTCACCAGCGTGCCACTTTGGAATTTTTTATCCTACCAAAATCGAACAAAAAACCTACCAAAATGGCTTTCATCCTACCAATATTTTTCACAGTATCATTTTTTCCTTGATTATTTTTAATTTTATATCCGCGTTTCATCAAGTCATGTTAGAAACAGACTCCAAGAGATGGGCGTTGAATCACCCCTATTGCAAGTGTCGATTTGCAGTAGAATAATTTTTTGCGATTGAGTCGATCGTATTTTACTTTGGTACCTATTGTGTAACTTGATCGAACAAAAACTACAAAAGTTGAATGTTCTTTTTTTTTAATTTTCTATTAAGGTTTTAGTGGTCCAGTCTTAGGAAATCGCAATGTTAATTAGACATCATTTTTATATGAAAAAGGATTACATTTGGAGTAATGTGATACTCCAGATGGAGTACTCTTTAGATAGCGAACTGAGTACTCTCGATTTTTGCAGGGTATACTCATTCAAGCGGATGGCATTGTATTTAAAATTTCGCTCAATATACACTGTACTGACCATACATCTTTCCTATAAAAATCCCTTCTTCCCAGCGCACAATGAGACTAGCTTTTGAAGAACTTGACTTTGCCACAAAATAGTGATGTTACTTGAACAAAGGTAAAAACCTACCAAAATTTAAATCGTCCTACCATCCTACCAGCAGGAAAAAAACCTACCATTTTGTAAGAAAAAGCCCATAAATCACATCTCTGACAGTCACCGAAAACACAACGAAAATGTTGCGCCAGTGTGTAGCAAGGACCACAACCGAAATACGATATGACGCTACATCACCGAAAAAAAACATTCATAGCAACAAACGCCAAAATTACGATATGACCGAATGAAAATATCGCGCTAGGTGGAAAATAAACAAAAATGAGATATAAATATATGGTGGAATAACAGCCAAATTAATAAGATTGTATGGGAGGTACCACGACTGAACACCATTTCCTTTTTATATATATATATATATTGAACCCGATTTCATTTTTGATTGGGCGCCATATTAATTGTAATGTACACGTATACGAGTGGATCCCCCCCTTTTGGTGCTACCAATATGGGCCTCAGCTAGCTCAGTTAGCGCGGGCGTGATCCTTAACCCTTGTCCACATTGATAGCAGGGCGGATGTCACAATTATTCTTCATCGATACTTACTTCATTTCACACATCTCCTTCAGAAGCCCACCCTACCTTGGACCGCTCGTTTTATTTCGGGTTCGGCAGGTCCCCATCGCTCTGTTTTACTCCAAGTCTTCGACACTACCTACCCTTTTATCATCCTTCCCCTCCCCAACAAATTAATTTAGCAAACCATGTTTTAAATTTTACGATTTCAGGATAACATGTTAATTTATACGATAAAATTTCAGAAAAATTACAAGTGTTACAGGTGGTTACGTTGCATCAGAGTTTGAACTGATTTTTGAAAACGAATCGCAAACATTTATCACTGTATTGACTTAATCGCTAAAAAATATACGTGTAACATTAAATTCGTACCAATAAAATTAGCGTATATAAATAAAAAACCTATATACATAAATATGTTTGGAAAAATGATTATGTGACTAGACTTTCGGTCAGCACGGGGGAAAACCAAACCTTTTTAATTTCTCCAAATTAGAAATATTCCAAATTTGGGTATGTAATCCAAAATCCTACAGCCTACCTAACAGAGCTCTCTTCAGTGGTAAAAAGAATATATCTTCATCATTTATTGGCGCTTAACCGCCTAAGCGATTTTGGCCGTCGCCTACCAAAGCACGCCAGTCATTCCTTTTTAGCGATAACTGACGCCAATTGGAAACCCCAAGGGGTTCAAGTCATCCTCCACCTGTTGTTTCCATCTCAGTCGAGGCCTCCCCCTTCCTCTGCTGCCGAATTCGGGTGACGATTGGAAAACCTTCTGGGCTGGAGCTTCTTTGTCCATTCGCATGACAAATCTTCCGGAGAACTTTTCTCTCAAATACTCCAAGGGCCATCTCATCTTCTCTTGACATTGTCCATGAATCTGAGCCATACATCAGGACAGGTATGATGAGAGACTTATAGAGCGCGATCTTTGTTCTTCGAGAGAGGACTTTACTTCTCAATTGCCTACTCAGTCCAAAGTAGCATTTGTTCGCAAGAGTGATTCTCCGTTGGATTTCTAGACTGATATTATTTTCGGTGTTAATGCTGGTTCCCAAATAGACGAAGTCCCCCACAGTTTCAAATTTGTAACTATCAACAGTGACGTGGCTGCCAAGGCGCAGGTGCGCCGATTCTTTCTTTGATGACAGCAAATACTTCGTCTTGTCCTCGTTGACCGCAAGACCCACTTTTTTCGCTTCTTTATCCAGTCCAGAGAAGGCAGCGCTTACGGCGCGGTTGTTAAGGCCAATGATATCAATATCATCGGCGTACGCCAGCAATTGCACGTTCTTGTAAAAGATTGTACCATTGCGGTTTAGCTCTGCTGCTCGAATTATCTTCTCCAGCATCAGGTTGAAGAAATCGCACGAAAGGGAGTCGCTCTGTCTGAAGCCTCGTTTGGTTTCAAATGGCTCAGAGAGGTCCTTCCCGACTCTGACGGAGCTGTTAGTATTGCTCAACGTCATTTGGCAAAGCCGTATAAGCTTTGCAGGGAAGTCAAATTCAGACATGGCGGCATACAGGCAACTCCTTTTTGCGCTGTCAAAAGCGGCTTTGAAATCGACAAAGAGATGGTGTGTGTCGATTCTTTTATCATGGGTCTTCTCCAGGATTTGGCGTATCGTGAAAATCTGGTCGATGGTAGACTTACCAGGTCTAAAGCCACACTGATAAGGTCCAATCAGCTTGTATACGATGGGCTTCAGTCTTTCACACAATACGCTAGAAAGAAACTTATATGCGATATTAAGAAGGCTGATTCCGCGGTAGTTGGTGCGGTTAGCGGGATCGCCTTTCTTGTGGATTGGGCAGAGCACACTTAAATTCCAATCTGGAGGCATGCACTCGTCTGACCATATTCTGCATAAGAGCTGATGCATGCTTTTTACCAGCTCTTCGCCTCCGTGTTTGAACAGCTCGGCGGGTAGTCCGTCTTTTCCAGGCGCTTTGTTGTTTTTGAGCCGGGATATAGCTATCCTCACTTCATCATAGTCAGGTGGTGGGACGACTTTTCCATCGTCAGGGATTGGGGTATCGGGTTCGACGTCTCCCTCGCAATTTAGCAGTGAGGAGAAGTGCTCCCTCCATAATTTAAGTACACTCTGTACGTCGGTTACCAGGTCGCCATTATTGTCCTTACAGGAACTTGCCCCGGTCATAAAACCTTCCGTCATCCGCCGGATCTTTTCATAGAATTTTCGGGCATCATTCCTGTCAGCCAGCATCTCAAGCTCCTCACACTCACGCCTTTCGGCCTCACGTTTCTTTTTTCTGAAAAGGCGTCTCTCTTCCTTCTTTGCCTCACGATAGCGTTGCCATACACTGCGGGTTGCGCCCGTTCGCAACGTCTCCCTGTAGGCAGCGTCCTTTTTGTCCGAGGCAGTGCTGCATTCCTCATCGTACCAGTTGTTTTTGCGGGCTCGCTGGAACCCTATAGTGGCCTCAGCGGCGGTACGTAATGAGTGAGAGATATGTTTCCATTGCTTGGTTGCATCGTTAGGTCGAGGATTTGCTCTCCGATAGCAGGTGTGAGAGTCGAGTGGAGAAATTGTCAGCTGTCTGTGTCGTGCGCAGCTTCTCGACGTCAAACTTTCCTTCCGTTACTGTGCGCACTTTCTTTGCTACACAGAGGCGTGTGCGTATCTTGGCTGCAACAAGATAATGGTCCGAGTCGATATTGGGACCACGAAGGGTACGCACGTCCAGAACGGTGGAGCTATGTCTGCCGTCGATCATGACATGATCAATCTAGTTTCTTGTTCTTTGATCAGGAGACAACCATGTGGCTTGGTGTATTCGTTTATGCTGGAACCTGGTACTACTGATGACCATATTGCGAGCAGCGGCGAAATCAATCAACCTAGTGCCGTTGGGGGATGTTATATCATGGAGACTAAATTTTCCAACTGTTGGACCAAAGACTCCTTCCTTGCCCACCTTCGCATTAAAATCGCCGAGCACGATTTTGATATCATGTTGGGGGCAGCGATCATAAGTCTGTTCAAGTTTATCGTAGAAGGAGTCCTTCTCTGCGTCGTCCGTCTCCTCAGTCGGCGCATAGGCGCAGATAAATGTTATGTTGAAAAATTTCGCTTTGATGCGGATCGCAGCGAGACGCTCGTCCACGGGGGTGAACGCTAGTACTTGGCGGCGAAGTCTCTTTCCCACCACGAATCCTACACCACGCGCTTTGCCGCGTGTCTGGCCACTGTAGTATACGCCACAAGGTCCGATGGTCGTCTTTCCTTGTCCCGTCCATCGCATTTCCTGCAGGGCGGTGATGTCAGCCTTTGCGTTAACGAGGACATCAACCAGTCGGGCAGCGGTACCGTCCCTTGAAAGGTTCCGGACATTCCCGGTACATGCCCTAATATCCAAATCATTATGCCTTATTCGTTTTGCCGGGTCGTCAACATTAAAGGGGGTTCTCATCCGAGGCTTTAATACATTTTTCATTGGACTAAATTTTTTACGTGGCGGGCTGAAATATTCAGCTATCAAAAAAAAATGTTTGTTGGAAACTACTAATTTGGTCTTTCGCGTGACCGAAACACATTGACACAAATAAACAATTTTAACTTGACGAAGAACTCAAAAAAAAAAACTTAATAAAAGTTTAAATGAACAATTCTCTTAAAACTAAGTACGTGGGAACTGCAATCTGCTGGTTCGTTGGGTTGTCGAAACCAAAAGCTTTTGTGGTGACTTTCTATCTACCTTTCACGGTTGTTGAAGCCAAACGCCTTCAATCGTTGGGAACCACTGGTTCATCTTCAAGTACAGCTGTTCGCCACAAAGCTGCACTTCGGTTGGAAATCTACCGGTGGTTCTCTTTCGAAGTTAGGGTTCGTGAACGCTGCGCTCAACCGCAGCGTTCCGAGCAGTAGTACATACAAGGTAATATTGAACCTTTTGCGTTTCTTCTATACCACCTTTCGTATACTTTGTATTTGCATTTTACCGTTTAAATCTTTCATCGGCATATATCTTCATATATGCGCCTTTTCTTCTCTAAATAAATCTACTTATTTGAATATTTAAAACTTATTAATTCCGTGTTTTTCATTTCATCCTTTCGTTTCTTCGAGTTGCCGTGAGTTCGAACCGGCATACATTTTGTTTGTGTAGACAAACATTTGGTCCCACGATCCATCGAGCCCACCGCAACGGTAGCAATCGGCTACATTCTACCACATTGACAGGAAAGAGAGATACAAATACAAATCGGGAAGGACAAAACGACAAAGAAAAAGAAGGAGAAAGGATTTGGACAAAAAACCACATCAAAAAAGAATATTAAAAATCAGTTGCGTGTAAAATAAAAATAAATTGTTGAGTAGTTAGTGCAGTGATTATTTAAATAAATTTAAAAAAAAAAAAAAAAGTACTTATTGTGCCTTAAGTGCGGAAATTAATTTTTAGTGCAAACAATAAAAACAAAGTGAAAGAAAATTAAACCAAAGCCAAACAAAACAATAATTAAAGAAAATCAAGTGTCATAAGTTGAAACAAAAAACAAGTAAGGAAAGCTGTCTTCGGCTGTGCCGAAGGCTATATACCTTTCATGAATAAGCGTCACGATTTTCACTGTTCGATCCCCAGTACAGCCTGTGTCAATTTAACTATATTTACTATACACATTACACATCTTTGTTATAATTAAAAAAAAACTTACAAAATAATAGGATCCGAGTTATCGGAACAATCGATTGTATGGAGGCTATATATTATACGTGTTCAATTGTACTGACTTACACTATACACATTACATATGTAGAAAGTACTAAAGGTGCAATATTTTACGTTCCTAACTTTTTAATTGCAGAAGTTTTGGCCAAAAAACCTTATATCTGAACAATCGGTTGTATGGGGGCTATATGTTACATTTGCCCGATCTTTTTGATTTTCACTATATACACTAGATAAATAGAAAGTACTCGAGATGCAAAATTTTACGTTCCTAACTTTTTAATTGCAGAAGTTTTGGTCAAAAAACCTTATATCTGAACAATCGGTTGTATGGGGGCTATATGTTACATTTGCCCGATCTTTTTGATTTCCACTATACACACTACATAAATAGAAAGTACTCGAGTTGCAAAATTTTACGTTCCTAACTTTTTAATTGCAGAAGTTTTGGTCAAAAAACCTTATATCTGAACAATCGGTTGTATGGGGGCTATATGTTACATTTGCCCGATCTTGTTGATTTTTACTATATACACTACATAAATAGAATGTACTCGAGTTGCAAAATTTTACGGTCCTAACTTTTTAATTGCAGAAGTTTTGGCCAAAAAACCTTATATCTGAACAATCGGTTGTATGGGGGCTATATGTTACATTTGCCCGATCTTGTTGATTTTCACTATATACACTACATAAATAGAAAGTACTGGAGTTGCAAAATTTTACGTTCCTAACTCTTTAATTGCAGAAGTTTTGGCCAAAAATTCTTATATCTGAACAATCGGTTGTATGGGGGCTATATGTTACATTTGCCCGATCTCGTTGATTTTCACTATATACACTACATAAATAGAAATTACTCGAGTTGCAAAATTTTACGTTCCTAACTGTTTAATTGCGGAAGTTTTGGCCAAAAAACCTTATATCTGAACAATCGGTTGTATGGGGGCTATATGTTATACTGGTCCGATCTTGTCAGTTCCGACAAATGATTCCTATATTACAAAATGGTGGCCACATACAAAATTTCAGCCAGATATCTCAAAAATTGAGGGACTAGTTTGCGTTCAAACAGACAGACGGACAGACGGACAGACGGACAGACGGACAGACGGACATGGCTAAATCAACTCATCTCGTCATCCTGATCATTTCGGTATACTTATTGATGGGTCTATCTCTTCTTCTTCTCATATTTACAAACATCGGACCAAAGTTATAATACCATTTCATGTTCATGAAAGGTATAAAAATTAAATTTGATACAAGTTTTTATAGATTTAAATCTGTCACAAAGTGATTTGTTTAAAGTCAGTTTGGTTTTCTTTCACGAAGTTCAACAAAATATTACAAAAAAAAAACAAACAAAAACCTATTGTATAAAGAGATATACATATACCTATGGTCGTGTAGGTGTGATCTAATAAATCCGAATTCATCGGCTAATTTGGATACTCCTTCATTTTCATATAAAATCGCTATTCAATTTGCGTTAAATTCGTTCATTCTGTCGTAAAATAATTTTTATTCTTATTAAAATATAAAAGTTTGTTGTAGTTGCAACCATTTATTTCGACCATAGCTATCTGTTTCGTTTTCTAATAATTACTTCATGACGTAGTGGGGGTGGAAAGTTGGGGAATATACACATATACAAACATACATATAAATTTAGATTTCGGTATAAGATTTCGCGGATTCCCCTTCGTATTGTTTTCGAATATTGATCTCTGCCGGCTATTTACATAGAGAAAAACCAAATGAGCTCGTTTGCCATTTGACCGACATACGACCCCTTCGCAGTCTCCACGACTCAAACTCAAATTATTAGTAAATTTCACGTATACACATACATACATATATTGTCGCTCACCTTTTTATTTTTATTTTTCTCATTGCACGAAACTTCAATTGTGGTCACTTAAGCGTTCAGCAGAATCAGTACGTCAGTACGTTGAAACAACTGAGAGCAAAGTAGACTGCGGGTGTTTGTATGCGTAACGCCAGATACGACGGATACGTCAAAGTAGATTTTGCTCTAAAATTGACGTACGTCACGCAACTGACGTATTGGCGGAGTGATTCTGTTTCCCGCTTTAGTTGGTGATTTTAATTTTTCGGCGTTGGTATATAACTAATATACACACAAAGCAAGTCGGTAGGAACATACATCCCAGTAGGAAATTTTCACATTGACCCTTTAGGAAATTTTTGCATTGACCCAGTAGGAACATATTGCGTCAATAACTTCGTTGAATATATTCTTATTTATATTAAATTAGGGCGCGTATCATCCCTTTCGGGTTATAAAATACTTTTGAACTAGTTTCCTTAAATTTCGGCTTTGATTTGTATACAATCAAATTTTCAAGATGCCTTTGAATTATTACACTCGATGCTCGGATCGAGTCGTCGCATTTAACGCGGAATACTCCGACGCCTCATTAAAAGAGCATACCAAATTCTCATTAGAAGAAAACAGAACTAATCGGTGCTTGGTCGAAAGCAAAGGAAGCATATGAGGAATGTATGCGCACATTAGTAAAGACAGGTGAGGTAGAAGCAGTGGAAGCCAAGCTGGCAGCCACCCGCAAGGATTATATAGACTGCTTATCTCGCATTGGGGAATACCTTCAGCAGGCCGAGGCAAAAGCTGCTCCAACCCCAACCCCTGCCCAAGCGGTCAATTCGTCCAATAGCCTACGTTTACCCCCTTGCGACACAGACATATTCCATGGGGGTTATGTCTCATGGCCATCCTTCCGCGATCTCTTCACTGCGATTTATATAAAGAATTCGCGACTAGATGACGTTCAAAAACTTTATTTCTTGCGTCAGAAGACAAGTGGTGAAGCAAACGAAATCGCAGCGAAAGCTCCACTAACCAATGATGGCTTCCACCTGGCGTGGTCGCACCTAAAAGCGGCTTACGAAAATAAACGGGTTCTGGTCAACAACCATCTTAAAGCACTTTTCTCCCTTCCAGTCTTTCGGACGGAAAGTGCAACAGCGTTAAAGGAACTTCAGCGAAGCATTAGTGGATGCTTATCAGCCCTTGAAATGCACGAGGTCAAGGTGGAAAATTGGGATCCAATTTTAATCTTTCATTGTTCGAATCGCCTACCGGAAGCTACGCTCGGTTTATGGGAACAATCCTTAGTGGACAAATCGGATTTACCCAGATTGAGTCAAATGGACGCATTCCTTACGCAACGGTACAGGACTTTGGAATCGATAGTAGATGTAAAATGTTCAACATCATCGTCGTCACCTAACACTTCTCAAAAATCATCGGCATATTCGAGCAATAACGCGGGCCCAAAGAAAGTAGCCCTGGCGACAAAGGTTACAAATTCAAACTGCGTGCTATGTCCGAAGCAACACCACCCCCTTCGACTATGCACCAAATTCCTCTCCCTTTCCGTAAACGATAGGTTCGCTGCAATAAAAAAGCACAACTGCTGTCTAAATTGCCCCTCGAAAGGCCATTCAATAAAAGACTGTAAAAGTCAATATTCCTGCACTACGTGCAAAAGTAGACACCACAGTCTACTTCATAGAGTATCCTCCAACGACGAAAGAAGCTACAGCTTGAACGTCTTCGCAAGCATTCCACACAAATGTACAGTCCACTTCAAAAACAAATTTATCATTAGAGAAAAATAATCTGAAATCGTCAGGTTTATCCTCTGCCCTTCTCGGAACCGCCATGGTTCACATTTGTCATTTGGGTACAACATACGTCGCGCGCGCGTTAATTGATTCTGCTGCAGAAGCGTCGTTTATTTCGGAGCGAGTACGAAGCCTTCTCAAGCTACCAGTTTCGAAAACCAACGTGGTTATTTCAGGGTTAAACCAAAAGGTCTGCAACAATTCTTCAAAAAGTTGCGCATTTATTTTGGGCTCACCCCGTGACCCAAACCTGTTCATAGAAGCCACGGCATTCGTACTACCACATATTACTTGCCATCGACTTCAATCGATGAAACCATTCTCGACCAGCTCCCTAAAGTACCACTAGCGGATTCGAAATTTTTACAAAGCGGTCCTATAGATGTTCTAATTGGAGGAGATTTGTACCCAAAAATTATGTCAGACGGCGTGAAACACAGTCTTAATAAAAATCTTTTATCCCAAGAAACCGTGTTCGGGTGGATTGTCACTGGGGCATCGGGACCTGCACACGTCTCTTGCTTTGCTACCAAAGTCTCGATAGGAGAGGAGATTAACTTAGATAGTCAACTTCGTAGATTCTGGGAGTTAGAAGAAATACCAAAAAAGAATCATCAGTCGTCAGAGGACATGTTTTGTGAAGAACTTTACTCCAAAACCACCTTCCGAGATTCGGAAGGAAGATATGTAGTGTCATTGCCGTTTAAGAGTTTCTATCCCACGGATTTAAAATTAGGCGCCTCGCGGCCAATCGCGTTGCAACAATTTTATCGCAACGAAACGAGACTACTAAAAACACCTTCGCTAAAAGAAGAATACGACAAGGTCGTAACGGAGTACCTTGAATTGGGACATATGGAGCGAGTAGAAGCTCCAAATTTCGAACATTCACCTAGCCATTTTTACCTCCCACATCACGCGGTTCTGAAACCAGAAAGTACTTCGACGAAGTTGAGAGTAGTTTTTAACGCATCATGCAACTCTTCAAATGGAGTCTCGTTAAATGATATTTTACATGTAGGGCCAGCTCGGCAATCGGATTTAACCTTGCTTATAATTCGGTGGCGGCTGTACAAATTCGTTCTAAATAGTGACATACAGAAAATATATCGTCAAATTCTAGTCAAACCGGAACACAGACCGTATCAGAGGATTATTTTTAGGGATGACCCACAAGGTAGCATACAAGACTGTCAACTTAAAACAGTCACTTTCGGGATAAATTGCGCGCCATACTTGGCCATTAGAACCCTTATCCAATTGGCTCACGACTGCCAGGATTCATATCCATTGGCAGCTCAAATTCTTCGGAACTCCATGTACGTAGATGACGTATTAGCTGGATTCCACGATACACCCACAGCTTTGCAAGCGCGGAATGAGCTGATCGAAACACTCAAAAGCGCAGGCTTTTCCTTGAGGAAATGGTCCTCAAACTCCAAAGAAATTTTAAAAAATCTTCCACACGATCACCTCTTAGATAAAGATTTCCTGGAATTAGACGAAACAAGCACTACAAAAGCATTAGGAATTCGATGGAATGCGAAATCCGATCGATTTTTCTTTAAAGTTCAGGTTCCCTCGGTGCAGGACACGTATACGAAACGCGAAGCCTTGTCTCTTATAGCCAAGCTTTTTGACCCAGCAGGTTCGCTCCAATTGTGGTAGTATCAAAAATGGTTATGCAACAAATATGGTCTGATGGTACTCGTTGGGATAAGCCCTTATCTGATCAAACTCTTGTCAAATGAAAAGCATTTTTACAAAACTATAAATTTGTTGAGGAAATCGAAATTCCGCGATGGGTACATTATTCTGAAGAATCACCTTTCCAAATTCATGCCTTTTGCGATGCCTCGGAAAAGGCATACGCGGGGGCGATATATTTAAGAGTAGAAAACCAGGGAATCATTTCTTCCAATCTTTTAGTAGCCAAAACAAAGGTCGCGTCAATAAAAATCATTTGACTTCCCCGTCTTGAACTGTGTGGTGCAGTTCTCGCGGTTGACATGCTTCAATCGCTCCTAAAGGAACTCCCATTCAAAGCCGAGAGCATATATTGCTGGACAGATTCTACGATCGTTCTCGAGTGATTAAGAAAAAGGCCCTGCTCTTGGACCACGTTCGTCGCTAATAGAGTGGCAAAGATCTAAGACGCTCTCGACGTTGGGAATTGGAATCACGTGGACTCGAAAGATAATCCCGCAGATCTTGGCAGTAGGGGCACTTATCCTCAGGACTTATCCTCAAATCAACTGTGGAGGCACGGCCCTGACTGGTTAATTGAAGATACCGTACACTGGCCATCCTTAAAAGTGGAAGCAGATGAAATTACGCTAGAAGCAAGAGGATTAAAGGTACACACTGCCGTCGCGTCCAATCAGGAGGATCCATTGCAAAGATTCTCTTCACTTCCGCGCGCGCTGCGAGTCCTAGCCTATGTGTTTAGGTTCTACAATCGAACTAACAGGGATACCCGACGCTTTCATTCGTACCCTTCGCTAATCATTTCGGGAGAAGAAATCTCCAAAATTCGAGTTCGGCTCATAATACTTGCCCAGATGAAGCACTTTCCAGAGGAACACAAGAACCTTACCGCTAAAACCGCGATACCGCCAAAGAGTCAAATTCTCACCTTAAATCCATTCCTCGATAGCCATGGAGTAGTTCGAGCCAACGGCCGACTGACAAACTCACTTATTTTGTCGTATAATGAAAAGCATCCGATTATTCTGCCCTACAGTTGTTCTTTCGCAAAGTTATTAGTTGAATTTATTCACAAAGGCTGTCTTCACGGCGGCAATCAATTGGTATTACGGTTACTTCGCCAGCAATACTGGATTCTGAAAGCCAAGAATCTTATAAAGACCGTTATCCATAATTGTAAGCCCTGTGTCCTACATAGAAAACATGATCAATGCCAAATTATGGCAGCTCTCCCGGAAGAACGGACGGTGCTTTCCAGGCCCTTTGAAAATACCGGTATAGATTTCGCCGGCCCATTCGACATTAAAAGTTTTTCGGGAAGATCTTATAAGGTAACAAAAGGTTACGTCTGCATTTTTGTATGCTTTTCTACGAAAGCAATTCACTTAGAAGCTGCCAGCCATCTTTCAACAGAAACCTTTCTAGGGACCTTTTCAAGGTTCACTGCGAGAAGAAGCTGCCCAAAAAACCTCTTTTCGGATAATGGAACAAACTTTGTAGGCGCATCTACCATTCTTAAGAAAGACTTCAAGAAATTCGTCACAACGACTCAGGAGTCGGTGTGCAACCTCTACAGTCTTCAAGAAGTCTCCTGGTATTTCATCCCTGCAGGCGCTCCGCATATGGGTGGTCTCTGGGAAGCTGGAGTTAAAAGTTTAAAATTTCATCTTCGTCGTACCGCGGCTTCTCAAAAATTCAGTTTTGAAGAATTCCAAACCCTTCTTTGTCGCATTGAAGCCTGTTTAAATTCCAGACCAATATCGCCTAACTCCAATGACCCCGCTGATTGTGCAGCTCTCGCCCCAGGCCACTTTGTAACTGGGGGGCCAATACTCGCCCCGCCAGAGCCCTCTATCGAAACAAGTCCAGTCTCACTAATCAACAGGTGGCAAAAACTTAAAGCTCTTAGTCAACAACACTCGCTTCGCTGGAAGGAGGAATATTTAAAGGAACTCCACAAACGGAATAAGTGGAAGTCTCCGCAAAAGGATATTGCCGTCGACGACCTCGTGGTAGTTCGCCATGAAAATCTCCCACCAAGTGAGTGGCGCTTGGGTAGGGTCACCAACATATACCACGGGACTGATAAAAGGGTTCGGGTGGCCGATATTCGCACCCAAAAAGGAATGATAACGCGCCCCATTGTCAAGTTGGTTAACTTTAAACGTCTATCATTTCTTTTCGTTTCGTAGCTTTACAATATGGATCTCCTCGAATTTTTACCAAAAACATCCCCCAATACAGCGGCACCAGCGGAGACATCGGCAAACCCTGAGCAGGTAGCACTAGACACGACAACACCAGCAAAGATCGTAGCAGGCCTCGTCAAACGCAACAATACGCTTAAATGCAGAGTCTGTAATCGGTCACACCCTCTCCGATTTTGCAAAAAGTTCATCGACACAAGCTATGAACGTCGACTCCGTCTCGTGCTTTTGCATCGCTATTGCTCGCGATGCCTAGCGCATTCGCATATCACGAAAAATTGTAGAAGCGCTGGCGTATGTAATCTTTGTGGAGAGAAGCATCATTCGCTTCTACATTCACAAAGTCGTTCAACGTCTCGACGGGAACTCCCCCCGATCCTCACACAACTATCCGGAACGATCACGGTTCTGCCAACAGTCGCCATTTATATACATGTGGGCCAGTGGCAGATCTTGACCCGCGCTCTTCTCGACCCGTGCTCACCAACGAGCAAAGTATGTAATTCTTTGGTGCGCCGTCTTCGTTTACCGACGGTGCCGGTGGCACATATTGATATGTGCGAGCTCTATATAAGTTCATCAAACAACTCGCATGTTCGGTTCACGTTGCCAGCGAGAATCATACCGGAGCTCGGGCTGAAGACCCCGGCTCGCCATCTTAGTCAAGCCATATGCGACAAATTTGTCAACATGACGTTGGCAGATCCGGGATTTCACACATCTTCCGCCGTAGCCGTGATTCTAGGGGGGGGATGTGTACCATAAAATTATTAAAACGGAAATTGTCAATTATCTGGGTTATCCGACCGCCCAAAATTCCGCGTTCGGGTGGGTCCTTTCTGGCCCATGTGCCCTTTAAGGCACAGCGACCCTTTAATGGGTAGCGTTTCGCGTCGTCCGCGATCGCGTGGGTCCTTGCTGGCCCGTGTATCCTGTCAGACACAGTGACTCCCTAATGGGTACCGTTTTACACAACCGCATTTATACGGCCCCCTACTGGGCACTAGTTATTAAGTCAGTTTAAGAATTAAATTGAAGTTATGTGAATATCTATTATCTACATATATATCTAATCCTATAAGATACATTTAAGCCATAGCCCCTACTGGGTAACTATCATGAATTATACGCAAAAATGAAATTAGATTGGAGATAACAGTAATAAAGCACTATATCTATGAAAGAAAACTCAACAATTTATTACTTTACACGCAATTAATTAACCTTTGTATTAATTTGGAAATTTATATTGTAGTTAGCCTCTAAGTTGTTGTTGCAAACCCTACGTGTTGCAAGGCCGGCGGCAATGTTGAAGCCAAACGCCTTCAATCGTTGGGAACCACTGGTTCATCTTCAAGTACAGCTGTTCGCCACAGAGCTGCACTGCGGTTGGAAATCTACCGGGGGTACTCTTTCGACGTTAGGGTTCGTGAACGCTGCGCTCAACCTCAACGTCTCAGTCTTCATCTTCGACGACAGCAGTTGAGACAGCGTTCCGAGCAGTAGTACATACAAGGTAATATTGAACCTTTTGCGTTTCTTCTATACCACCTTTCGTATACTTTGTATTTGCATTTTACCGTTTAAATCTTTCATCGGCATATATCTTCATATATGCGACTTTTCTTCTCTAAATAAATCTACTTATTTGAATATTTAAAACTTATTAATTCCGTGTTTTTCATTTCATCCTTTCGTTTCTTCGAGTTGCCGTGAGTTCGAACCGGCATACATTTTGTTTGTGTAGACAAACAACGGTGAATAGTGTTAGTGCAGTAAAAGCTTACGAACATTGAAGAGTTGTATGGTAGTGGTGAAAGTACATATATATATCCGCAATGAAAATTTATTTATGGTGGTGAATTATAAGTAGTGGGCAAAGATGAAAATTGGTTTTTCTGCGGTGATGACTTAATATTTGGTATGTAGTGTTGAAAAAAGTGATTTCCCTGCCGTTTCACTAGAGACGGAATACTAGTGTGGGTCTTCCCTATATACTTGCGCGCACTTTTGGCGCCCGCACCCTATGAACATAAAATTTAGGTGTCACAACCCGTTTGCGAAATTTTATCCGAGTTATGGTTATTATAATACTGTGACGAATTCGATGATTCCTCGACTATTTTCCCTCAGTTCGATCACTGTACGTTAAATAAAACACTCAGATTCTGCTTAATAAATAGTACACTTTATTCACTACGTCGAAACGTTTATCTATCGTCATCTCCTCTTTGTGCCACATTCGCAAACATGCGAGCTGCCTCTCCCTCTCTCGCTCTCACGTCATGTATCTAAACAGCTGTAGTTGTGGTAGTGACGCTAGTGGTGGAAATACGCTAGTATTCGCCACAATACATATTACAATAACAATTTACTAGATTAATTATTTTCGTTTCAATGGGTTTTAATTCGGTCTTACATTTAATTAAAATACTCGCAACAATTGGAAAGTGATTAAGATTTTGAAACGAAACTTGAAAAAATTGGCAATTTGACTTAAACGTTTTTTGCTCTAAACTAAATTTTTTGTTGTTGTTATACGTATGAACATTGACCTAAATTTTTTTTTTTTTTGATACTAAAAAAAGACAATTTATTATTCAGGACTCCAAAAAAAATTTCTAAGTTAATGAAATTGAAAAGAGATGAAACAACAGAGTGGGGATTTTCACTCGCATGAGATTTTCATGACCGGAGTCGAATGCTAGGTTGGCGGGAACGTCAAAGGGCGCGAAGACAAAGAACATGTAGGGTGGCTAACTTAGCCGTAATCACCGCCGTTTCCGCAGCAACCCTGCGGCCACTCATCTCACCACACCTCACACGCACACTAACATAATTACACATAATCCAATTGTCAACACCAAAAACGCCCACACATCATAAACAAATTACAATCGTTTTAACTTTTGTACTTAAGTGAATAGCACAAAAAAAAAATATATTAAATAAAGTCCACAACAATAAAACAAAAAAGGCGCAATAATATGGACAGTGGAAAAAATATAAAGGTGAACAAATAAATCAACATAAATCAACATAAAGAGACAATATACAGTCCACAAGAAAAAAGTTGAAAAAAATAATTACAAAAACAAAAACATGCGGAAGTGAAACCCCATATTAGGGTGAACAAAAACAAAAATTATTTAATTTTACTTTCACGAACAAAAAAAAAAATAAACATGTAAACAAAATAATATTATAAAATATTCGGGCGCGCCGGTCAACAAAAAACAAAAGCGGTGAGTTGTATCATTTCCAATTATTAAGACGTTCATTTGGTATTTCTACGGATGTTTTCCATAAATCCGTATTGACGGAAATCGAACCGTTACGCAGAAAAGTATATATGTACATATATTCAAATATTTAATATTGCCTAAAATTTTCTATTAAAATACGGAATTTTTAAAAAAATAACGTGATAAAAATATATATACATATAAATATTCTGATCACGGTCAAAGTCCGACCATCCTATTTTACGTACATACCTATATGTAAATATTTAATTTCCATAATAAGTCCCGCATTAAGTATTACAATAACTACTTACTAAAAGAAATAAAAAATCTCACCGCGGACATACTGCTTATTTTTCGTGTTGTCAAGCACAAAGCGAAATTTCCAAAAACAAATATAGGTTTCAAGTCTGACTTGCAAATTTTATCGGCAAAACCCCTTTAGCTTGCATTCCCTTGCGCACATAAGTCAAGCAAAGGCAGGATTACACAAAATAAGCAGTAGAAAGAATAAAGAAAATCAAACCAAAATATTAAAGTTGTTAGCGAAGCTATTTTCTATTCTCCCAGTAAAAGAACTGAGTGATTATCAACAAAAAATATACGGACATACAAATTAGGGAAAAAGCTATATTCCAGCATCCCAAAAGAAAAAAATATATATAAACAACAAAGTTCCTTGCACTTAATTGCATTGCATTTAACATTGTAGAAAAAAAAGCACGAAACAAAACAAACCCTATTGTTTACCTGCATTGCTTTTCTTCTCTGTAAAGACCCTCACACAGTTCCGTGTGAACGTGAGCGTGAATGAGTGGAGACTTTCTATTGCGTACGCAAAGGGAAATAATTCCAAATCAATTCTTTTGTGCGTTCACGCAAATCTGTCAAATGACTTCAACTCCCCAACAAATGTAAAAAAAATCACAGTTTGGCGTGGTAATTATCAAATTTCAACACTCACTTGCGAAGGGTTTGTGTCACTTTGCGCTCGCACACAATTCACTGTGAGATAGTAAAATAAGCATTTCAGAGCATATTTAACACTTCACTTAAGTTTAAATGCAGTAATATCAAAGATATTTTAGTTGTTTATCCACTTACGGATGATTTTTTTGGAAAAGTGGAGTAATGTCAACATATTACACAAAGGATAATTGTTCACGCTCACCCACGTTCACGCTCAAAAATAAGTGTATATAGGGCTTAAGGTATACAAACAGCACACAAACGTGTAGCCCCCCTAGCTAACTAGATATACCCAACAAAAAATTGTGAAAGTACTTATAGATTGACAATACCTTCCAAAAAATATAGTAAGTACTTATAAAAATTATATAAGGTAATAATTTCAATTAGCCTTTGGCATATTTCCACAATAAAAAGCCAAGGTAGAAAATACACTCGCGTGCAAAATAAAAGCAGCGATAGCAATAAAATCCCGATTCAATAAAAATAAGTTCTGTTATTGAATAATATACAGACATTAATATGAATTGATATCTATTACGCAATAATCGAAACTGATGATTCAGACTTGCCAGAAAATTTTAAAGAATCGGCTTATTCAAAGTATGAAAACTGCTTAGACCGTTATGAAAAAACAAAGGCCATGATCTCCGATCAACTAAAACTATTAAGGCCAATTATTGCACCTACTCTACAACGAGCAGAGCTGCCCCAAACACAAATCAAAGAAACAAATTGAGGCTGTTTAGGCGCGATGCCTAAAATATTAAAAAATGTGCCACCCTAATGTTTACTTTCCAATCACCCACACCAAGCCACCCACCGGCATGTGCATGCATGACTATTCGTGTTTTGTCAGCACACACATACATGCAAGTGGGTGCGCATGTGTGGGTCCACCTCCCCTTAAAACCGGAGGATGGTTTTCGGTTCAACGGTTGTCAACGACTTGACAACCTCCTCTTTTTCTGCCAACTGCCAACGGACACACATCAGCCCCAGGACTTCTTATACGTCACAAATAAGGTAATTAAATTAACTTTGTTGACACTCTTGATGTACAATAAACGGCCATTAAACTAAACGAGAATTTCGATCTTTTCTTTCTTCCCACTACAAAATATAAATTCGAGCGCGGTGCCTTATCAAAGAGATCAAAATTGTCCTGACGACAATCAAAGACACCCCTCGAATTTATTCATGGTCCTTCTCACCGTGAATTTTAGAATCAGCACCATTTGTGAAAATACAGTCCATTTATCGACCACTAAGCGAAGGAAATCAGTCCACTGAATTGGGAAAATTTACAGCCAACAACTCAAGCAGCAGTGAAACAAAGCCGTTTGGAATTACTGCCTGCCACAAAACTGTCCAAAAAATACACAGCCGCTTGCTATTAAAGTCAGCCACAACAACACAACACAACTGAACTTAAGCTTATCACCACAACAAAGCAACGTAAGTGATATATTTCTTGCCACTATTTTTTTTTCGGTGTTTTGAAAAAATATTCATTTTTGAAAAGTGAGCGAGTTCACCTAAACGTAAGTGCGAAGAAAGTGTTCCCGGTTGAGTGAAATTTAAGTTAAATCATTTGTTGCACAATTTGTTTTGAAATTCAGCTTTGCGACTATCTGGTTTATCCCCCCACCAGTGGTAAGGTTTTCCAGACACAGCGCAAAGTAAGAGGTAACATAACCTCACATTCACAGAGCCTTTCGATTGTTGTTTTTGTTTTGACTTTTCATCACTTTTTTATTGAAACGCGCACAATCAGTGTAATCGAAAACTTTCAGTCCATTTCACGATTTTTTTTTCACTTAATTTCACTAACAATTCACTTTCTCGCTCGTTTAGGTCCACCGCCCACTTTTAACTTAAATTTTTTTGCTAAATTTCCACATAACCTATATATACGTGTGTTGGTGGCGAGTAAGCCAGTGTTGTTGTTGCTACATATTTTTTGAGCAAAGGGTCAGACAGTACGGCCAAGTCTGCAACAATAAAGAATTTTTAAATACTGTACAAATAATTATTCTAACGAAGTTATTGAAGCTGTGGTTTTTTAAAGTAAAGTTTTGAATTCCCTGGGGCAAGCTCTGCAATCTCACCCATTCAACCTTCATTTATCTCCCTCTTTTCTTTGTCCGACTAAAACCCACACCAAATAGTAACCATGGACAACTTTATCAGATTAGCTGATAATATCACGGAGTTCGAGTCCGATTATAATGATGCAGATGTTGAGACCCATACTGTCCATACATTAACTCTGCAACAAGAGGAATTGAAAGTCCACTGGAGAAAGGTTAAAGGGGCGTATGATGAGCTAATGAGCTCAAGCAAGTTAGACGCGGCAGGCATTACCTCCGTGAAAAGTAAATACAAAAGTACATATGCAATTTATTTACGTTGCATGTCTAATATGGCTACACGCCAAGAAACACTCACGAAGGTAGTGAAAAGCCCAGCCGAACAGTCTGAACGGGAACACAGTATCCGCCTGCCTCCATGCGATACTGAAGTATTCAAAGGCGATTATCTCTCATGGCCTACGTTTAGGGATATGTTCACGGCCATTTATATTCTGAACAAACGCCTAACACCGGTTGAGAAGCTCTTTCATCTAGTCAATAAGACAAAAGGGGAAGCGAGGGATATAGTGGAAAAAAGTCCACTCACGAATGAGGGATTTGATACAGCGTGGAAAAATTTATGTGAGAGATACGAAAATAAACGTATCTTAGTAAACACACAATTGCAAATATTATTTAATTTAGAGAAGGTAGAGAGTGAGTGTGGCAGCGCGATAAAAACCCTGCAGCGACAAATTAATAATTGCCTGGCGTCCGTAAGAAGTCACAAAATTGACACGTCAAATTGGGACGCAATTATTACCTATTTGTGTTCGACTAAGTTGCCAGAGAGCACGCTTGGTCTATGGGAGCAAAGCATAGACCATAAGGTGGAAATATCCAAATGGGAGGATATGGACAAATTCTTGTCCAATCGTTTCCAGACACTTGAAACAGTGTCTGGGTTTGTGGGGAGTACCAGTCCGCAAGGCCAAAAACCACAAACGGCGAAAAAAGCGAACGATCCACCTGCAAAAAAGCTTGGTACGTACCAAGCAAAGGTCACAAAATTCATGTGCACCAAATGCAAATCTACTCGCCATAAATTACGAGCATGCACCCGTTTTTTGAGATTAACTCCAGAAGAGCGAGTTAATTTTATAAAAAGCAACCAGGGGTGTTTGAACTGCCTCTCCCCAGGACATACCGTGACGAAGTGCCCAAGCTCATACGACTGCAGCAAGTGCCACTCTCGACACAATACGCTCCTACATATAGAATCGCGTCAGAATCAGGAAACAAACAACACCACCCAGCACAATATGGATAATGGTGCTTCCACTTCTGCGCAATCTCAAGGGAGACGGGAGGCGAACGATAAGAACGTAAAATCCTGCCATGTACATTCAAGCGCAGGTGTGCTGCTAGGGACAGCGAGAGTAACCATTCATCATAATGGTACAGACTTCCCAGCTAGAGCACTGATAGATTCTGGGTCAGAATGTTCATTTATGACAGAACGTCTGAAGCGCAGAATCAACTTACCGGCAAAGAAAATGAATGCCCGCGTATCGGGTATCACGAATGCCGTGTCGGCCCAAGTCAAGGAGGCATCCAACATCGAACTGCGTTCAACAGTGGACCCTGACTTCAGCCTAACCACATCCGTGTTAATTCTGGCCAAACTAACTGGAAATCTGCCATCCTGCCATGTCGACCCTATGACTATGCAGGACTTTCCAGACTTAGTCTTGGCAGATAAACGATTTTATGTCAACGAGGAAGTTGACATTATACTAGGCGGAGATGTATACCCACAAATCATACTATCAGGGCTCAAGAAGAATGTCTTTAATACACTCCTGGCCCAAGAAACAGTATTCGGTTGGATACTCACCGGCCACGTGGAGTCACCGAGTCCAACAACAAATATAGTGTCCTTTTACAGCGAAGTCGCTTTGGACAAAGAACTCACAAAGTTCTGGGAGTTGGAAAATCTGCCCAAACAAAAAAGTCCAAACGCAGATGATAAATACTGCGAAAAGTTGTATAAAGGAACTACGCATAGGAATGAGGATGGGAGATATGTAGTCTCGCTACCATTCAGACAGGAGTACCCAGATAAGCTAAATATAGGTGGGTCTCTTAGGAAGGCGTGTTCGCAATTCTTTAGGAATGAGACACGATTAGCAAAGGACCCAGAATTGGGAAAAGAGTATACCAGGGTCCTGTCTGAATACGAGACATTAGGGCATATGCAAAAAATTACTGCCATGATATCAGCTGAATCGTCTGATAACTATTTTTTGCCCCATCACGCCGTAGTAAAGGCGGAGTCTACCACCACAAAGGTGCGGGTCGTTTTTAACGCCTCAAGCCCAACGGCAAACGGCACAAGTCTTAACGACATTCTCCTGCCAGGACCAGTGCTTCAAGCAGATCTCCCAATCCTTATATTGCGTTGGAGATTATATCAGTATGTCTTTAACAGTGCCATAGAGAAAATGTATAGACAAATTTGGATGAACGAAAATCATTCCAAATTTCAAAGAATTGTCTACCGCACATCTCCACAAGAACCCATAGGTCTTTATGAGTTAAAGACAGTCACGTTTGGGGTGAAATGCGCGCCTTATCTTGCAATACGAACCTTTATGCAACTAGCAGACGACGTCGAGACATTATTCCCAATAGCATCGAATATACTAAGGGAAAACATGTACGTGGATGATGTATTAGCGGGGGGGGCATACACTCGCATCGGCCATTCATGCGAGAGATGAAATTCGACAGGTCTTACACTCCGCTGGATTCCCACTTCGGAAATGGACATCGAACTCCGAGGAGATTCTCAACGACATCCCAAGGGCGGATCGGCTGACCGAGGACTTCCTGGCGTTCGAAGACACCAGCACCGTTAAGGCTTTGGGCATTAGATGGAATGCTCATTCTGACCTCTTTTATTTTAAGGCAGGGTCACTGGACGAATGTGAACAGCTCACGAAACGAGCAATACTATCCGCCATCGCCAAGCTTTTCGACCCTTTAGGATGGCTTGCACCAATGGTCATTGTGGCCAAAATACTGATGCAGAATATCTGGTTGGAGGGCACCGATTGGGATGAGCCAGTCTCGTCCAACACTTTGGAACGATGGGAGAATTTTAAAAGGGACTACAAGGAAATCGATAACATCAGGATACCCCGATGGGTAAATTTTTCACCAGAAGACGAGGTCGAAATCCATGGGTTCTGTGACGCGTCAGAAAAAGCATACGCTGCAGCCGTCTACATGCGCGTAAAAAGGGATGACCAGATCTCCGTCAACCTTCTCCTTGCCAAAACGAGAGTAGCGCCGGTAAAAACCATTTCGCTGCCGCGTTTGGAACTCTGCGGCGCGGTACTCTTGGCGGAGATAATGGAAACGATTTTCCAAAATATAAAATTAGGGCAGGTCAAACAACATTTATGGACGGATTCCACCATCGTTTTAGCATGGATACGGAAACCACCGTGTTCCTGGTCAACATTCGTCGCACACAGGATAACCAAAATTATCGACTTGGTCGGAAGTAATGATTGGCATCATGTCAACTCGGAATCGAATCCGGCAGATTTAGGAAGCAGAGGAATACCGGCGACGGATTTGGTCAACAATTCTTTGTGGTGGCAGGGACCTTCTTGGTTACAAGAAGACAATTCAGGGTGGCCAGCACAAGAAATCGAGTTTCATACATCCGTGGAGGAAAAGAGAGCGCAAACCTACGCAATATCGAAGCGAAAAGAAATCGAGACTCTAGATCGGTTTTCGGATTTACCTAGGGCTTTGAGGGTACTATCATACATTATGAGATTCTTTCGAAGAACACATCCCACAACAAAAGCTTCCTTTCAAGAAAAGTCGTGCCTAATCTCATCCGATGAGATAAAGACAACGACTCAGATCTTGATTAAACTATATCAGAAGCAATATTATTTTGAGGAGTATGTAAATTTGAAGAAGGGAACAGTCATTGACAGGAAAAGCGAGATATTGCCACTTAACCCGTTCCTTGATAAGGACGATATTATCAGGGCCGGGGGTCGTTTAGGGGCGTCGGAAGACCTCGCTTACAACGAGCGTCATCCAATCATACTCCCTTATAATTGTAGGTTGACGCGGCTAGTTGTGCAAATGATACACAAAATCTCCCTCCATGGGGAAAATCAACTAATGCTCCGTCTCATCCGCACCCAATACTGGATTCCGAATGTCAAGAACATGATTAGGGCCATCATCCACAATTGTAAGATTTGCACCATTTACAAGAAACGGGCGCAAACCCAACTTATGGGTACCCTACCCCGCGAGCGGACCACGTTTTCACGCGCTTTTACAAATACCGGGGTCGACTTTGCAGGCCCATTCGATATTAAAAGTTTCCGAGGCAGAGGGTGTCGACTATCAAAAGGCTACGTTTGCCTTTTCGTCTGTTTTACCACCAAAGCGATCCACCTGGAAGCGACCAGTGATCTGAGTACCCCATCCTTTCTAGCAGCCCTTTCGCGTTTTATAGCCAGAAGAGGATGTCCGAAAAACATGTACTCCGACAATGGCACTAACTTTGTCGGAGCCTCACGATCTTTACGATCCGATTTTAAGGCATTTATCTCGGACGCCCGAGATCAAACCATTTCCAAATACAGCCATCAATTAATGACATGGCATTTCATTCCAGCAGGGGCTCCACACATGGGGGGACTCTGGGAGGCAGGAGTTAAGAGCTTCAAAAGCCATTTCAAAAAAATAGCCTCACCTCACAAGTTCACGCATGAAGAGTTCCATACGTTACTCTGTAGGATCGAAGCCTGTCTCAATTCGCGACCATTAAGTCCCGCGTCCAACGACCCTTCCGACTTAGAACCCCTGACCCCGGGGCACTTCCTCACGGGAAGTCATCTTATGGCCCCACCTGAACTCAACGTCAGAGAAAGCTCTGCATCCATGGTTAACAGATGGCAGAAACTCAAGGCCCTTCATCATACCTTCTGCAAGCGATGGAAGGTGGAATATTTGTCCGAACTTCAAAAACGAGTGAAGTGGAAGCAGTCAAAGCAGAACATTAAGGTAGGGGATCTCGTTGTCATCAAGGAAGACAACCTATCTCCCAACGAATGGAGGCTCGGTCGAGTTACCAACGTACACCCCGGCGAAGATAACCGAGTACGTGTCGTAGACCTAACGACCGAGAAGGGACAGACCAGAAGACCGTTCGTCAAACTGATCCTGCTCCCGACAGATGGAATGGATGGTGCGAGGCCCGATGCCTCCTCCTAACCATCTACTCGCCCTCCACTTCGTTTAATCCCCACCTTTCCAAACCCATCTCCCAAAATTCCCCACTCACTCGTTAACCCCAACGAGGACACCAGAAAACCTAACGCAGATGGGCGAACCCTATCTGCCACAGAAGAAGAAATGCGCTCTATAACGAGGCCAGAGAAATCCTAACGCAGACAGGCGAACCAATCTGCCACCGAATCTTAAAATAGATCTGCGACAACGCAGATACCCCCTCACATAAACACCCAGGCCCCAAAGGTGTTAACAAGAGGTAACGTGGGCGTATAAGGTCGAAACTGATTCGACCCTTGATTGGTCAATCTTGGAATCAATTTTCCTCGCATCTGCCGTTGATTCAAATAGGGATCGACTACCCGTTTACACTGATACATTTTTTAAACCACAATGTCAAGTTGAATGTTGAGTTGATCAAAAGTCGGTTGGCGACCAACTTTGTTGCATGCAATTTTGCAAGCAACTTTCAAAATCAACGTGAAATTGAATGAATAAAAATCGAGCAATGTAAACGGGATTATAGACCAAGGCTGCACAAAAACTTCAAAAAAATTAGCGTGCAAGAAAATCAATGTTTTTGTAAACGTGTATTTGAATTAATTTTGAAGATTAAAACAAAAAAAAACCAATTATAAACAAATTATCGAGATTCAAGTGTTTCATGGCATTTCTGCTCCGAGTTGCTCTAGATTGCTCGATTTCTATTATGACCTCTGCCCTGCTCTGCTCTGCACTTTTTTGGTCAGTAAACAAACCTATGAAATAAGGAAGGTGACAGCAAATGAACAGCTGTTTAAATTTTTTTTCTACTTTTTTCTGATTTTGAATAAATTTGTTCACAAACCCTCGCAGTTTGGCAAACATTTAGCAGCCCAAAAGGTATTAGTTTCCTTTAGGGGACAACTCCTAATAAATTAGCAAAAGTATGGGAGATACCTCAAAAGACGCGTTTTGGCCTCAGGATCACGAATCCGAAAGCGCTTTTCTAATAATTTGCTTCTCTGAAGAGATATGATACACAAATGATAGTACTTGGCTTTGAGTACACAAGAGCCTTCATTAAAAAATATGATTTGTTTATTACGGAAATCCACACTCACGCACCCATGCCTATGGTTGGGAATCTGAGAAAGCTGTAGAATTAGCACGAGAACAGGTAGCAAAGTTAATTGGGGCTGAACCGAAAGAGATAATTTTTACTTCAGGAGCTACTGAATGCAATAATATTGCCGTTAAAGGAGTAGCGAGATTTTATGCGAGCAAGAAAAAGCATGTTGTTATCACACAAACCGAGCACAAATGTGTGCTAGATTCATGTCGCGCTTTGGAAAACGAAGGCTTCAGAGTCACTTATTTGCCCGTGCCAGTGTACGAAAATAAACTTTATTGTACGGTACTATTTCGTTTTGTTTATTACTTTCATAGTTCAGTACAAAACAAAATCCAAAAGCTGAGTTCACTTTGAAAACTGTAAAATACATTTTTTGAAATTTACATCCGAAATAAAAAACAAAATAAAAAAAAATATTTTGTTCTCTATGAACATACATTCAAACACTTATATTTTTCTTCAATCAATTGAAACGTTTGTGTTTATAAATTTTTTTTTGTTGGAATTGTCACAAACAAAAAGCAAACGTTTCCAAAAAGTAATAAACTGTACAAAACTTAAATGACATGCTACTCGATGAGGAAATGAAAAGTATTTTGTACAGTTTATTTTCGTGCCCTGGCCCGTGCAAGCTAATGGTATAGTTGATATGAAATTATTAGAGGATGCTCTAACCCCAGACACATCATTAGTATCTATAATGGCTGTAAACAATGAAATTGGTGTTAAACAACCAGTCGCAGATATTGGGGCACTTTGCCGTTCACGCAAAATATTCTTTCATACAGACGCAGCACAGGCAGTCGGTAAGATACCACTTGATGTCAATGCAATGAATATTGATTTAATGTCAATATCTGGACATAAGCTATACGGCCCAAAAGGCATTGGGGCACTATATGTGCGACGCAGACCACGTGTACGTCTTGAACCCATACAAAGTGGTGGTGGACAAGAGCGTGGTCTACGGAGTGGTACTGTACCTGCGCCATTAGTTGTTGGTTTTGGTGCTGCATGTGATCTGGCACTTCAAGAAATGGCTGAGGATAAGAAATGGATTGATTTTCTATCGAAACGTTTATATGATCGCATCACCTCAAAGCTATCGCATGTCATACGCAATGGTGATTTGGAGCAGACATATAGTGGTTGTTTAAACTTATCAGTGGCCTATGTTGAGGGTGAATCATTGTTGATGGCTTTAAAAGATGTAGCACTGTCAAGTGGTTCAGCATGTACGTCTGCATCTCTGGAGCCATCGTATGTGCTGCGTGCAATTGGCACTGATGAGGATTTGGCACATAGTTCAATAAGACTTGGTATTGGTCGCTTCACCACCATTGAAGAGGTTGATTATATAGCCGATAAATGCATCAAGCATGTCGAACGTTTACGTGAAATGTCACCATTATGGGAGATGGTTCAAGAAGGTATCGACTTGAAAAATATTCAATGGTCGCAACATTAAATTTCTTTAAAAGTAAAAAAAGGTACCGTTTTGTATTGTATATGTACCTATTAACGTATGTATTTATGTATTGAATGCAAGTTTAATAGCAGCAAAGGATATCATAAGTTTTTTTTCGTGATGCCTGTATAAAGACTTGCAATTAAATTTTTTGAATTACCTTTATAATTTGTACTTGCACATAAGTGCCTAAATTTGTTATTTTTGTTAAGTAAGGCAGCATTGCATCTAATACAAGCGGATCCAGCGGTGTAGTAGCTTGCGCATCCAAATAAAGAGGTCTGCCATCCACTTGCTCTGCTTTTATGTTAAAACGTATCTGCTTTTTGCGGAATTCTTCAGCAGAGGTTGCCGGTTGTGCATTGCTAGAGTTGAATCTTTGGTAGTAGCAAACAATGTGCGACGAAGCACCCACCGCCGTTGCACCTTAATTGGTTGTGAAATAAAGTCGGTGCCAAAGCATTTTTTCGGTAGCCTTCCAAATATCTGTAACATCTCGCTAAGTGTGATGCACCTTGTAAGAACTAAAATTAATTTTCTGCTAAATTTCACTTGATTAACTGCAAAACCGTAATCACACACACGTAATTGCACCAGACTATTTACCACATTCAATCTGAAATCAAAAAGAGAATATTAGGGCACATAAATTTACAATAAAATCACTTACCTGTTGCCAAGAATTATGCTGCTCCCATGTGTTGCGTGCGGCCGGAAATGAATGAAATGTTCGATTTTTCTCTACACCCGTAAAGAAAAATCGAACAATGGAATTGTTTTTTTGTGTTCCCGACAATTCCATTTCATTCACTGACAAATTAGGCAGGGTTGTAAAAATCATGCCAATTAGTGATGCAAAATTTTCGGATATTGTATTAGTGATGTAATACTGACATAACTATCGGGTACCGAAAAACCCGATGTACCAAAAATCGGTACCGCATACCGAATCAGAAATAGGGAGCAGCAATTTAATTTTTCACACTCGTTAGGCCAAAATGAGCGAGTTAAATGATATGGGTATAATTAAGCTTTTTTGAAATAAGTTTTTTTTTGAAATAAGTTTTTTGAAATAATCAATAAAATTAATATTAAAAAAAAAAAAAAAAAAAAAAAACCGGTTTATTTTAAAATACATTACTTATTTGGTTTTTTTTTCTCGGGGGGGGCAGGACTGTTTTTGCCCACAAAACAACAAAAATAAAACCGCCACTCAACCACTCTCTACCAGCATCGAGTACCGAAAACGCGTTCTTATGCGCAGCACTAGCAAAAAGGCTTGCCTCTGCGCAGCACTAGTGTAACTAGCGCCGGCTAGCGGACAATTGATCGACATAAACAAAACAAAAAAAAAGGAAATGAAACACACAGGGTGCCTCAGATGTTTTTAGTTATGTAAGGCGGCAACCAGTCGGCAGCAACGCGTTGCCGGGCTTAATTGCCACAAGGGAAGGCAGCAACGTGTCGCCGGACGCAATTGCCACAAGACACGGGAAAACATTCAGATAACGTTACACTTAGGCCCAAATATTAGGAAATAAAAGGTTCCGCCTGGAAATACTTGAAGATACGTCATTTCTAGTTCCCCTTTTGTCACTTCGGCTACTCGCCACTTTCCTCCCACGTATGTATATGGGCAACCGTATACATTATTCAAACCAATTTTTTTTGTCTTCTCTTTTTTCGGTCTTCGGCAGCATGACTCGCCATGCTTCCCTACGCCAACGCGCCGCTCGTATGGCCGCCCGGTATCCGAAACCGTGTCCTCTATGTGGTGAAAACCACCCCCTTCGGGCGTGTGATGTTTATCACGGAATGGCACCCCTGCAACGTCTGAAGGAGGTTATCCGGGCGGGATATTGCGACAACTGCCTGTCAATGGTGCATCGGGCTAGGGAATGCACCAGCGACGCCAGGTGCCGACGATGTGGTGACAAACACCACACCACTCTCCACCTCCAGACTGATGACCAGCCGGTGGCCTATAAGAGTTGGGCCCAACAAGTGGAAGAAGCCGAGAGGGAAGAAGCGTGGCCAGCCGAGCAAGCAACCCAGAACAAGGAAGAAGACAGTCGAGAAGAGGTTCTGTCTATCCAGGCCTCTGAGACGGGGCTGACCCAGGAGGACGGCGAAGTAATCGAGCCGGTTCAAGGGGTGTCGGACCTACGGCGATTCCGACCCCTTCTAGCGCACGAACGACGATACCAACATCAACGCGACAACAAGCTTTCATCTCGCCGCGCTCATCGCAACAGTCGTAAGCGAAGACTGGCCCCCCAGCCGCGCCAGCTTCGTAATCCCAGTCTACACAACGCCGAAACCCGTAGACTGGCCACACAGCCGCGCCAGCTACGAAATTATGATCCAATTCGCCAAAACGAGCGTAGACTGGCCTCTCAGCCGCGCCAGCTACGACAACATCATGACAGCCGCCGAGACGAGCGTAGACTGGCCACTCAGCCGCGCCAGCTACGCACCATTAGTGATGTAAGCCGCCCAGACGGCAGACTGGCTCTTCAGCCGCGCCAGCTGCCAACCCGAGGTTTCCGCGACGGAGGCAACGGAGTTCTCGCCAGGATGGGTCCACCGTTGCGCCCCATGACCACCCTTGCGCCAACTGCGGTGGTAAAACTGGAAGCGGGTGGCGGATTTTGCTACGTCCGAGCACTAATTGATGCGTGCTCACCCCGCTCCGCGATCGACCGCAGCTTGGCGGAAGAGTTAGGGCTGCAGTTCACCCATTCTGGCGGCGAGCAAGGTTGCTTCCTCCGAATCCGAGGGAAGCATGGCAACAACACGTCCGTCACAGCACACGCGGTGTGTATTAGCAATTTAAATCGCATCAGTCCGGCAACCCAAGTCGACGCCAAAATCGCGGCTCCATATGAGCACGTGCGTTTGGCCGACCCACAATTTTTTATGTCGGCGCCGGTGAAACTGATCCTCGGCGGCGACGTCTACGCCGACATTATGACCCCGAACACTTTGCCATCTTCGTTCGGGTCACTCATAGCCCACAGCACTATTTTTGGTTTTGTGCTATCGGGCGCTACTAATATGTAAGTTAGGTTTAAATTTAGGTGTAAGTTTAATTTTTTAATAAAAAAAAAAAAAAAAAAAAAAAAAAAAAAATTTTCTTTTTTCTCACTTTATGGCTCCATGGCAAGAAATATACCACTTTATTTTTTTTCAAGTTTCTTCCCTCTCTTTAACAGCTAGGTACGACACGGCCAAACAACCAGTGGTAACAGAACCCAACTCGAGGAGGTGGCTCGAAGGAGGCAAGCGGGCACAGTGCTATCCAGCACACTACTAGTCTTAAGAACCTAGCCTAAGAGACGGCGTGATGGAAATCCCGGGGCTGGTCAGAATGTTGCGTGTCGCAAGGGGGCCGGCATGTTTAGGCGCGATGCCTAAAATATTAAAAAATGTGCCACCCTAATGTTTACTTTCCAATCACCCACACCAAGCCACCCACCGGCATGTGCATGCATGACTATTCGTGTTTTGTCAGCACACACATACATGCAAGTGGGTGCGCATGTGTGGGTCCACCTCCCCTTAAAACCGGAGGATGGTTTTCGGTTCAACGGTTGTCAACGACTTGACAACCTCCTCTTTTTCTGCCAACTGCCAACGGACACACATCAGCCCCAGGACTTCTTATACGTCACAAATAAGGTAATTAAATTAACTTTGTTGACACTCTTGATGTACAATAAACGGCCATTATACTAAACGAGAATTTCGATCTTTTCTTTCTTCCCACTACAAAATATAAATTCGAGCGCGGTGCCTTATCAAAGAGATCAAAATTGTCCTGACGACAATCAAAGACACCCCTCGAATTTATTCAGAGGCGTATATCTCAAAGTGCCGGCCTGTGTTACTGAAGTATTTCATGGGGGTTATGAGCAATGGCCGTCGTTCCGAGATATGTTCTCAGCCGTTTACATAAACTACCCAAAGCTATCACAAGCGCAAAAATTATATCATCTAAGAAATAAAACTAAAGGTCAAGCAGGGATAATAGTAAAACAGTTCACACTTAACGATGACAATTTTAATCTGGCTTGGGAAGCGTTAAAAGCTAGATACGAAAATGAAAGAGTATTAGTCGATAAACAAATAACGACATTAATGAATCTACCGAAAATTCAAAAAGAAACTAGCGAGGAATTTCTCAAATTATAATCAATTGTAACAAACTGTTTGTCGTTTTTAGAAACCCAAAAAATTCAAACTGAAAACTGGGACCCAATTCAGGTCAATATTTGTGCTGCCACATTGCCAGAAAATTCTATAATTTTATGGGAGCAATCGCTCTCATCCCGCAAAAAATGTCCAACGTGGCAACAAATGAAAGATTTCCTCACCACCCAGTTCGAAATCGCAGAACGGGTAGATACAAAAGAAACAAAGCCGAAAAACTCAAATGAATACCAAAATAAAAGCTTCTTTAAACCCCAAGCCAGTAATTTTAACTCCCATAACAGGAGTAACTATATTTCAAACAACAAAAGTTTCAACAAAAATCAATCGTTCACATCTGAACAACATAGATATTTGTCATGCGAACTGTGTAACGGAGGCCATTCAATAAGATCTTGCGAGAAATTTATAAAATTATCAACAAACGAGCGAAATAATTTAGTCAGGACTAAGAAACTCTGCACAAACTGTTTATCAAATACTCATCCAGTGCAGAGATGTCCAAGTTTTCACAAGTACGCATATTGCCAAGGGAGACACGATGCTCCACTGGACTAGCGGCAACAGCTAGTCCTGAAAATATCGAAACAGAAAGTCCTGAAAGTTGTCAAGAACAAACATGCTGCTCAAAAGCAGCCAAAATACAAACGCTTCATTCAGAAAATGAAAGCAAAACTTTATTACCTACAGCAATCGTCTCCATCGAACACCGAGGAGAACGATTTAAGCTAAGGGCCTTAATCGATCAAGGATCACAGCGATCTTTTATAGCATCGAAGGTCCAACAAACTTTAAATCTGCCAACTAAATCAGCCAACTTTGAAATCTCAGGAATGGGTGGAAGAGTAGTACAAAACTCAAATAAAATCTGCCTCATTACCTTGCTGTCTTCAAATGCGGATGAAAGAATAAAAGCACAAGCTATAGTTCTGCCGCAACTGACAAACATGCTCCCAAGCTATAATATAAATAGCGAGCACTGGCAAAAGTTTTCACATCTGAAACTTGCCGATCCGAATTGCCATACCCCCGATCAAATCGACATATTATTGGGAAGCGATCTAATCCCCCAAATAATACTACAAGGTGTTGAGAAAAACTCCAACAACCTATTAGCCCAAAGTACCATCTTCGGATGGATTTTAAGCGGCCAAGTCAAAGAGAAAATCTCCACGTTCTCAACGCAAGTGGAAGATATTTCAAACGTAAATCTTAATTCACAATTTAAAAAATTCTGGGAAGTCGAAGAACTCCCTCCAATTCCCGTTACTACAGCTGACGATAAGTATTGTGAAGACTTCTACAAAGCCACAACTACAAGATCAGAGAACGGGCGGTACGTCGTACGACTACCATTTAAACAACAATTTCCTGATACACTCGCCTTGGGTCACTCACGAACCTCAGCTCTACAGCAGTTTCTAAGTATGGAAAGAAACCTACTTAAAAACGGCGAGCTAAAAACCTCATACGACAATGTTCTTGAGGAGTATCTACAACTTGATCATATGGAATCAGTAAATTCCTATGAAAAAATTACAAAAGGCAAACACGCCCCATTTTATCTTCCACACCACGCGGTAATAAAACCGGAAAAACTTACAACAAAAGTAAGAGTGGTGTTTAATGCATCTAAATGCACACACAGAATAATTTTCATATTGAATCAACCCTTTTTTAACACTTTTTCAGGTTATTATTTTTCAAAACTATCGCTCAGGTTGTTTTAACATGAAGCTGGTTTTTAACTGTTCCTACATGTTAGATCAACATGAAGGAACAGTGTGAATTTAACATGATCAGAAAGGTTTGAATCAACATGATTTCCTGTTGATTCAACATTATTTTTCTTGGTAAATCAACACGATCAGACATATTAAATTAACACTATACTATGTTGAAATAACACTTTCGTCCTGTTAAATTTACACGATCTATCATGTTAATTTAACAGGATTTTATTGTTAAATTAACACGATCTATCATGTTAATTTAAAAGGTTTTTATTGTTAAATTAGCCCTTAAAATAAAACACCTTGTTTTTGATTTTTTTTAATTTTTATTTAGTTAATTCATTTATCGAAGACATTTAACATACATATTTTCAGGTATGAAAGAATATAATTAACACGATCATCATGTTAAATTAACACGATCATCATTTTAAATAATAAAAGTACACATATATATGTACATACATATACATATACTTATTTTAATCCAATCATTGGCAACTTCTGCATCGAAAACAGCAACAACAAGCCCCAATCTGAAAATTAAATAAAAATTGGTTCATTGAAAGCTCTTTAAATTATCCAAGCGATTGTAAAACTGGTAGCACACGTCCAATTAATGTAGGGATAAGTATCAAACGACGCCTTTTCTACCCGGTATCCATTATCCGAAAGCGCTTCCATGGTATTTAAGCTGGAATTATTGGTGATGTTTGTCGTAACGCTGTAGTCGTATCCAATCAGCTGATTCGAGCAATCGATTATTGGTGCCATATCGTAACGCTAAGGTCGTAACCGGATCGTAGCCAACCAATTGGTTTTTGGTTTTCCGCGGTAACGATAAACAGCTGATTACCTATTTGCTTATTGCTTACAAGTTTTTGCAGTCAATCAGCTGTTTACGGTTACCGCACCAATAATCGATAAAAATATATCGCATAGGGTTGCGTTAGGGATACGACTACGTCAAACAGCGTTACGACAAACATGTTATTTTAACCATACGCTTCATGTTAAAATGTTGATTCTCCGAAATTGTTTTTGTTTTACGTACAAGAGGTGTTCATGTTGATTTAACATGAATCACGTTAACTAAAAATGTAAGAAATCTTTCTGACCAGATTTAATGCTACTTATACTACAGTGGCGTATGTATAAATACGTCTTCAATGGTGACGTCGAGGAAATGTATAGGCAAATCCTAGTACATGAAGACGACCAAGATTACCAGCGAATTATATTTCGCAGTTCACCTAGTAGTCCAATACGCGACTACAGTGAAACGGTGACATTTGGCGTAAACTGCACCCCCTTCCTAGCCATTCGTACATTACACGAACTGGCAAAAGATACAAAGTCCGAATTACCTCTAGCCGCCCCGGTGCTAAGCTCTCAAACGTACGTAGACGACATACTGTCGTGAAGCCATAGCCTTCCTTTAGCGTGCAAATCACTAGCTCAAGTTATCGAAGCCCTCGACTCAGCAGGGTTTCCATTAAAAAAGATAACTTCCAATCATCCAGAAATACTGGCAAAAATAAAAAAGGAAAATCTGCTAGACACCAATTTTCTAAAATTTGAAAAAGAGAGCACCACCAAAACCTTGGGCATACAATGGATACAATGGTGGCGGCCGCCGTGGTGTAGCGGTTAAGTGTTCGGCCTTCTACACCAAGTCGTGGCGGTTCGATGCCCGGCAAACGTAACATCAAAAATTATTTAGAAAAATAATTTTTCTAAACGGGGTCGCCCCTCGGCAGTAGTTGGGCAAACACTCCGGGTGTATTTCTGCCATGAGAAGCTTCTCAGCAAAAAATTCATTTGCTTTGCAAGTGCCGTTCGGAGTCGGCAAAAAACTGTAGGTCCCGCCAACTTGTAGGAAAACTCAAAAAGCAACACACCACAAGTTGGAAAGAGAAGCTCGGCTAAAAATATCGTTAGAGGTTATGATAACCTGTTGGTATATCGCCGCCATTAGTTTTTTTTTTTTTTATACAATGGAATGCAATATCAGACCAATTTTCATACACTCTTGAGTCGATATCTGCAAAATCCGCAAAAACTAAAAGGCAAATTCTGTCCTCTGTGGCGAAACTTTTCGACCCCGCAGGATGGCTTGCGCCAATTATGATTCAAGCAAAGATCTTGATACAAGAATTATGACTAGATGGAACCGATTGGGACGAAGTGGTTAAACCACTCCGCTTAATAAAATGGTCCCAATTTGCAAACAACCTGCATACTATTTCCGAGATACAAATACCTCGGTGGGTCAATTTCGCCCCTGATCACCAAGTCGAACTACATGGCTTCTGCGACGCTTCTGAAAAAGCATACTGAGCAGCGATTTATGTGCGAAGTCAGCACAATGGCAAAACTGCCAGCCACTTATTAGTAGCAAAAGGCAAGGTCGCACCCCTCAAGACCGTAAGCCTTCCACGGCTCGAGCTATGCGGCGCACTTCTGGTCGCAAAACTAGCCTCGACCGTACAAAAACACCTGAACCTGAGCAATAGAAAATTGTATTTATGGACCGATTCAGAAATCGTCCTAGCATGGTTAGAAAAGTCACCACATACGTGGAAAACATACCACACTTTGGTGGAACGGCCCAAGCTGGCTAGTAGAACCACAAGAAGCGTGGCCAAAATCACCTGCACGAAATATCACAGAAAGTCGAAGAATCGAAGGCTTTCATACCACTCTGGAGGACACGGATATCCTAGAGCGATTTTCGTCGTTCCCCCGAGCCTTAAGAGTAATAGCGTATATGTTTCAATTTGTAAATCGCTTAAAGAACAAATTGCAGGGAATACCTAATACCGAAAGCTATGCTCTAACGCACCAAGAGTCGCAGCGGGCAAAAATAGCTATAATCGAGTTCACGAAAACTCGATACTATAACAGTGAGCGAACACTGCTAATGGGGTCAAAACCTATTGACAAAAAGAGCGCTCTATTAGTGCTTAACCCCTTTGTAGACTCGAAAGGACTGATTCGCGCCAACGGAAGGCTATCGAACTCCAACCTGAGCTACAATGAGCGGCATCCAATAATAATACCTGAGAAAGCAGCATTTGCCATGCTTTTCATTAATTATATTCACCTTTTAATGGTACACGCCGAACACCGGCTAATGCAACAAATGATCCGACAAGAATTTTATATACCACGACTAAAGTACTTATAGATTGACATTACTTTCCAAAAAATATAGTAAGTACTTATAAAAATTATATAAGGTAATAATTTCAATTAGCCTTTGGCATATTTCCACAATAAAAAGCCAAGGTAGAAAATACACTCGCGTGCAAAATAAAAGCAGCGATAGCAATAAAATCCCGATTCAATAAAAATAAGTTCTGTTATTGAATAATATACAGACATTAATATAAATTGATATCTATTTATATTAACAGATCAAATCGTTAACGACTAAAAACCGACAGTCGCGCGGAAAAAATATAAGCACCGATAAAAATAAAACTCGGTAATACAAAAAGAAAAAGTTTAATAATATTTATATTTATTAAATTTCAAAAACATAATGTCCGACCCAAAATCTCCACATATCGTAGTGGAGCCACCCAAACTGGGTGAAGACGAAAAGCCACAAGGTAGCCCTGCTGACGGCACCCGCTCAAAACAGGGTGGAAAGCAAAAAAAGGGTAAAGAATTTTCAGCAGCAAAATTCATAACCGAAAGTGACAGTATCATAAGATACTGCACTAGATTCGCCTCAATCCCTATAGAGGGATAATACAGAATCAGTTTTAGAAGTCAAGGACAAATCTCTTCACAGATTTTGGACATGGCTCCAAACGGCATATGACGCAATAATCGAAACTGATGATTCAGACTTGCCAGAAAATTTTAAAGAATCGGCTTATTCAAAGTATGAAAACTGCTTAGACCGTTATGAAAAAACAAAGGCCATGAACTCCGATCAACTAAAACTATTAAGGCCAATTATTGCACCTACTCTACAACGAGCAGAGCTGCCCCAAACACAAATCAAAGAAACAAATTGAGGCGTATATCTCAAAGTGCCGGCCTGTGATACTGAAGTATTTCATGGGGGTTATGAGCAATGGCCGTCGTTTCGAGATATGTTCTCAGCCGTTTACATAAACTACCCAAAGCTATCACAAGCGCAAAAATTATATCATCTAAGAAATAAAACTAAAGGTCAAGCAGGGATAATAGTAAAACAGTTCACACTTAACGATGACAATTTTAATCTGGCTTGGGAAGCGTTAAAAGCTAGATACGAAAATGAAAGAGTATTAGTCGATAAACAAATAACGACATTAATGAATCTACCGAAAATTCAAAAAGAAGCGAGGAATTTCTCAAATTATAATCAATTGTAACAAACTGTTTGTCGGTTTTAGAAACCCAAAAAATTCAAACTGAAAACTGGGACCCAATTCAGGTCAATATTTGTGCTGCCACATTGCCAGAAAAATCTTTAATTTTATGGGAGCAATCGCTCTCATCCCGCAAAAAATGTCCAACGTGGCAACAAATGAAAGATTTCCTCACCACCCAGTTCGAAATCGCAGAACGGGTAGATACAAAAGAAACAAAGCCGAAAAACTCAAGTGAATACCAAAATAAAAGCTGTCCAAGTGTTCACAAGTGCGCATATTGCCAAGGGAGACACGATGCTCCACTGGACTAGCGGCAACAGCTAGTCCTGAAAATATCGAAACAGAAAGTCCTGAAAGTTGTCAAGAACAAACATGCTGCTCAAGGGCAGAAAATGAAAGCAAAACTTTATTACCTACAGAAATCGTCTCCATCGAACACCGAGGAGAACGATTTAAGCTAAGGGCCTTAATCGATCAAGGATCACAGCGATCTTTTATAGCATCGAAGGTCCAACAAACTTTAAATCTGCCAACTAAATCAGCCAACTTTGAAATCTCAGGAATGGGTGGAAGAGTAGTACAAAACTCAAATAAAATCTGCCTCATTACCTTGCTGTCTTCAAATGCGGATGAAAGAATAAAAGCACAAGCTATAGTTCTGCCGCAACTGACAAACATGCTCCCAAGCTATAATATAAATAGCGAGCACTGGCAAAAGTTTTCACATCTGAAACTTGCTGATCCGAATTGCCATACCCCCGATCAAATCGACATATTATTGGGAAGCGATCTAATCCCCCAAATAATACTACAAGGTGTTGAGAAAAACTCCAACAACCTATTAGCCCAAAGTACCATCTTCGGATGGATTTTAAGCGGCCAAGTCAAAGAGAAAATCTCCACGTTCTCAACGCAAGTGGAAGATATTTCAAACGTAAATCTTAATTCACAATTGAAAAAATTCTGGGAAGTCGAAGAACTCCCTCCAATTCCCGTTACTACAGCTGACGATAAGTATTGTGAAGACTTCTACAAAGCCACAACTACAAGATCAGAGAACGGGCGGTACGTCGTACGACTACCATTTAAACAACAATTTCCTGATACACTCGCCTTGGGTCACTCACGAACCTCAGCTCTACGGCAGTTTCTAAGTATGGAAAGAAACCTACTTAAAAAAGGCGAGCTAAAAACCTCATACGACAATGTTCTTGAGGAGTATCTACAACTTGATAATATGGAATCAGTAAATTCCTATGAAAAAATTACAAAAGGCAAACACACCTCATTTTATCTTCCACACCACGCGGTAATAAAACCGGAAAAACTTACAACAAAAGTAAGAGTGGTGTTTAATGCATCTAAATGCACACACAGAATAATTTTCATATTGAATCAACCCTTTTTTAACACTTTTTCAGGTTATTATTTTTCAAAACTATCGCTCAGGTTGTTTTAACATGAAGCTGGTTTTTAACTGTTCCTACATGTAAGATCAACATGAAGGAACAGTGTGAATTTAACATGATCAGAAAGGTTTGAATCAACATGATTGATGATGAATTGTTGATACAACATTATTTTTCTTGGTAAATCAACACGATCAGACATATTAAATTAACACTATACTATGTTGAAATAACACTTTCGTCCTGTTAAATTTACACGATCTATCATGTTAATTTAACAGGATTTTATTGTTAAATTAACACGATCTATCATGTTAATTTAAAAGGTTTTTATTGTTAAATTAGCCCTTAAAATAAAACACCTTGTTTTTGATTTTTTAAATTTTTATTTAGTTAATTCATTTATCGAAAACATTTAACATACATATTTTCAGGTATGAAAGAATATAATTAACACGATCATCATGTTAAATTAACACGATCATCATTTTAAATAATAAAAGTACACATATATATGTACATACATATACATATGCTTATTTTAATCCAATCATTGGCAACTTCTGCATCGAAAACAGCAACAACAAGCCCCAATCTGAAAATTAAATAAAAATTGGTTCATTGAAAGCTCTTTAAATTATCCAAGCGATTGTAAAACTGGTAGCACACGTCCAATTAATGTAGGGATAAGTATCAAACGACGCCTTTTCTACCCGGTATCCATTATCCGAAAGCGCTTCCATGGTATTTAAGCTGGAATTATTGGTGATGTTTGTCGTAACGCTGTAGTCGTATCCAATCAGCTGATTCGAGCAATCGATTATTGGTGCCATATCGTAACGCTAAGGTCGTAACCGGATCGTAGCCAACCAATTGGTTTTTGGTTTTCCGCGGTAACGATAAACAGCTGATTACCTTTTTGCTTATTGCTTACAAGTTTTTGCAGTCAATCAGCTGTTTACGGTTACCGCACCAATAATCGATAAAAATATATCGCATAGGGTTGCGTTAGGGATACGACTACGTCAAACAGCGTTACGACAAACATCACCAATAATTCCAGCTTTATGTATAGTGCGCGTTGTTTTTAACCTACCCCGACATTTTTGGACGTGTTTTAGCAGGAAGCGTTTACAAAATATGAAAAACAATACAAATTACTTACCCAAAACTTTTTGCAAAACTTCACAACTTATTCGCAAGTTAAGAAACTATAAATTTCACAATATATTAATTATTTATAATATCTACAACTTTTAATCAAGTCGGTATCTACACACTGACTTAAATTCTGTTCTTTTGAGAACAATTCTGTTCACAAGCTTTGATGGGGAACAGATGATGCTCGAAAACAATACTTGTTCATGTTAAAACAAACCGAATTTAGTGTAAGGGATACACACCAATGTAATTCTAATGGAGAAGTATTTAATGTTATTTTAACCATACGCTTCATGTTAAAATGTTCGGGGAACAGATGGCAGTCGAAAACAACACTTGTTCATGTTAAACAAAACGAATTTAGTGTAAGGGATACACACTAATGTAATTCTAATGCAGAAGTAATTCATGTTATTTTAACCATACGCTTCATGTTAAAATGTTGATTTTCCGAAATTGTTTTTGTTTTACGTACAAGAGGTGTTCATGTTGATTTAACATGAATCATGTTAACTAAAAATGTAAGAAATTTTTCTGACCAGATTTAATGCTACTTATACTACAGTGGCGTATGTATAAATACGTCTTCAATGGTGACGTCGAGAAAATGTATAGGCAAATCCTAGTACATGAAGACGACCAAGATTACCAGCGAATTATATTTCGCAGTTCACCTAGTAGTCCAATACGCGACTACAGTGAAACGGTGACATTTGGCGTAAACTGCACCCCCTTCCTAGCCATTCGTACATTACACGAACTGGCAAAAGATACAAAGTCCGAATTACCTCTAGCCGCCCCGGTGCTAAGCTCTCAAAGGTACGTAGACGACATACTGTCGTGAAGCCATAGCCTTCCTTTAGCGTGCAAATCACTAGCTCAAGTTATCGAAGCCCTCGACTCAGCAGGGTTTCCATTAAAAAAGATAACTTCCAATCATCCAGAAATACTGGCAAAAATAAAAAAGGAAAATCTGCTAGACACCAATTTTCTAAAATTTGAAAAAGAGAGCACCACCAAAACCTTGGGCATACAATGGATACAATGGTGGCGGCCGCCGTGGTGTAGCGGTTAAGTGTTCGGCCTTCTACACCAAGTCGTGGCGGTTCGATGCCCGGCAAACGTAACATCAACGCCCCTCGGCAGTAGTTGGGCAAACACTCCGGGTGTATTTCTGCCATGAGAAGCTTCTCAGCAAAAAATTCATTTGCTTTGCAAGTGCCGTTCGGAGTCGGCAAAAAACTGTAGGTCCCGCCAACTTGTAGGAAAACTCAAAAAGCAACACACCACAAGTTGGAAAGAGAAGCTCGGCTAAAAATATCGTTAGAGGTTATGATAACCTGTTGGTATATCGCCGCCATTAGTTTTTTTTTTTTTTTTATACAATGGAATGCAATATCAGACCAATTTTCATACACTCTTGAGCCGATATCTGCAAAATCCGCAAAAACTAAAAGGCAAATTCTGTCCTCTGTGGCGAAACTTTTCGACCCCGCAGGATGGCTTGCGCCAATTATGATTCAAGCAGAGATCTTGATACAAGGCTAGATGGAACCGATTGGGACGAAGTGGTTAAACCCCTCCGCTTAATAAAATGGTCCCAATTTGCAAACAACCTGCATACTATTTCCGAGATACAAATACCTCGGTGGGTCAATTTCGCCCCTGATCACCAAGTCGAACTACATGGCTTCTGCGACGCTTCTGAAAAAGCATACTGCGCAGCGATTTATGTGCGAAGTCAGCACAATGGCAAAACTGCCAGCCACTTATTAGTAGCAAAAGGCAAGGTCGCACCCCTCAAGACTGTAAGCCTTCCACGGCTCGAGCTATGCGGCGCACTTCTGCTCGCAAAACTAGCCTCGACCGTACAAAAACACCTGAACCTGAGCAATAGAAAATTGTATTTATGGACCGATTCAGAAATCGTCCTAGCATGGTTAGAAAAGTCACCACATACGTGGAAAACATACCACACTTTGGTGGAACGGCCCAAGCTGGCTAGTAGAACCACAAGAAGCGTGGCCAAAATCACCTGCACGAAATATCACAGAAAGTCGAAGAATCGAAAGCTTTCATACCACTCTGGAGGACACGGATATCCTAGAGCGATTTTCGTCGTTCCCCCGAGCCTTAAGAGTAATAGCGTATATGTTTCAATTTGTAAATCGCTTAAAGAACAAATTGCAGGGAATACCTAATACCGAAAGCTATGCTCTAACGCACCAAGAGTCGCAGCGGGCAAAAATAGCTATAATCGAGTTCACGAAAACTCGATACTATAACAGTGAGCGAACACTGCTAATGGGGTCAAAACCTATTGACAAAAAGAGCGCTCTATTAGTGCTTAACCCCTTTGTAGACTCGAAAGGACTGATTCGCGCCAACGGAAGGCTATCGAACTCCAACCTGAGCTACAATGAGCGGCATCCAATAATAATACCTGAGAAAGCAGCATTTGCCATGCTTTTCATTAATTATATTCACCTTTTAATGGTACACGCCGAACACCGGCTAATGCAACAAATGATCCGACAAGAATTTTATATACCACGACTAAAGCCTTTGATCAAAAAATGCATCTTTACGTGTAAAGTCCGTACGCTACATAAGCAAAAGATGCGCACGCAGATCATGGCAGATTTACCACCTGAACGCTGCAATTTTTCTCTGCCTTTCACCGTCACGGGTGTTGATTTTGCCGGACCTTTCCAGTTAAAGGCCTCGATGCTAAGGTCATCTACCATAACGAAAGGTTACGTGGCTGTTTTTGTATGCTTTACGACAAAAGCCGTGAACTTAGAGTTATGTTCCGATCTGACAACGTCAGCTTTCCTCGCGGCATTTGCACGCTTTGTCGGACGGCGAGGATTTCCCTCCAAAATCATGAGCGACAACGGTAAAACCTTTATCGGTGCCCAACGCGCAACCGAAAAGGAGTTCGTACAGTTCGCAAAAGAAGTCTCGCCGCATGTCATTGAAAAATATGCACCTCAAGGCATTGATTGGCAATTCATCCCCCCGAGCGCCCCACATATGGGTGGTTTATCGGAATCAGCTCTTAAAAGCTTTAAAACACATTTTAAAAAAGCCGCTGGCAATTATAAATTCACATTTGAAGAGTTCACAACGCTACTCATACGAGTCGAAGCCGTTCTAAATTCACGGCCGCTATCAGCGCTCTCGCAAGATCCCTCCGACTTTACAGCCCTCACACCTGGGCATTTTCTTAGAGGAGCTCCACTTCTGGCTATACCAGAACCAAACGTGGACTCACTCTCGCTCAGAAATCGATGGGAACGGATCAAAATTCTCCATCATGAATTTAGTCGCCGATGGAAGGAAGAATATCTCAAAGACCTCCATAAAAGATATCGGTGGAAAAACACCCAAGAAGCTCCGAAAATTGGAGAATGCGTCCTAATACATGACGACTGTCTGCCCCCTACCGAATGGCGGCTAGCCCGCATCGAAAAGGTACACTACGGTTCCGACGGTCACATCCGGGTAGTTGACCTACGCACACAAACCGGAATGTTAACGCGACCGCTCGTCAAACTATGGTTTTTACCAACCGATTCTAATACCGCCAATACCAATCGCGCGAATATCGAAAATCAATAATAATACAATCAAATAGAGAGCAATTCATCCACCCAAGCGATGCTGCTACTCGAAACTAATACCGTACTCCTAAAGAGGTAGCTCGAAGGACTAGATTCCTCGAAATCGTGAATACTTACACGCGCCGCAAATAAAATCGCTTATCATATATACAATGATCAAGCCTTATATAAGAAATACATATATAAATACACATATGTAGTGCTCAAATTAAGCACCCCACATGACTTTACAAGACACTAAAGTTGATGATCTCTTCTAAACAGATGTCTACAAACATGGAGATTGAGGAAGTCGCCCCGACACCAACCATCCGCTCGGCGGTCACCGTGCCACGCGCACGTGCAACACCCATTGCAACTCCTCGGGGCAACGCTCTTCGTGCAACAACACCATCGCCAGCACCACGTAGGGCTGCGAATGGGTCCGATACCGCGGACACCATAGAGACGGTACCAAGGGATCCCGTAGCGGCACATGGCGTACGGTGCCCCCTATGTCGACGACCACACGCATTGCGTCTATGCAGCATTTTTAAAGCGATGCAACCGCTTCAACGGCAGCAGATAGCGCAAGCGCATGGCTACTGCCTCAATTGCTTGGCCTTGCAGCTCTCAAGTGTTGTGCCAGCTGTGCGACAGGCCACACCACACGCTCCTGCACCGGACCGCCAGACGTAGCGCCCCCGTGGCAACGCCGCCACGCAACAGCATGCAACACCGTTCGCAACCACCACGCGTCTCGCAACCTCGACGCACAACAAGGCAGCCGAATCATCGTCAGCAGACGTGGAGTCACCCGGGTGCTCGTTACCGCCACCCAGCAACATCACCACGTCGCCACGCTCCTAGCCAACGCAACCGACGCCCAACCGGGTTAAGCAACGTCGTGGAGACATTACAGCAACTACAGAGACTGCTAGGCTGATGACTCGCCTAGGGGGGCCGGGATGGCTAACTTAGCCGTAATCACCGCCGTTTCCGCGGCAACCCTGCGGCCACTCATCTCACCACACCTCACACGCACACTAACACAATTACACATACACCAATTGTCAACACCAAAAACGCCCACACATCATAAACAAATTACAATCGTTTTAACTGGTGACGGCTTCTTATTATTGGTGGTGTACTTTTCGCATAATTATGTCGTTGCACCCTCTCTCAGAGTTGTGCATCAAGCGCAAATCGCTGTTTTTTGATTTTATTGTTCACACGCTCGATATTAATTATACACTCACACCGCGATATTTATGAAATTATTATAATCGCCATTACTTGGCAGGGAAACTCAACAAAAGGTTATCGCTTAAAAAAGACTTTCGCGCTTTTTGTAACCCGCGCAGCGCACACACGACGTGACTATCTTCACAGCTAATACAGTTGTTTGATATGAACTGAAGATACCTACCTATATAGCAGAGTTCGCACCGAGGCACCGTTTTCCTTTGCCGTTGTGCTATTGTTTCCGATTTCAGCCAACAACGACATTACCCTAATATCCGTCCTTTTCTTTTTCCATAAGCATCCACCACACCATTAAAATGACGTATGGCAACCAGGGTTGTGATAATTGGGCTCTTCCTACCAAAACTGGTAGGTTTTTTTTCCTGTTGGTAGGTTGGTAGAACGCTTTGAATTTTGGTAGGTTTTTACCCTCCCTCAAGTAACATCACTGATTTGCTGGACTTTGCCACAGCACTGTTGAAAAAACGTTTGACAGTTCATTGAGGACTATCTCTTTCTTACATCAACAGTTTGCTTGAAACTCTTTTATGTTTGTCTTCGACAGGGGTTTGTGCAAGGTGGATAAAGGAAGGTGAACGCATACCATGACAAGAACTTTTTAATTTTTGTTGTCAAAATGCCTTCTTTGCATGCCAATTGTATGCAATTTGACGGAGCAGTTTTACTTTGAATTCGCACGCATCCACCTTTCTTTATCCACTTGAGTTTGTGGCTCTTTTTAAAAATGGTAGAAATAAATGCGAAAGAAAAGTCGATTATTTGTAGCCACGGTTGAGTTTGTATAATTCAGCAAAACATTGTAGAAAAGAACTGCGCCCCAAATCAGTTACGCGAAAGAAAATGGATAGGTAAGTAATTAACGTGGTTTTTTAATACATAATGGTCTACTAATAGCTTTATATTAATATACACATACATAATTATATTATTCAATCAGATTTATCACCAAAAGGCAGAAGCTACCAGAGACTGAAAGTAACAACAATGAGGATCCTGCCTTGTGAGTATAGAAAAAAAGCATATAAATATGTACTTGTTGCGCTGAGTTGATTACAATTATTAATTATTTGCATTTTAGAGAGCCCCACAAAGCAGGCGACAAACGCAAATTTCGATCTGAATGGCTGCAGTTATTTAAATGGTTACGTAAACAAGATGGTTTTGCATTTCGTTTTGTTTGCTCCAAGCAAGTAGTTAGTCACTGCAGTCACTAAAGGCACATGAAAAAACAACATTCACATATACAAAATGTGGAATCGAAGAAAAAACAAATTCAATTGGAAACATTTTTTAGAACCGAACAGCAAAATCTACAGCAGCAAGTAAGAGATGCAGAACTGAACATGGTTATGTTTTGTATTACTCATAATCTTCAGCATTCGTTTATGGGTTGTCTTCCTGGGTTGTTAGTGGAGTATTTCCCAGAATCTCCAATTGCTAAAAAAGTGAAATGTTCAAGAACGAAGGCGACACAAGTAACTGAGTACATTTCCAAGCAGGCAAGTCAGCAAATTTTTTCGTTTTTAAGACAAAAGAAGTTTTCGTTAATAGTTGAAGAAACAACTGACGTTTCGAATACCAAAAGCATGGTATTAGTTGCTCGATATGTTGATAATGCTTACAATATTCATGATCGTTTTATTGGTTTGTTAGAAGTTGTAAAAGCAGATGCGGCATCATTATTTAATATCATTAAAGAGTTTTTTAAAATAAATTGTATCCCAATGAAAAACATGATGCTATGGCTGGTAAATTTGGTGGGCTTAAAGCATTGCTAAGTGCCGAAGTTGACTTATTTTATATTAAATGTAAATGCCATTCCTTACATTTATGTTCAATGTATGCTTGCAAATTTTTACCAAAAAATGTAGGAAGATATACAGTTTTTTTTTTTCTCACAGCCCGAAACGTGTGAACGATTTCGAAGCTTATTTCTTTTTTTATCGTATATACTGCCTATAGTCAATAAACTTAATAAGGAGTTTCAATCGCAAAGCTCCCGTTTGCCATACTTGTATTCTAGTTTTAGAACTAACTGTCTATTGATTTTAAGTCATTTTGTTAAAAATGATTTTATACACGATTCGATTGACTACAAAGATATACATTACCACCTTGAAATTCCAGAAGTGTTTATGGGAATTAAATCTGAAAAGTATATAGAAGATTTTTTAGATTGCGATGAAATGTTAGAAGTAAAGTATAATATTAAACAATTTTATATTGAATTTTTGGATCAGATAAATTTGCGATTTGATTTTCAGCGAAGTGACCTTAAGCTTTTACAAATAATCACGCCAGCTAAAGTACTTAGCAGCGAAGATCTGTCAATTGTGCCGTTAATTTTAAAATTCCCCAACCTTGTTGAGGACGACTCTGATATCATAGCCACACAGTGGAGACTGCTCCGATTCAGCAAGCTAAATTTATCCGCAAATTTAGATATTGATGCTTTTTGGAAGCAGATTAGTTTAATAAAAAATGCGCTTAATGAAAACTTATTTGAGGAACTAACAAAATTTATTTTCAATTTGCTTACGGTTCCTCACAGCTCTGCTGCAGCGGAGCGCAAATTTTCCACACTTTCTTTAATAAAAACCAAACTAAGAAATAAATTAGAAATATGTACAATAAACAACATAATGATATGCACTGAACTGATAGACAAAAACAATGACCCCCACTACGTATGGTCAGCTAAAAAAGATCTTAAATTCAATTATGATATTTAATTAAAGTTTTGATCTAATTTGTATACTTGAAATATGTACAATAAACAACATAATGATATGCACTGAACTGATAGACAAAAACAATGACCCTCACTACGTATGGTCAGCTAAAAAAGATCTTAAATTCAATTATGATATTTAATTAAAGTTTTGATCTAATTTGTATACTTGGGGACCTGCTAAAGCATATATAATAGTCGTAACTATTTAAAACAATCGAATTTTTTTTTTTTTAAATAACACATGTAAAAAAACTTGAAAAGTGATATGTATAAGTTCCTATATATGTTGAATAAATAAAAATACATAAATTTGTAAAACCAGCTTAAATTACGCATTTTGTGAAAAAAAAAAAAATTTTGGTAGGTTGAAACCCATTTTGGTAGGTTTTTGAGACGAATTTGGTAGGAAAAAAAATTTGAAGTGGCAACCCTGATGGCAACCTTCTGTCCCAAAAGCTTTCTACATCTCCCTGTGGTGGGAAATCACAAGTGTCATCGCACTTGACATTTCTCGGCAACCATATTAGACGCAAAGCCCAGAAAAAAACTAAATAATTTTAAAATAAAAAAATTGCCGGCATAATTATAAATTAAAAATAGTGCCCAATTCAAGTCAACGTGAATGCCTTGTTATAGAGGATTTCAGCGTACCTTACGGGAAGTACTATGAAATTTATGTACATATTTGCATGACTTCTTACTTTAGGTGCCCTTTTGCAGGTACCCCGGGTTGGAGCAACTCCCTACCGACTTGACCCTCATCGACGAAGAGTTCCTGGCTTATATGCCGCCCCAACTGGTAACGAATCGACCCTCGCTATTTTTTGGTAATTGCAGTTTTATGTGCGCCCCTCTGCCTGCCGTACCCGTTCTTAGAAACATTTTGCCCCTACTAGGACAGATACCTTGCCGCTGGTGTAGGGGCTTAAGCCAACGCATCCGATACAAGCTAACTGGGCTGGCGTGGTCTAGGCCATGTCAACCCAGCCAGTTTGAGTCGCATGCGGTCGGCAACAAAGAGCTGTCACCTCCTAATCCAGGTTGTTAAGCGTCACCGTGCCCATTGGATGGTTTGCATCCAGGAGGTTTACAACATCGGCTTCGGGTAAGGTCGTACCGAAACCACCACGTAGCGAATCCTGCACCAGCACTGTGGATCCAACCGGCGGATCCGATAATAGCAGGCAGGAGGCAGATCACAAAAAGAAAACACACACGCGCTCACCACCCAGAAAGGGTGAAATCCGGGCTTCCGTACCAGGTAAGCAAAGCGTTACCAAGAAGACGTACGAAGCGGAATTAAGAAAACCCAGGTCGGATGAGGAAAAAGCGGGGAACCGATCCAGGAAGGATCGGGTTGGAGGTGACCAGGGAAGAAGAGCCGTCTACATGGCGCAGGAGCGTTACCACCGTAACGGCCACTCCGAACGCGGTGATAGGCCCGCTCACAACAGGCACCCGTCCTCGAGTAGCTCTGAGCATCAAAGCCCTACAAGGCGGAAACAGTCCTACCAGGACACCAGGAGAGAGCCGGAGAAGAGGAAGATTGCCAGCAGAGGAAAACCTCCCTACACACCAGCCAGGGGAACCCCAGGTGGCTGGGACGACGTAAATAGGAGAGGGATGAGTGGGTCCGGGGTCAAGTGGTACCTTCGCTACTTGCAGCAAGGGAAAACTCCCGAGGTAGCCAGGGCGAAGGGGTACCTTCATAAGGATGCTAGCAAGAAGGGGGCTGCACCCGGACAGGGCAGTAACAGCGGTCAAAATAGTCATGGTGGAAGCGGGCAGGCAACCAATAGCCGGCTCGCATCAACGAGCGCGCAAGCGGGGCAAATGCGGGAAATGACACCGCTCCCGCTGGAAAGCGGCGAGGAGAGCACAGTACGCCGGAGGAGACGCCGAATTCTAAGCGGCAGAGGTCGCAACAGCACGCACCGACCTCGTACGCGTCCGTAGCAGCGGGGGCTGCTGCTGGGTCAGGGTCCACTAGGGATGGACCAAGACAGCAAAGCTATTCGGATGCAACTAGGAGCATAAGAATGGCTGTGCTGTCAAGGAGCTACCCGGCAGGGGCTCTGAACCAGGATTAGCTCACAAATATTGAGGATGGGGGGTTGAGGCTGAACGTGGCCATTGACGATGAGTTGTTCGGGGCCATTAGAAGGGCATCCTTCCGGGTGTTCTACAGGTTGAGCCCCATACCCGTAAAACCCTGGAAGCAGAGAGCTCCAGGTACCATCGAAAATGTAGGTGGGGGTGGGGAAGGTGAGATAGTGGGGAACGGGGATGTCGAAGGAAATGTGGATGCACCCATGCGGGACGGAACGCCTGCTGAGGCCACTGAGGGCACCAACACAGGCACTGAGGTGGCCAACGCGGGCCCAGATACGCAGATCAACCTCCACCATGCCAGGGCAGCCTCGGCTGTCCTAGCGCACAAGTTCGCTACGGAGGATCTGTGCATTGCGCTCATTCAAGAGCCGTATGTAGTGAACGGGCAAATCAGAGGACTCAAAGACCGCAATAGTGAGGTAATATGGGATCTATCTCAGGATAGACCCAGAGCGTGCATAATGCTAAAGAAGTGTATTAACTATTTCTGCATTACAGATTATATGAGTAGAGACTTGGTGGCACTGCAGGCAACATTGGTAACGGGTGGAAAAACCGTTCACATTGTCTTTGCGGCGGCTTATTTTGCGGGAGACGGAGACATCCCGCCTGCGAACGTGGCAAAGTTGGCGGAGCACTTCAGGAGGGCGCGACTCCCACTGGTCATAGGGTGCGATGCCAATGCACATAACGAGATCTGGGGAAGTACAGACACAAACCTATGGGGTGAGTACCTTCTTGAATTTATATTAAGCAATGACCTTAGCATCTTCAACGTGGGGAACAAACCCACCTGTGTAACTAGGGCACGAGCGGAAGTCTTAGATATTACCCTGGGTAACAACCTGTCTGATGATATGATATCGAGATGGAGGGTTTCGGCAGAACCCTCCCTCTCGGATCATCGCATCATACAGTTCGAAGTAGGGGCAAACGTGGTACCAAGAGCACCCATAAAGAATCCCAGGAAAACGGACTGGGAGTACTTTAAACGAGTAATTGAGAGTAACCTTCGAAGTCTGGGGGGCGGGGTGGAGGGGGGGGGAGAGACGGCAAAGCAAGTTTTTTGGAGTTAGATGATAGAGTAAATGGGCTCAACAGCATTATGCTGGAGGCCTTCAACTCCAGTTGCCGGGAACCTAAGGGCACGAAGTACAAGACCCCGTGGTGGTCTAAAAAGTTCTCAGAAATGAGGAGCAAAGTGCGGAAGCTGTTCAATAGGGCAAGACGCACTGGCCACTGGGAGGAATACTCGATACATCTAACTGAGTATAACAAAGAAATTAGGAGATCCAAAAGAAGCAGCTTCAGGACCTTCTGTTAGAAAGTAGAATCCACTCCAGAGGCCGCTAGGTTTCATAAAGCCATGGCCAAGGAACAAGGAGACACCAAGATGGCGCTGAAACTCCCTTCTGGGGGATTCACGCGCACTGAGGAAGAAAGAGCAAAGGCCCTGCTGGACGCTCATTTCCCGGAATCATCCACGGAGCCAGAGGAGACCGAATCTCATTGGACGGTATATATCCGGTATTCCTGCAGCAGGGGGATATGCTCCTCCCCTACTTGTCGGGTATCATGAGGGATAGTCTAGCACTAGCCTTTATACCGACAATTTGGAGACGAGCCAGAGTTGTATTCTTACCAAAAGTGGGGAAAAAGGATTACTCATTAGCGAAATCCTTTAGACCGATCAGTCTAACCTCTTTTGTCCTTAAGACAATGGAGAAAATAGTTGACCATGAGATTAGATCGAACGCTCTGAGGAACAGGCCTCTGCATGTCGGGCAGCATGCCTACAGGTCGGGGAGATCGACGGATACAGCCCTGTACCAGCTGACCTCAGAAATCACTAGTGCGTTCGACTGTGGAGAGGTAGTGATATGCGCCTTCCTTGACATAGAGGGGGCCTGCGATAACACGTGTCATGCCAGTGTAGGTCGTGCATTGGAGAGGAAAGGAGTACAGGGAACCATCACGAAGGATCAACGCCCTGCTCAAAACAAGGCTGGCGGAAACTCAAGTTGAAAACCGCACGGTTCAAATTCGAACTACGAGGTTGTCCACAATGGGGGGTCCTATCACCCCTCCTATGGAGCATAGTGGTAGATGAACTGTTGGAGATACTAATCGGTAATGGCATCAGATACCAAGGTTATTCAGACGACATAGTAGTCATAGCAAGGGGCAAATTTGAGAGCACCCTATGCGATATAGTGCAGAGAGCATTAAATCTAACAAAGGAGTGGTGTGCTGGAGTGGGCCTTAACTTAAACGTCAGCAAAACAGCTATAATTCCCTTTACGAAGAGAAGATCTCTTCCGGGACTGAGGACCATTACACTAGGTGGGGAACACCTGGTGGCCGTTTCTGAAGTGAAATACTTGGGGGTTACATTCGACTCCAAGCTAACGTGGAGGAAACATGTCGATAATACGACTTCCAAGGCCACCAGGGCAATTATGGTGTGCAGAAGAATCGCGGGAAAATCATGGGGATGCAGCCCCAAGGTGATGACGTGGATGTACACCATGATAGTTAGACCCATAATAATATACGGAGCGGTGGCATGGGCACCCAGATCACCCTAAGCACGGTGCGGAAATCACTCACCAAACTCCAGCGTTTGGCCTGCTCATGTATAACAAGAGCCATGCGTACATGCCCTACTGCGGCATTGGAGGTGCTGCTCGATCTGAGTCCCCTGCACATAGTGATCGAACAGGCGGCCAAACGTACCTTGCTGAATATAGCAAGGGAGGGAACTGGCAGAGGAAAAGTAATCTCGTCCACGGGAGCAGACAGACTGATAAGACAACTACCGATCTGCCAACTACCTAGGGACGACATCACGAAAACCATGAGATTCGAGAAAAGATTCAGGGTAGAACTAGGTGACAAGATCACCTGGGACGCTTCCAAAGTGGAAAGATTCCACCAGGACAGGCCACTGGTATGGTACACAGACGGGTCAAAGACCCCCCGCAGGGATCGGAGCCGGTTTAACAGGCCCCCACTCCAACGTGTCCATACCCCTTGGAGAATACCCGAGCATATTTCAGGCGGAAGTAGCTGCGATAAGCATATGCGCAGACATAAATCTGCAGCGTGGTTACTTCCATGAGAACATAACAATACTAAGCGATAGTCAGGCGGCACTGAAGGCCATCTCGGCATGTGAAATAAGATCTCTTCTGGTACTGGAGTGCGTGGACAGACTAAATGATCTGGCATCTCGCAACAGGGTCCGACTAGCCTGGGTCCCGGGCCATGTCGGGGTGGAAGGCAACGAACGAGCCGACCAGCTTGCTCGTGCAGCGGCAGCAACGAAGCCCATAGGTCCAGAACCTTTTCTGGGCATCGGCCCCCATACCATAAAAGAGAGACTTAGGGCAGAGGAGTCAACTCTGAGAGAAGCACACTGGCGTCAAACCACTGGGCTGCGTCAGGCGAAGGCAATGATGGGCGGTTACAATACCAAGAGATTTGAAAGTGTAATCGGCCTATCCAAGAACAACCTTAGAATCATCACAGGAGTTCTCACAGGTCACTGCAGGCTGAAGGCCCACATGCACAGATTGGGCATCGCATCCAGCAGTCTGTGCCGCTTCTGTGATTACGAGGACGAAACTGCGGAGCACATTGTGTGCAAATGCAACGCTATCGCTAGAAGTAGGCTAAGGATCCTTGGTTCCACGCATCTAGAGAGCAGGCACATACACCAGGCTTGGAAAATGTGCTATGAGTGTATGAGGGCACAATAGATCTTAAGGTCGCAGTGGGGAACCCCCCAGACCCTGACACCTTTCACGTTTTGAAATGCTTTATTGTTGTTGTTGCATATTTTTAATGATTTAATAACTTAAAGGACATTACAATATACATATATTTGAAAAATTGCTGCATAAGATGCATGTGCTGATGTCGTTTGTGGGCTCTGCGTTTCAAACTTGGTGCCCTTGCTGGCTTGCCTCCTTTGGTCGTTTGATGGTACTGAATTTGCAACTGCTTAAAAAAATAAATTTATTGTTATATTATAAAAAATAAATTTATTGCTTAATTTCTAAACAAGGAATTAAATCGATTAAAATAAAATTTGGATCTACTTATCGATGGATTCCCTAAAACACACATGATGTTTAATTTTAATGATTCGAGTTTCAAAATTACTTTTTTCAAAAATACTAAAAAATCGCGCGATTTTTAATTCCAAATTTTCATTTTTTGGTATGATATAATTTTAAAATATTTAATGGCATGACTCCAGAAAATAATTTTCGGGGGTCCAATTTTTTGTTTTTTATATATTTATATAATAACCGTTTTGGCTGGAAAATGGAAAAGACTTATCTATAGTTTAGTTTTGTACTGTGCAGACCTAGAGAAAAAAAAAACAAAAATTAGAAAACTATTGGCAGGCAACTTCTGCTGGGTCAGCTAGCAACTTTTTAAGCTTATTTTACAGTCGCGATATCTCACATCTGTCCAACTTTTCTCGAACTGAGATATTAAAGGTTTAGTGTTGTCAACTAATAGGGGGTACCCTCGATGTCACAGGTAGTTATTCGGTTTCTATGGGAGCTATGAGTTACCCTGTGTTATATAATAAACATTCTCCCCTACATTGCGTCATAAAAAAACGAAAACTGGACTTATACCACCTGTGCTCTAAACGGCTCATATACTGGTTAAATTATCATATTTGAAATGCGACCGAAAATACCTTTCATTTGATACCCATATTGGCATATCTTGCTCAATATTTAAAAAAATTGAGATAGGTGGCAACCCTGTGAACCGCCTCAAGTGGCAACACCCACGCATATATTCTTAGAATGAATCATACTATCTATAATGCCAAATTTTATCCAAATCGGTTGAGCGGTTCCCGAGATATAAGAAAAACGCCTACGCCTGAAAGTCTGCAACATACGCCTGAAAGACGGCTACAATTTATATTTCCGTGCTATAACTTCCGTTTCATCATCATCCATTTTCTCAAATTTTACTCTCAATCAAAACTTCATATCGCCGCCTAACATGTTAACTTCAAAAATACATACTAAAATGTTCTATGTGAGTTATTAAATAATGAAGAATGCTGTGAGAAATTCTCTAATATTTACAGATCAGAATACTAAAAATTCGTTCACCAATTTTTTAAGTTTTACTCTACGGGTTATTAAAAATTTAAGTCTGCATATAAATAGACTGTATTTTTTAAAGAAAAGTATAGATACTAATTTGTGCTTTGGGTCTGTATTAAAAATATCAATAGGATTATTGCAAATTTTAATGAATTTCATTATAATAATAATTTGTATTATTATGCAAGTGATTAAAGCTTTCAATAATCCTATTAATATTTTTAATACAGCCACAATTTTTAGTACAGTCATTAAGGAAGATTCATCTTACTCCAGTTAAGAAAATTGACTAATAACCAATCTTTTGGATTATAACAACTTATTTTACTTAATTTTTCTTAAATAGATACATATTTATATATAAGGTTGTTTGAGTTACTCAGATACATATTGATTTTTTTACTTTATAGGTACAACCATAGCTTTTTAAAAATTATTGAAAGAGGAAAGGTTAAAAAAAAATATCGATCGAAGTAGCAAAATAAAATAGCAAAAGATGTACAAATTCAGTAAAAAATATTAAGGTTCATATAAATATATGTATCAGGGCAAATCAAATATATGTATCAGGGCATATCAAAGCACGCCAGTCATTCCTTTTTAGCGATAACTGATGCCAATTGGAAACCCCAAGGGAGTTCAAATCATCCTCCACCTGTTGTTTCCATCTCAGTCAAGGCCTCCCCTCCCTCTGCTGCCGAATTCAGGCGACGATAGGAAAACCTTCTGTGCTGGAGCTTCTTTGTCCATTCGCATAACATGGCCCAGCCAGCGGAGTCTTTGGGCTTTAATTCGCTGGAGTATGGTCAGATCTGCGTAGAGCTCGTACAGCTCATCGTTAAATTTCCTTCGATACTCGCCATTGGCATCACGGGAGGGACCAAAAATCTTCCGGAGAACATTTCTCTCAAATACTCCAAGGGCCATCTCATCTTCTCTTGACATTGTCCATGAATCTGAGCCATACATAAGGACAGGTATGATGATAGACTTATAGAGCGTGATCTTTGTTCTTCGAGAGAGGACTTTACTTCTCAATTGCCTACTCAGTCCAAAGTAGCACTTGTTGGCAAGAGTGATTCTCCGCTGGATTTCTAGACTGATACTATTTTCGGTGTTGATACTGGTTCCCAAATAGACGAAGTCCCTCACAGTTTCAAATTTGTAACTATCAACAGTGACATGGCTGCCAAGGCGCAGGTGCGCCGATTCTTTCTTTGATGACAGCAAATACTTCGTCTTGTCCTCGTTCACGGCAAGACCCACTTTTTTCGCTTCCTTATCCAGTCCAGAGAAGGCAGCGCTTACGGCGCGGTTGTTAAGGCCAATGATATCAATAGTTATCATCGGCATACGCCAGCAATTGCACGCTCTTGTAAAAGATTGTACCATTGCGGTTTAGCTCTGCTGCTCGAATTATCTTCTCCAGCATCAGATTGAAGAAATCGCACGAAAGTGTCGCCCTGTCTGAAGCCTCGTTTGGTTTCAAATGGCTCAGAGAGGTCCTTCCCGATTCTGACGGAGCTGTTGGTATTGCTCAACGTGGCGGCATACAGGCAACTCCTTTTTGCGCTGTCAAAACCGGCTTTGAAATCGACAAAGAGATGGTGTGTGTCGATTCTTTTATCATGGGTCTTCTCCAGGATTTGGCGTATCGTAAAAATCTGGTCGATGGTAGACTTACCAGGTCTAAAGCCACACTGATAAGGTCCAATCAGTTTGTCTACGATGGGCCTTTCACACAACACGCTAGAAAGAACCTTATATGCGATATTAAGAAGGTTGATAATCAAAAAGATCGACGGGGAGAGCGAGTGGGGACAAATTTAAAGAAATTTGTGCTAGGTAATCTTCTAGATTTTAGCTTGAATTTCTTCTCAAATTTATTGAAAAGGAAATCGGCTAAAAACAAGGAGTTAGCTTCTTATTTATGAATTTTTTATGTACTTTTGTTAAAAGTTAGAAAAAATCTGCTTGTTTTTATGAGAAAACCTGTTTAAAATAAATTAATGAGAACATCCTCTTATTTTCACTAGGTTCATATTGAATTTATTGAAAAGGAAAACTATATATTTTTAGAAGATCCCTTATTAATAATAATTCTTAATAAAGAACAAAGGTGTAATTAGACGTTGGCAAGTTAAGTATACGATGGCATGGTAGTTTAGATTAGACTTGACTGACTAGACATCTGGGTTGAGCGTTAATTTTTTTTTTTTTAATTTGAAATATTAAAAAGAAAATCTTCTTAATATTATGTGATTATCTACTCAGTTTTATTAAAAAGAGACACCCAGTCATAATAAGGCGGTCATCTTATTGGAAAAATATCATAGAGAAATCCTTCTGATTTAGAGGACATTTTATGTGACTTTTTGCTCTGTGCACTTAAATTCCAATCCGGAGGCATGCATTCGTCTGACCATATTCTGCATAAGAGCTGATGCATGCTTTTTACCAGCTCTTCGCCTCCGTGTTTGAACAGCTCGGCGGGTAGTCCGTCTTTTCCAGGCGCTTTGTTGTCTTTGAGCCGGGATATAGCTATCCTCACTTCATCATAGTCAGGTGGTGGGACGACTTTTCCATCGTCAAGGATTGGGGTATCGGGTTCGACGTCTCCCTCGCAATTTAGCAGTGAGGAGAAGTGTTCCCTCCATAATTTAAGTACACTTTGTACGTCGGTTACCAGGTCGCCATTATTGTCCTTACAGGAGCTTGCCCCGGTCTTAAAACCTTCCGTCATCCGCCGGATCTTTTAATAGAATTTTCGGGCATCATTCCTGTCAGCCAGCATCTCAAGATCCTCACACTCACGCCTTTCGGCCTCACTTTTATTTTTTCTGAAAAGGCGTCTCTCTTCCTTCTTTGCCTTACGATATTGTTGCCATACACTGCGGGTTGCGCCCGTTCTCAACGTCTCCTTGTAGGCAGCGTCCTTTTTTTTTTGAGGCAGTTTTGCATTCCTCATCGTACCAGTTGTTCTTGCGGGCTCGCTGGAACCCTATAGTGGCCTCAGCGGCGGTACGCAATGAGTGAGAGATATGCTTCCATTGCTCGGTTACATCGTTAGGTCGAGGATTGCCCTCTGCTAGCAGGTGTGAGAGTCGAGTTGTGAAATTATCAGCTGTCTGTGTCATGCGCAGCTTCTCGACGTCAAAACTTTCCTTCCGTTACTGTGCGCACTTTCTTCGTTGCACAGAGGTGTGTGCGTATCTTGGCTGCGACAAGATAATGGTCAGAGTCAATATTGGAACCACGCAGTGTACGCACGTCCAGAACGGTGGAGCTATGTCTGCCGTCAATCATGACATGATCAATTTGGTTTCTTGTTCTTTGATCAGGGGACAGCCAGGTGGCTTGGTGTATTCGTTTATGCTGGAACCTAGTACTACTGATGACCATATTGCGAGCAGCGGCGAAGTCAATCAACCTAGTGCCGTTGGGTGATGTTATATCGTGGAGACTAAATTTTCCAACTGTAGGACCAAAGACTTCTTCCTTGTCCACCTTGGCTTTAAAGTCGCCGAGCACGACTTTGATATCAAGTTGGGGGCAGCGATCATAAGTTTGTTCAAGTTTATCGTAGAAGAAATCCTTCTCTGCGTCGTCCGTCTCCTCAGTCGGCGCATAGCCGCAGATAAATGTTATGTTGAAAAACCTCGGCTTGATGCGGATCGCAGCGAGACGCTCTTCCACAGAAGTGAACACTAGTACTTGGCGGCGAAGTCTCTTTCCCACCACGAATCCTACACCGCGCGCTTTGCCACGTGTCTGGCCACGGTAGTATACGTCACAAGGTCCGATGGTCGTCTTTCCTTGTCCCGTCCATCGCATTTCCTGCAGGGCGCTGATGTCAGCCTTTGCGTTCACGAGGACATCAACAAGTCGGGCAGCGGTATCATCCCTTGAAAGGGTCCGGACATTCCATGTACATGCCCTAATATGCTTCTCGTAGTCCTTATTTCGTTTTGCCGGGTCGTCAACATTAAAGGGGGTTCTCATCCGAGGCTTTTCTTTGCTTTTCATTGGAATAAAGTTTTTACGTGGCGGGTCCCAAACCCAGCGCACAATCCGTCTCCGGGATTTTGATAAAAATATTCACACATTTATATAGCAAGCCGCTTGCTAAAAGACAGACACCCGCTTGCAGCCGCACCATGTGGTGAACGGACGCTGCGAAAAAGACCTCGGTGAGCCCTTAAACCAAGTATGTCAGAGTGGCCCCACCGGGGCTCCCTCTCTTTCTGCTGCGAGCCTAGGTAGCTCCCGTTGCCCAGAGTGCAACCCCTACACAGTAGTATTGTGGAAAAAGCGTGGTCAGCTTTGTTCCATAATCTTCGTTTTTTATTTAATTTATTTTTACCTTTTTAGTGCAATATTCTTTAAAAGCGTGTGTTTTCGCTTTTTAACCTATATTTATTTTTTACTTTTTAGTTAAATGTGTTATGAAATAATCGATAAATATATAGAAGTATACCGCAGTCAAAACGAAACGTCTGGGCCTCCACTTGCGTTTGATACCCATATTGTAGGCAATTTTCAATATTATTGTACAATCTGATTTTGACCGATAACTCAGTTATCGATAAATATATCGAAATATTCCAAAGTCCAATAGAAACCTGTGGACCTTCCCTTTCGTTCGATACCCATATTGAAGGCATATTTCAAGGTTTTTGGGACAGTCTGAAGTCCAAATGACAGACTGAAGTAGAGTTACATACAAGCAAGCAAACATACATATGAATGTATGTACAAGTAAAGCTAATGAAAGCGTAGTAAAAAGACTAGCATTATGTGGGAAAACATCGAGCGCTCGATATACCAAAATTATGGCACAAAGCGGGGCACGGTTTTTCCACAATACTACTGTGTAGGGGTTTTAAAATTATTTTCAACTTTTTAGTTCAATACACTCTAAAAGCGTGAGTTTTAGTTTTTTTAAACTATATTTATTTTATACTTTTTAGTCAAATGGCCTAAGAAATTATCGATAAAAAAAAAACGAATGGCGGGGATATACCAACAGGTTATCATAGCCTCTAACGAGATTTTTAGCCGAGCTTCTCTTTCCAACTTGTGGTGTGTTGGTTTTGAGTTTTTCCTACAAGTTGGCGGGACCTACAGTTTTTGCCGACTCCGAACGGCACTTGCAAAGCAAATGAATTTTTTTCTGAGAAGCTTCTCATGGCAGAAATACACCCGGAAAGTTTGCGATACTAGTGCCGAGGGGCGCCCCGTTTAGAAAAATTCTTTTTCTAAATAATTTTTGATGTTACTTTTGCCGGGCATCGAACCGCCACGAATTGGTGTAGAAGGCCGAACACTTAACCGCTACACCACGGCGGCCGCCAACGATCGATAAATTTATCGAAATATATCGAAATCCAAATGAAACCTGTGGCCTTCCCCTTTCGTTTGATACCCATATTGTAGGGAATTTTAAGGTATTTGGGCCTCGAAGTCCAAATGAAACCTGGGGCTATTATCTTTTGTTTGATACCCGTATTGTAGAAAAATTTAAAGGTTTTTGCGAAATCACATTTTGACCGATTACTCAGTTATCGATAAGATTGTCGTAATATATTGAAGTCCAAATGAAACCTGGGGCCTTCCCCTTTCGTTTGATACCCATATTGTAAAGAAATTTAAAGGTTTTTGAGCATTCATTATGGCCGATAATTCAGTTATCGATAAATTCATCGAAATATATCGGAGTACAAATGAAACCTGGGGCCTCTCCCTCTCTTGATACCCATATTTTAGGAATATTTTAAGGCTTTTGGGCAATCACATTTTGACCGATTACTCAGTTATCGATAAGATAATCGTAATATATTGAAGTACAAATGAATCCTGGGACCTTCTTCTTCCGTTTGATACCCATATTGTAGAAAAATGTTAAGTTTTTGGGAAATCACATTTTTACCGATAACTCAGTAATCGACAAATTTATAGAAATATATGTATGTCCAAATGAAACCTGGGGCCTTCCCCTTTCGTTTGATACTCATATTGTAGGGAAATTTTTAGGGTTTTGGGCAATCACATTTTGACTGATAACTCAGGTGTCGATACATTTATCGAAATATATCGAAGTCCAAATGAAACTTGAGGCCTTCCCCTTTCGTTTAATACCCATGTTGTAGGGAAATTTTTAGATTTTTGGGCAATCATATTTTGACCGATAACTCAGTTATCGATAAATTTATCGAAATATATCGAGGTCCAAATGATACCTGGGGTCTTCCCCTTTCGTTTGGTACCCATATTGTAGGGAAATTTTGAGGTTTTTGGCATTCACATTTTGACCGATAACTCAGTTATCGATAAATTTATCGAAATATGTCCAAATTAAATCTGGGGCCTTCCCCTTTCGTTTGGTACCCATATTGTAGGGAAATATTAAGGTTTTTGGGCAATCACATTTTGACCGATAACTCAGTTATCGATAAATGATCAAAATGAAACCTGGGGCCTTCCCCTTTCGTTTGATACCCATATTGTAGGGACATTTTACAGTTTTTGGGTCACTCGGGCTTACACCGAAAGAGAGTCACATACATACAAGCAAGCAAACAAACAAACAAGCAAACATACAAGTGAAGCTAATAAAAGCGTGGTAAAAATGGCTGTGGTTCGGTTCAAAAACCGGTTCGGTACTGAACCGATTTCCAGCCATGATATGTACATATATATATTAGGGTGATTAAAAAAAAATGTCGACTTGGTCTTACCCCTAAAAAGTTAGGTATTGATGAGAAAATAAGCCTTGCAAAAAATTAGCGCGCTAACTTAACCCTTAGGGGTGGCTATTTTTTTTCGTCCTTTCCCATACATTTTGTATATGAAAAAAGGCATTTTTTTTTTCAAAGTGAATTTTCTTTGAATTTTTGAAACTTTTTCCCAAATATTTTTACACACTCTTAAAGTTGAAGCTTCCAAAAATGGTAAGCCGTGTGCGATTATCTTAACTATTATAATAATTACAGCCATTTAAAAATGACCGAGTTTTGTACTATTGCAACACGTATAAAATCTAGTAAATTTTAAATGGCTGTAATTATTCGAATAGTTAAGATAATCGCACACGGAATACCATTTTGGAAGCTTCAAAGCTTCAACTTCAAGAGTATGTAAAAATATTTTGAAAAAAGTTTCAAAAATTAAAAGAATATTCACTTAAAAAATTCCCCATACGAAATGAATGGGAAAGAGCGAAAAAATAGCCACCCCTAGTGGTTAAGTTAGATCGCTAATTTTTTACAAGGTTTATTTTCTCATCAATGCCTAAAGTTTCAGGGGTAAGACCGAAAAAAAACCAAATTTTTTCTATTTGTAGCTAAATAGATACATATTTATATATTAGGTGTTTGAGTTACCCAGGTACATATTGTAACTATTTACCTTATACAACTATTTATTTAATTTTTTTTTTTGTAAATAGATACACATTTATATATAAGGTTTGAGTTACTAAGATACATATTGATTTTACTTACCTTATACAACCATGGCTTTTTAAAATCTATTGAAATAGTTAATGTTAAAAAAAACACGTGTATCCAGTACACGTGAAAGAAGTTAACTTCTTAAGTTCAGAAATAACGAAATATGAATAGGATGTATTCGAGAATCGTTTAGATTCACAATATCTTACTTCCGCGAAGTGGACCAGGGAAACGATCCATTCGAAAATATCTTATATATGGTGCGGTTACCTTAAAATTTGGTACATGGGCCAATACGAATGGGATATAGAGGAAGAAGGGCGTGGTAGAAGGAAAGAGGGCAATGAAGAGCAAAAGGGAGGCAGATAGGAAAGAGAGTTGTACGAAGAAAGATAGGAAGACTAGGTGACAAGCCTGCTTGAAATTTAAATATTTCGAACACGGCCGCAAATACCTTTCACTTGATGCCCATATAGACATATCTTGCTCAATATCAACAGCCATCTTCAATTTTGTGTGTGTCAGGGTAAATTTTGGATCTGATTAAAGGAGATTTATTGGAGATAATCTCCGTGTGTGTGTCCATAGTATTACGCTGAATTCACTATTTAATCCCGCTCACGGGAACAGTCCGGGTCATTATCAGACTTCAACACCAGATGTCTGTGGGCATTCACGTAGATCCAGGGTATGCACATTATTTAAACAAAAAAATACCCTAAAGATTTTCGTTTAATACCAAAATTCATTAAATCAAAGTTAAGGCTGCAAAAAAAAGTGCTGTTAAAGAATTAAATATTTTGCTGGTTGAAATCATAGTTTTTCTTCATTCAGTATTTGAAATTCTTTTCATCGTTGAAGAATTTAACTTCAATTTACGCATTCAGCGATTCTTTACAGAAATCATGATTTATAAATCCACCATGTGTCAACTCAAAAAGAACTCAAAATAGAATTACGAAAAAAAGCTGTTTAATTCAGAATGGGCATTCAGTTGATTTCATTCTTTTGGAGAGTTAATTCAGCGCATTCAGTACGAATCAGTTACTGAAAAAATGCTAATTTACTCCCTAAAATAGTACTAAAAGTTTTCAAGTTCCTTTCACGCTAGAAGAATTTGAAGAAAAATTTACATTAAATATTATAATAATCTATAACATAAAATTAGTGGAAAAAGCTTATCCGCGTGTAAGAAATATGAGAATTTGGTAAAATTCAAGTTAAAATATAAGAAACGTATGATTTTGAAAGGTACAACATGCCTGGCCTTCACATAAACTGCCTTATTAGTGTTGCTGATGTGGTAGTTATGAAGCTTTTTGGGCATATTTTATTAACCCTCTGAACACATTATTGAATTTAATTTAATTAAATAAGCTTTTGTCACATAAATAAAAAATAAATATGTATGTGTAATTATTTTATTCACGGTAAAATTCTTCTAGTAATCTTTAAGAAAATTTTACACAAGGTCCATATAGTGGCATATTTAGTTTTGGAAAATTTGGCAGTGCCACGTTTAAATTTAACAATTTCGAAAGTGTTTCAGTATTTTTAAAGATGTTCAACGCACAGCGAATATTGCCGAATTCGACCTGCTATTACCATAAATGAATTTGCCTTGCTCCCATATCTACAAGTTGTACGGGCAATACACATTTTTGACAGATAACTGCCGGAGTGCGTTAATATTACGTTCAGCTGAAACTGATGCCTTTTATGAATATAAAAAAAATTCGGAACTCTTTCATGGTTTTATTAGTCATACACATACGTCAGTTTTGAAAATCGAAAAAAAAAAATCAAATCTTTTTTTTGGATTTATACTTTGAAATATCAAAATTCTTTCCAAATATGAGTATTTTATTTAGATTTTTTTAGTCAACAATAACTAATAGTGGAATTAATTTCCATTTAATTGTATAGCAGAAACTATTTGAAATGTCTTAAAATTTGCACAAAGTTCAGGGGAGTAAATCGGTCATCTAAACTTTCAACTTCCACGGCAGACTTTGTATAACATTTTTGAGGACTCAGTTTGGTAGAACTAGCTGAAATATTTTCCTGATTTTCGAGAACTATTTTCGTCGATGGTGTTGAGTAATTTTGTTATGCGAGAAAGAAATTACTTAACACCCTCATCGAAAAAAATTCTTAAAAATCAGGAGAATATTTCAGTTAGCTCTAACTTGCACATCATACCACTGAAATCGATTGTCCTACAAAACAAAGAAATTTTCTAAAAAATCTGCCAAAAACGTTGAAATTTTGGATGGCCATTTTGCTAAGCACCCCTGAACTTTTTGCAAATTTTGAAAGACATCTTTAATTTTGTGTCTTACTGAAGTGCCTGAAAAAAGCTCATAAAAGCTAAAAATACTCGATTTTACAATCGACGTGGCTGTTTGGTAGTATCTCGGCTTTTTACAAGTCTTCAATGGGTGACCGGAGTTCTGGTCGGTGATAGTGCCGAATTGGGAACATTTTTTAGCACGGATAAGAAACGAGATGTGTTTAGACCATCGGTCTCAATATATCGGTCGCCCCTCGTAGCAAGCCTTAGTATCTGCCGCGCTATTACTTTTTTATACCCAGCTGTACTTGTACACAGGGTATTATAACTTTGTTAGGATAACGGTTGGTTGTACAGGTATAAAGGAATCGAGATAGATATAGACTTCCATATATCAATATGATCAGGATCGAAAAAAAATTTGATTGAGCCATGTCCGTCCGTCTGTCCGTTAACACGATAACTTGAGCAAATAATGAGATATCTTCACCAAATTTGGCATGCGTACTTATTTGGGTTCAGAATAGATTTCTATTGAAAATGGGTAAAATCGGACCGTAACCACGCCCCTTTTTCGATATCGAAAATTTCGAAAAACGTATAAAATGGGTTAATTCAATATTAGAAGCAGCTACAATGATAAAATTTGCAATATGTATTGATTTAGATGTTCTAAGGCCGATTTTATAAAAATTTTTGAAAAGGGGGCGTGGTACCGCCCACGTATATTTGAAGAAATTTTAAAATTTTGACTCTTAATAACTTCAGAACAGTTTATGCTAGTATAACGAAATTTCGTAGAGGACATACTATTGTTGTGGTAAATTCAGCTATAGAAAATAAACGAAATCGCTTCGCGACCACGCCTACTTTTTCATAAAAGTTATATTGAAAGGAGGTGGAAATATTGAAAAGTCCATATCTAATTAACTGATTTCGCTATAATAATATAATTTGGTACATACATCGACTTTCATATTCTTTACATAATTTTTTCAAAATTTTGGAAAGTGGGCGTGGCACCGCCCACTTATGAGTCAAGCAATTTTTAAATTCGACTGCTAACAACTTCAGAACGGTGTGAGATAGATTTACGAAACTAGGTACCAGGCATGTTATGTTTATGTAGAGTACTACCACAGAAAATAAGAAAAATCGGTGAACGATCACGCCCACTTTTGAACTAAAGTTCTCTAAACGAGAGTTAGGAAACCGGAATATGCAAAATGAGTCCAGAATGAAACCATGTACATATGTATTACTGGCCAGGCTTTTAACACCATTAACTATACAAAACAAAGAATAACAGCATTTTATGTGCACAGCTGGGTATGTAATGTTCGGTTTCACCCGAACTTAGACTTCCTTACTTGTTACTTTTATCTTTATACAAATGTAGGCCTTCGGCGGAGGTACAGAGCTGATTTTTATCTAGACACTCGTTCACTTCTTTTCCGATCATACGAGGAGCACCAGCAGCCAAATCCAGGTAAAATACATTTATATATAAGTCCAATTAAAAATTCTTATGTGATTTCCATTTAACTTTCCATTCTGTTCATTAATTTCCACTTTGAATAAACTAATCATAATTGTATTGTTTACATTAAAGCCAAAGTGTCTATTTATTTACTCACTCGTTGCACTTTCTTTCTTCACTTTCTTTCCATATCTTATTATGTGCGAGCATCCCGCCACTGCCATTGGCCGCACGTAACATTGGTCCATCTCACCGGAAATTCGAACCGGCAACCTAAATCCAGCCAAATCCAGATTGCTTAAAATCCAGCTACCAAGGAATAACCACATTTTCTAAAATCCAGCACAATTTTATTTGGTTTTAATTACCAAGGCACAAAAGTCCGAAGGCAATATAGCGAGCTACCATACCAGCGAATACCATACCATCGAACACACACGTATACAGCCGCAAACATCACATCACATTGCATACACTGTAACACATCATATCAACCCATCACATCTGCATCAGATCACAAATTGATTGCACAACACATTATTACCAAATACAGTCCATTTGCTCAACACAGTTTCATCACTCAAGGTACGTTGGTTTGTTTAGTTCATGCACCATTTTTTTTTAATACGTACAAAACGTAAGTGAACTTTGTGAGTGATTTTTTTAAAGAACAAAGTAAGTGAAAACCTTGTGTGCTTGACAGCGCAATATCGCCTTTTGACTATCGGTTAAGTCCCCCACCAGTGGTAAGACTTATCCGACACAGCTCAAGGCAAGCAGTCAGTGAATTTTTTTTGTTTTTTTTTTTATAAACACTTATCACTGCACTGAACATCTGTCTGCTCTACCCCTTCGTGTGGAAACGTTCTCCAAAATAACTTTTAATTTTCACTTAGTTGATGCTTTTTTAAATAATCCATCACAAAGTTCACATCACATGAATCAGTTCATCAACACACCATTATATTCATCATCTACGTTGGGTGGCTTGTGATATAAATATTTAAAGCGTACACAATTCACAGGTGTCGCTAATTAAACACATTTACTTGTATCATTTAAAGATTAAATAAACAATCATCACTAGTCCACGAATATCTGGACAAACACAATTGCGTTAGTTTTTTTGTTTGGAAATTTCACTTTATTTTACTTGGTTTGGCTATACAGGGTTCATACTACCCAAAGCACCTTAAATCTTCAGAGATTGAAATCTGTGCCACATACACTTTCTGTTGATACATTAAGTCTTCAGAGACTATCGGTTATCACATATATTTTAGAAACACTAAACCTCCAGAGGTTATCTGTTACACAAATACTTTTGAAACATTAAATCTTCAGAGATTTCTATCTGTTTCATATACACAGTTCTTGCTACACTAAATCTTCAGAGATTTAGATCGGTTCACAAACACTTTAAGACATTAAATCTTCAGAGATTTTTATGGGTCGCATACACGTTTGTTAAGACATTAAATCTTCAGAGATTTCTTTCGGTTTCACATTCATTTTAGAGACATTAAATCTTCAGAGATTTGTTTCTTATACACTTTTGAGACATTAAATCTTCAGAGATTTGTTTCATATACACCGTTGTTGATATACTAAATCTTCAGAGATTTATATCACACACACTTTTAAAGACATATTTCTGTCTATCACATTTCGCAAGATTAAATCTTCAGAGATTTCAATCGGTATCACTATTTTGTAAATTTCGCTTATTTTCAAAGCAAGACATCTTCCTGAGTCACTACTTCTGAGTCCACTTCTCTGTAAATATACAGACTATTTAAACAAATAAAGAGAATGGAGACATATATTCGTCAGTCCGACTGCATAGTGGAGTTCGAGCAAGAATGGAGCTCTACTAATATTGAAGAAATGGATAAGCACACCCTTGCACTACAGCAAGAGGTGCTGAAGTCACTATGGAAGAAGACGAAAACGGCTTATGACAGCCGTTTGTCCCACAAAGAGACCACCAAGGAAGATTTGCAATCCATAAAGCAAAAAAATAAGACGTGTTTCGCATGCTACACGAAATGCATGGCTGCCATGAATGCTCAGCTGGAAAAGCTGTCAGCACAGCCCATACAAACACAAAAGCAACAAATTACTGATGATACATCCAGCCGTGAAAATAATATTCGGCTTCCGCCCTGTGACACCGATGTGTTTAAGGGCGATTATCTATCATGGCCAACCTTTAGGGACATGTTCACGGCCATATACATATTAAATAAACGCCTTACCCCGGTTGAGAAATTGTATCATCTCAACCAGAAAACCCAAGGGGAGGTAGGTGCCCATTAACCAATGAAGGCTTTACTACAGCCTGGAAAAATTTAAGTGACAGGTACGAAAACAAACGTATCCTGGTCAATACACAATTGAAATCTTTGTTTAGTCTAACCGCAGTTGAGAAGGAATGCGGTACAAAGATTAAGCAACTTCAAAGAGACATAAATAATTGTATCGCGTCACTCCAATGTCATCAAATTGACATATCGAATTGGGATGCAATAATTACCTATTTACGTTCCACTAAACTCCCGGAATGTACTCTGGGTCTATGGGAACAAACCATAGAGAATAAAACAGAGATTCCAAAATGGGAAGACATGGATAAATTCTTATCCAACCGGTTCCAAACATTGGAAACCGTGTGAGATTTGAGGAGTAGCAACGAAGCACACTCGACTCAGTCTTCAAATACATAGTTCACGGGAAACGCCGAGGAAACTCGGAGTTTACCAAGCCAGTGTCCCTCCTGGCTGGTGTCAAATGTGCAACACCAAGGATCACAGATTGCGGGATTGTCAAAACTTGCGAAGGCTGTCCACACAAGACAGAATAACCTTTATTAAGGAAAAAAGGTCTTGCCTTAACTGTTTGTCAGACAAACACACCGTGACACGATGCCCTCATCCGCTCAATTGCACCTTGTGTCACTTGAGGCACAACACCTTACGCCACCTGCCAACAGCACAACCCCAAGGAAACCACCAAAGTTGGAATCGGAACACCAACTCCAACAATCAAAGTCGGAACCGAAACACCAACACAAATAATCGAAGTTGGAACCGCAACTCCAACGATGATAGGCCCTCAACTTCGCAACAGGCTAGGGCAAGGATTGAGTCTGCAAATAGAAACGAAAATGTTAATAATGTTTCTACATTACATGTCAATACAACTAAAGGGGTATTGTTGGGAACCGCACGCATTAAGATCCACTATAATGGAGTGGTTTTCTCGGCCAGAGCACTTATTGACTCCGGCTCTGAGTGCTCTTTCATAACTGAAAGACTGAAAAGGAGAATAAACCTGCCATCTAAACGCCTGAACATCCAGGTGTCAGGCATAAACAATACGCTGTCCGCGCAGGTAACACAGTCGTGCTCTATTACAATAGGCTCCCTCATCCACCCATTAGTTAGCATTGATACAATGGTCCTAGTCCTACCATAACTTACAGGGGACCTTCCGACTTGTCAGGTCAGTGCATTGACCCAGCAAGCTTTCCCTGACTTGATTCTAGCGGATAAGAGGTTCTTCGTTAACGAACCAGTCGACCTCATCCTAGGAGGCGACATATATGCAAAAATAATATTGAACGGTATAAGGAAGAACGTGATGAGCACGCTTCTCGCCCAAGAAACCGTCTTCGGGTGGATACTGACCGGTCGCGCAGAAACAGCACAGCCCACTATTAATAGGGTATCATTTTTTAACGAGATAAGCCTAGATAAACAGTTAACCGCTTTCTGGGAGTTGGAAGATGTGCCTAAGAAAAAGGCACTAAACGACGATAATGCCTATTGCGAGGCACTTTTCAAAGCAACAACGGAACGGGGCTCTGATGGCAAATACATTGTCTCCCTTCCCTTTAAATAAGAGTTTCCCAACGACATCTGCTTAGGGCCTTCTTTAAAAGGTGTTTGCTCGCAATTTTACAGGCTAAGACACCGGACCTACAGAGAGAGTACAATAGAGTATTGTCGGAGTATGAGACGTTAGGACACATGTCTAAGGTTCCCACAATGATACCACCCCAGTCAACGGACTGCTACTTCCTGCCGCATCATGCGGTTATCAAGGAAGAGAGTACAACTACCAAAGTCCGGGTGGTTTTTAACGCTTCGTGCCCTACTACTAATGGCACAAGTCTTAACGACATTCTTCATACAGGCCCAGTACTTCAGGCCGACTTAACAATATTACTACTTAGATGGAGATTTTTCAAATACGTTTTTAATAGCGACATCGAAAAGATGTATCGCCAGATATGGGTCAAACCCAATCAAACGAGATTCCAAAGGATAGTTTTCCAGACCAGACCTGAGAACCCTATCACCGTCTACGAATTAAAGACGGTAACATTTGGAGTTAATTGCGCCCCTTACTTAGCAATTAGAACACTGAATCAGCTCGCGGACGACGTGGAAACTTCATTACCCGTCGCTGCCAATATTCTACGAACAAGCATGTACGTCGATGACGTCCTTTCAGGGGGGCATACCATCGACACAGCCACTAAAGCGCGCGATGAAATAACTCATGCATTACAGTCTGCAGGCTTATCCCTTCGAAAATGGACGTCAAACTGCAGCAAAATACTACAGGGAATACCCAAACCTCATCGACTAAATGAGGACTTTTTGGAGTACGAAGACTCCAGTACAGTGAAAACACTCGGAATCCGTTATTTTACAGCTAAGCCCATTGAAAATAAGGATAGCATAACCAAACGGGCAATACTCTCAGCCATCGCTAAACTCTTCGATCCCTTAGGATGGCTGGCCCCAGTCATCATAGTAGCCAAAATGATTATGCAAAATATTTGGCTAGAGGGGACTGACTGGGACGAAAGAGTATCTGCTCCAACTTTAGATAGGTGGCACAGCTTTATGCATGACTACAATCAAATCAATAACAGTCGGATACCACGATGGGTGTATTTCACGCCATCCAACGACGTGGAAATACACGGATTCTGCGATGCATCCGAAAAAGCCTATGCGGCCACAGTTTTTCTACGAGTCAAAATGAAAGATCAGTTTTACGTTAACCTGCTAATGGCGAAAACAAGAGTAGTCCCAGTGAAAACCATCTCCTTACCGCGATTGGAGCTGTGTGGAGCGGTTCTGTTGGCCGAGACTTTGGAATCCGTCATCGAAAACCTGAATTTAGGCTCATTCAAAACTCACCTTTGGACGGACTCAACCATCGTCCTAGCATGGATCCGAAAACCACCGTGCTCGTGGTCAACGTTCGTGGCGCACAGAGTCACAAAAATTGTGGTAAAGGTAGGAAATCAAGCCTGGCTACACGTGGATTCCGCATCAAACCCAGCAGATCTGGCCAGCAGAGGACTATCAGCGAGGGATCTAGTCGACAACGTTCTGTGGTGGGAGGGACCTTCTTGGTTACAAGAAGACAAGAATAAATGGCCAGCCCAAGAAAAAGAGTATGGTACAAACATTGAGGAAAAGAGAGTACAAATCCACGCAATAAAAACAATAAACAGGACATCCTAGATAGATTTTCCGATTTTTCAAGGGCTTTGAGGGCCATATGATACGTTATGAGATTCTCTCAAAGAACGAGTCCCAAAACAAAATCCACTTTTAAAGCGGAGTCTTACCTCATTTCGCCCGACGAAATCAAGGCTACGACTCAACGGCTCATTACCATCCACCAACAGAAACATTATTCTTGCTCTCAACCCCTCATCGATAGTTGTAGCATCCTGCGGGTGGGCGGCCGTCTGTCTGCATCCCTGGACCTTCCGTACAATGAACGCCATCCAATTATCCTCCCGTACGCCTGTCATTTTACGCGCCTCCTGGTCCAGCTTATCCATAAGATTTCCCTTCACGGCGAACACCAAGTCATGTTGCGGCTCCTACGCACGCAATACTGGATCCCAAAAGTAAAAAATCTGATCAAGACAATTATCCATAACTGCAAGGTCCGTACCATCTTTCGTAAACGGGTTCAGACCCAACTCATGGGAGACCTACCTCCCGAACGCACTACCTTTTCCCGGGCATTTACAACCACCGGGGTAGATTTCGCCGGACCCTTTGACATCAAGTCCTACAGCGGCAGAGGATGTCGCATGTCAAAGGGCTACGTTTGCCTGTTCGTATGCTTTACGACGAAGGCCATTCATCTAGAGGCCACCAGTGACCTTAGTACCGCCTCGTTCCTGGCAGCCTTCGACAGGTTTGTTGCCAGACGAGGATGTCCAAAAAATATCCATTCCGATAATGGAACGAACTTCGTCGGTGCCTCTCGAGCTCTCCGATCCGAGTTCAAGTCTTTTCTAGCGGACGCCCGCAACCAGACCCTTTCCAAATATTGCCACCAAACCCTGACCTGGCACTTTATACCAGCTGGGGCCCCTCATATGGGGGACTCTGGGTAGCAGGGGTCAAAAGTTTCAAAAATCACTTCAAGAAGATTGCGTCTGATCATAAGTTTACCCTCGAAGAGTTTGGAACCCTACTATGTCGCATCGAGTCTTGTCTCAACTCGCGACCACTAACGCCCTCGTCCAACGAACCGTCGAACTTGGAGCCACTTACCCCAGGACATTTTCTCGTTAGAGGATATCTATTGGACATTGGAGTTTTTTTTATACTGAAGTCAACATCAGGGTACCGTCTTATCAAGGAAAGTATGTGTCCGCGAAATGAAGTAATCAATTTAAAAAAAAAAAACAAGTAAGGAAAGTTGTCTTCGGCTGTGCCGAAGGCTAAATACCTTTCATGAATAAGCGTCACGATTTTCACTTATTGATCCCCAGTACAGCCTGTATGAATTTAACTTTAGCTCATACCGAAATTATCGGAGCTATCGATTATATGGGGACGATGTGTTATATTGGTCCAATCTCATTGATTTTTAACATCGACATTCCACATTCTAAAATAGCAACATTTACGAAATTTCACGTTCCTACCGATATAATTACAGGAGTTATCTACCAAAATCCGTTTATCGGAACAATCGATTGTATGGGGACTATGTGAAATATTTATCCAATCTCGATGATTTTCAACATCGATATTTCACATATAAAATAGCAATACGTCCACAATTTCACGTTCCTACGTGTTTAATTACAGGAGTTATAGCCCAAAATCCGTTTATCGGAATAATCGATTGTATGGGAGCTATGTGAAATATTTATCCCATCTCTATGAGTTTCAACATCGATATTTCACATATAAAAATAGCAATACTTACAAAATTTCACGTTCCTACTTGTTTAATTACAGGAGTTATAGCCCAAAATCCGTTTATCGGAATAATCGATTGTATGGGAGCTATGTGAAATATTTATCCCATCTCTATGATTTTCAGCATCGATATTTCACATATAAAAATAGCTACACTTATAAAATTTCACGTTCCTTCGTGTTTAATTACAGGAGTTATAGCCCAAAATCCGTTTATCGGAATAATCGGTTGTATGGGAGCTATATGTTATATTGGTCCGATCTTGCTGGTTCCGACAAATGATTCCTATATTGGAAAATGGTGGCCGCATACCAAATTTCAGCCAAATATCTCAAAAACTGAGGGACTAGTTTGCGTTCAAACAGACAGACAGACAGACGGACATGGCTAAATCAACTCATCTCGTCATCCTGATCATTTCGGTATACTTATTGATGGGTCTATCTCTTCTTCTTCTCATATTTACTAACATCGGACCAATAATACCATTTCATGTTCATGAAAGGTATAAAAAACAAGTACAAAAACAAGAAGCGGTTCTGGACTTTGAAAGGGTTTCGTTTTTTTATTACAATATCGATTACGACTTAGGTTTCGGTTTCGAAAAATTAATCGGCTCCGCTCGTCACGCCTTACAGCAGGTCGGACGGCACCTTATCCGGCCCCCACACCCACCAACGATACAACAGTCGCCCGCCAAAGGAGTCTGCCTGCCACCTTCCGGTCGGGCAGAGCCACCAATACGCCCGCTGAAGACGTTATTTTGCGATCGTTTGTCGCCATCGCCCCCACCGCGTCGGTCTGTATCGAATCCGGCGGCAAACTACACGTCGTCCGTGCCCTGGTCGACCCGTGTTCACCCACCCCGGTCATTGACAGCGAGATCGCTTCCAAGCTCGGCTTAGAACGATGTGGGGGAACCCGGCCGCCTAGGTGCACACTCGTCCTAAGAGGAGAATATGGGGTAGCAAGACGTGTCACGACTCAAGCTACGGTCGTCACACGCTACCACAGGATGAACCCAGCATCGAATATAGACGCCACCGTCGCTACACCATTCCAATTCATGAAGCTGGCAGACCCCGAATTCTTCCGCGCTTCGCCGCTGCGCCTCACGTTAGGCGCCGATGTCTATGCCAGCATCATGCTAAATGGCACACCACCGTCCACCATCAACGGGCTACTGGCACAGGCCACAATATTCGGCCTGGTAATATCGGGAGCCTGCCAACAATAGCTTGCCGAACATCCACCATGCAATTAAATCAATTAAAAATACTTCTAGTAAGGTGCAATGAACTAGACAAAACCACGTCCATATTCAAACCTTTCATTCTCATCCACAACAGGGCAATTTGTAGCGGCTAGCATGGAGAGCCTATGGGGCGTCATGCCACGTCCACCATCCACATAGCGGACCATAGACCATCGGTCTAAATATATCGGTCGCCCCTCGTAGCAAGCCTTAGTATCTGCCGCGCTATTACTTTTTTACTTTTATCTTTATACCGATAACAGCTCTTACCCCTTCGAATCCTACAAATGTAGGCCTTCGGCGGAGGTACAGAGCTGATTTTTATCTAGACACTCGTTCAGCACCAGCAGCCAAATCCAGGTAAAATACATTTATATATCAGTCAAATTAAAAATTCTTAAGTGATTTCCATTTAACTTTCCATACTGTTCATTAATTTCCACTTTGAATAAACTAATCATAATTGTATTGTTTACATTAAAGCCAAAGTGTTTAGTTTATTTACTCACTCTTTGCACTTTCTTTCCATATCTTATTACGTGCGAGCATCCCGCCACTGCCATTGGCCGCACGTAACAAGATGCTTAAATAGATCTAAAAAATATCTAAGTAGAGCTTAAATATATCCTATATCTTTTTGTATACAAAATAGCAATATTTTTATATTAGTACAAGACCGGGAATAATCAAACATCTTCTTACGATTTCTCGTGGCTGCTTTTGGAAGTTAATGCAAATCAACAAGCGAAAAAAGTTAGAGATTTTATAAAATTTCTCTCCATTCATAAGTGGACTGCAATATTAGGTGTTAATTTTTATACCCTGCTTTTATGATTGTATATAAAACCAATAGCTCAAAAAACTGCCTTAATCCAATTTAATGTCATATTATTCATAAGAAACTAGCTATTTTAAACATTCGGGAATTTTTAACTTCTTTTCGATATTTCGGACTTATAAAAAACCATACCGGGAGTGACTTCAAAAGTCAAAGAAAATAAAAAAAATATATAATGACAACATTTCATGATACAATAAGCGCGCCAGTAGGAAATTGTGACAGTGAGGGACGTTTTCTGACATCTTACATTATTTTGCATAGAAGCGTCGAAAGTGATTCGTAACGGCACTGGAAGATCATGTGAAAGGTGTGAAACTGATAATATGAAGAAAAGTTAAGGAGACAGATGAGAAACGTTATTCGCTTCGATGCTTCAAAGTCCTCTTCCTATCCTGCTCTGTCATCTAAATGTTTAGCAACATCGGAATATGTTACAATTTTGCAGACGATGGACTTTTCTTTGATATGTCATTTTTGCTATTACGAACGTGTTTTTCGCTTTGTTTATATTTTTGTATGATAGCTACTATATACATGAAATATTCATGACTTTAGGTCATAAATTAATGTACATATTTCACCTTCGAGTTGAGTTGTATGAGCCTATAGTGAGCCTATGTAAATCTTAATACCTGCTTTCTGTAGATCATTCGTAGCACCATCAAATTCCAAACATCGTGGAATACTCATCATAATAATAATACAAATACCTTCTAGGAGGTTAAGGTCCAGCCTGTCTTCCAATTTGTGGTTTAAGTTTTTTTTTATTGTGACCTGTTTCGGTGCTTGCACCAGGTACTTTCAATATGGCAGGTCAGCGCACATCACCATACCGCGGCGGTAGACAGTAATTTTAATTTCTATGTCTTAAAATGTTCCAGAGGGAAGCAATATTAAAAGTGAAAATTAAATTAAATCAAATATTTCAATAAATTTATTCAAAAGTTCCTACGTTTATATTATGACAAGATAAAATAAATAAATTAAACAAGAACCTCGCAGCCTTAAGCTATATTCTTTACGAGTCCATCAACTCCGGGTCTGTAGATAAAACACGAAATTTCGTTTGCATTTTTATCTAAAATTGAACACTGTGCGCTGCATTTTGACGTCTTCCGCTTCGAATTTTCAATCGCGTTTTTCTCCACTTTCACTGTAATAAAACCATGTAACTGCATTTCATATTGTTCCTTTTTTATGTGACGATTATTTTCTACTTACCTTCTTAAAAAATTTGCCGTAATCTTCGAGAAATCAGCAAAAACAGCAAGATTTTATGTATGTATGTAAATATATGAAAACATTGAGTAAGAGTTGCCGTTGGTAAAGAAAACGGAACCAAATTTTCGGGCTTATAGTTTCAAAACAATTTTCCGAAGACAATATCATACCCGAAATAAGTTTTGAGCAAATATATAAATATAAGTTTCAGTTTCTGAATGGTTCCAATAAAAAATTGGCCTATTTACATTAAAATCAACAGACTTGAAGCATAATCCATCGCATATAAAATTTTAGAGTTAGGATCAAATTTTACAATGATACATGGCAGTCTCGTGTTTTATTACTATTTTTACAGCTTCAAATCAATCCCAGGCATGTTAAAGACTGAAAGTACGCAAATATCACCTATGAAAGTTAAATTTCGAGAGTACTGAATTGAAAAATTGAATTGATTCACCAAAGTTTGCATTCAAATGAGAGAGTTATGAATGAGAGTTATTTCGATGTAATTCTGTTCAAACTGAATTACTTTCTTGCATTATTTAATTCTTTGAATGGAAAATATGAATTCAACATGTCAAATCGTATCTACATGGAATTTCAAATTAAATTCAACGAAAAACATCTGAAAAAATGAATAACTCCTGAATTATAACTGTTTTGATTCATTCAATTAACAGCCCTGATATGATTCAAATATAAGAAAATTTGCCAACCCTTAGGGGTCGCTATTTTTTTCGCCCTTTCCCAACTTCTACTGCAGCGAAGAAGGGGAGCGAAAAATACACAACATCATGACTAAATAATTATTTTGTAGTCATTCAAATGTGTTTTTTTATATTTGTAGCAGTGTCATTGGAGAAGGAAATCAGGGCATGTTCTTGGAATGTCCGAACCCTTAGCAGGGAAGGTGACGATGCCCGCCTAGTTGGGGTCCTCAAACAGGCAAAAGCTGACATCACCGCTATACAAGAAATGCGATGGACGGGGCAAGGTTATAAGACCATCCAAACCTGCAAATGTCTACTGGAGCGGCCACACTAATGAGTGCAGATTCGGCGTCGGTTTTGTGGTGGAAAGAGGCTTGTGAAACAGGTAGTGTCTTTCACAGCCGTGAACGAGCGTCTCGCCACAATCCGAATAAAACTTCGATTTTTCACCATATCGTTTATCTGTGCGCACGCACGGACTGAGGACAAGGACGACGTGGAAAAAGATGCATTCTACACGAAATTAGAAGAAACTTGTGAGCGCTGCCTCGTCATGATATCAAAGTCGTGCTTGGTGAATTTAAAGCCAGGGTGGGCAAAGAGGGTGTATTTGGCCCCACTGTCGGAAAGTTCAGCCTCTATGAAGAGACTTCGCCGAATGGATACAGGCTGATCGACTTCGCCGGTGCACGAAATATGGTCGTAGCCAGCACCAGGTTCAAGCATAAAAAGATCCATCAAGCAACATGGCTATCGCCAGATCGGAAAACACGCAATCAGATCGATCACTTTGCGATAGACGGACGGCATGCTTCCAGCGTTATGGACGTACGTACGATGCGGGGTCCAAACATCGACTCCGATTACTACTCGCTCGAACACACCTGTATGAATTCGCCTTGGTAGCAGCCAAGATTCGTACTCGCCTAAGTACAACGAAAGAGGCACCACAAAAAACGCAAGGAAAGCTGGACGTCGAAAAGCTGCAGTCACAACAGACAGTCAATGATTTCGCAGAACGACTCGCGCACCTGCTCTCTGAGAGCACAATTAAACCCAGCGGAGTGCACGTGCAGTGGGAATATAACTTCGTACCGCAGCCGAAGAAGTAATTGGATTCCGCCAAACGCGAAAAAAACTGGTACGATGATAGAGAGTGCAAAGACGCAATGAAAAGAAAGGACGATGCCTATAAGGCAACGTTAAAAGCGAATGCAACGAGGAGCGTGTGTGAACACTACCGCGAAATGAAGAGGGAAGCGATACGGCTTTTCCGGGCGAAGAAAAGGGAAGCGGAAAAGCGTGAAATCGAAGAGCTTGAAATGCTAGCCAACAGAAGCAACGCCCGAAAATACCCGACTATAACGAGGTGCGAATAGCTATATCACGGCTAAAAAACAATAAAGCGGCGGGTGCTGATGGCCTGCCCGCTGAGCTGTTCAAATGTGGCGGCGAGGAACTGGTAAGGTGCATGCACCAGCTCTTTTGCAGAATGGGGTCGGATGAATGCATGCCTGAAGATTGGAATCCAAGTGTTCTCTGCCCAATCCATAAGAAGGGTGATCCCGCAAACTGCGCCAACTATCGTGGAATCAGCCTTTTGAGTATCGCATATAAGGTCTATCAAGCGTATTGTGCGAAAGACTGAAGCCTGACGTTAACAGACTGATTGGACCTTATCAGTGTGGCTTCAGACCTTGTGAATCTACCATCGACTAGATTTTTACAATACGCCAAATCTTGGAAAAAACCCGTGAGAAAAGGATCGACACACACCATCTCTTTGTTGATTTTAAAGCCGCCTTCGACAGCACGAAAAGGAGTTGCCTATATGCCGCTATGTCTGATTTTGGTTTCCCAGCAAAACTTATACAGCTGTGCAAAATGACGCTGAACAACACCACCAGCTCGGTCAGAATCGGGAAGGACATCACCGAGCCGTTCGAAACTAAACGAGGTTTCAGGCAGGGCGACCCCCTATCGTGCGATTTCTTTAATTTGATGCTGGAGAAAATAATACAAGCTGCAGAACTTAACCGCCCTGGAACAATATATTACAAGAGCGTACAACTGTTGGCGTATGCCGACGACATCGACATCATTGGCCTCAACAACCGCGCCGTTCTGCGTACTCCAAATTAGAAAAGGAAGTACCTGCTGGCATCAAGAGTCAGCGCATTCGCGCCTTGGCAACCACGCCACTGTTAGCAGGCATAATTTTGAGATAGTAAAGGACTTTGTATACCTGGGAAGCAGCATTACTACCAACAACAATGTAAGCCTGAAAATCCATAGAAGGATAACTCTTGCAAACAAATGCTACTTTGGGCTGAGTAGGCAATTTAGAAGTAAAGCCCTCTCTCGACGAACAAAACAACACTCTATAAGTCACTTATCGTACCCGTCCTGCTATATGGTGCGGAAGCATGGACACTGACAGCATCTGATGAGGCGGCTTTTGGAGTATTCGAGAGAAAAATTCTTCGAAAGGTTTATGGACCCCTAAAAGTTAGCGACGGCGAGTACCGAAGAAGATATAATGATGAGCTGTATGAGCTTTACGCAGACGTGGACATAGTTCAGCGAATTAAAATCCAGCGGCTCCGCTGGCTAGGACACGTGGTGCGAATGAACGAAGACGCTCCGGCCCAGAAGGTTTTTTTATCGGCACCCGCCGGTGGAAGTAGAGGAAGAGGGAGATCACCACTTCGATGGCAGGACCAAGTAGAGGCAGACCTGCGGGAACGCGGTGTCTCTAATTGGCGCCAGTTGGCTCAACAAAGAGCCGACTGGCGTAACATGTTGGACGGCCAAAATCGCCTAGGCGGTTAAAGGATAAATGCGTTGAAGTTAAAGTGGCAAAAACGTACCAAATTGGAAGTTGCGTACAAACGTACCCGGAGAAAAAATTCGTACCAAAAGTGGTACATTTCGGCTAAAACGGCAACCGTGGTTGGCAGTCTGTGCAGTCACAGACGTAGAAGGCCAAATATCTATATATTAATAGGCTAACACTCTCCCCATACAAACAGACGCAACCCAGTTTCGTATAGTATTTATGGATAGATCTCTATAAAATTTATAGTGGAAACTTAGAATGGACTAATCTGGTGTCTCACCAAAAAAAATTTTGAAAATTATTTTTAGTTTATTTGTTATTAAAGAAAAAATAGGTCTCCAAACTCTCCAGCTATTTTGTTACCTCCACATTCTGTTATACCCGAACTATACATCACTATTCAGCACTCTTATAAAACTCCCAAAGACACACCTACCGCTCATTCCCTTACACACACACGTACATATCTATGCAATGATCCAGCAGCTGCCACTTGCTTTTATTTTTGTGCCAAAAAAAAACAACAAAATGTACCAAATTATATCATCTTCGGCATCTAAACACCATTTGTAAGCTGGCTTTATATATATAACTTTTTGCCTATTGGTTAAAGTTTATTTTTTTAACGATATGATTTTGTAAGAAAATTCCACAATGTTAAGATCGAGATTTAAATATCGTACGGACTTTAACTAAAGAACAATTTTACATGACACTAATGCTGATTTCGTTGAATATGTTTATACCCTTGCACAGAATACTGTAAAAGTGTGATAAAAGTGTACCCGTTCTACATGAAACTGCTATATCGATAAAACGAACAAAAAACATTGCCCGTTTGCTATGCTATGTGCATGAATAATTAGTTTTCGCTTATCAACCATATTCAATTGTTATTGCAAAATCCAATTTTTTTCACCAAATTTATCTGTCAAATAAAATTTTCGTCAGCTGATTTTCAGTGCAACCAACTACCCTGTCAAAGCTTCAGAGGGTAAAAAGTGTGAGTTTTTTAGGAAATGAAAGCATATTCTGTTTGACGTTATACCTTCATTTTGCAAACGAATACGGAAAATTGAAGAGTATAAAAAATACGCATTTTTTGATGAAACGAAATCACCATAACTCTACTTTTTTTTACGAAAAACATATTTTTGGGTATTTGTTTCCTTTAGGGGTCAACCGCTAATAAATTGGCTAAAATTATGGGAGATAGCTCAAAAGACAGGTTTTGGCCTCAGGATCACGAGTCCGGAAGCGCTTTTTTAATTTTTTGTTTCTATGGAAAGTTATGGTAAAAAAATCGAAAAATGACCCACGGCACGCATTTTTTCGCACGTTTTTAGGTACAGCCTAATAAAATTACAACAACCACATGAAAACTTGCCACTTTGATTGCAAATATCTCTTCAGAGAAGCAAAATATTAAAAAGCGTTTCCAGATTCGTGATCCTGAGGCCAAACCCCGTCTTTTGAGCTATCTCCCATAATCTATATATTAATAGGCTAACACTCTCCCCATACAAACAGACGCAACCCAATTTCGTATAGTATTTATGGATAGATCTCTATAAAATTTATAGTGGAAACTTGGAATGGACTAATCTGGTGTCTCACCGAAAAAAATTTTGAAAATTATTTTTAGTTTATTTGTTATTAAAGAAAAAATAGGTCTCCAAACTCTCCAGCTATTTTGTTATCTCCACATTCTGTTATACCCGAACTATACATCACTATTCAGCACTCTTATAAAACTCCCAAAGACACACCTACCGCTCATTCCCTTACACACACACGTACATATCTATGCAATGATCCAGCAGCTGCCACTTGCTTTTATTTTTATGCCAAAAAAAAAACAACAAAATGTACCAAATTATATCATCTTCGGCATCTAAACACCATTTGTAAGCTAAGAAGTCCAGCTTCACTTCTGGCTTTATATATTTAACTTTTTGCCTATTGGTTAAAGTTTATTTTTTTAACGATATGATTTTGTAAGAAAATTCCACAATGTTAAGATCGTAATTTAAATATCGTACGGACTTTAACTAAAGAACAATTTTACATGACACTAATGCTGATTTCGTTGAACATGTTTATACCCTTGCACAGAATACTGTAAAAGTGTGATAAAAGTGTACCCGTTCTACATGAAACTGCTATATCGATAAAACGAACAAAAACCATTGCCCGTTTGCTATGCTATGTGCATGAATAATTAGTTTTCGCTTTTCAACCATATTCAATTGTTATTGCAAAATCCAATTTTTTTCACCAAATTTATCTGTCAAATAAAATTTTCGTCAGCTGATTTTCAGTACAACCAACTACCCTGTCGAAGCTTCAGAGGGTAAAAAGTGTGAGTTTTTTAGGAAATGAAAGCATATTCTGTTTGACGTTATACCTTCATTTTGCAAACGAATACGGAAAATTGAAGAGTATAAAAAATACGCATTTTTTGATGAAACGAAATCACCATAACTCTACTTTTTTTTACGAAAAACATATTTTTGGGTATTTGTTTCCTTTAGGGGTCAACCGCTAATAAATTGGCTAAAATTATGGGAGATAGCTCAAAAGACAGGTTTTGGCCTCAGGATCACGAGTCCGGAAGCGCTTTTTTAATTTTTTGTTTCTATGGAAAGTTATGGTCAAAAAATCGAAAAATGACCCACGGCACTCATTTTTTCGCACGTTTTTAGGTACAGCCTAATAAAATTACAACAACCACATGAAAACTTGCCACTTTGATTGCAAATATCTCTTCAGAGAAGCAAAATATTAAAAAGCGTTTCCAGATTCGTGATCCTGAGGCCAAACCCCGTTTTTTGAGCTATCTCCCATAATCTATATATTAATAGGCTAACACTCTCCCCATACAAACAGACGCAACCCAATTTCGTATAGTATTTATGGATAGATCTCTATAAAATTATAGTGGAAACTTAGAATGGACTAATCTGGTGTCTCACCAAAAAAAAAATTTTGAAAATTATTTTTAGTTTATTTGTTATTAAAGAAAAAATAGGTCTCCAAACTCTCCAGCTATTTTGTTATCTCCACATTCTGTTATACCCGAACTATACATCACTATTCAGCACTCTTATAAAACTCCCAAAGACACACCTACCGCTCATTCCCTTACACACACACGTACATATCTATGCAATGATCCAGCAGCTGCCACTTGCTTTTATTTTTGTGCCAAAAAAAAACAACAAAATGTACCAAATTATATCATCTTCGGAATCTAAACACCATTTGTAAGCTAAGAAGTCCAGCTTCACTTCTGGCTTTATATATTTAACTTTTTGCCTATTGGTTAAAGTTTATTTTTTAAACGATATGATTTTGTAAGAAAATTCCACAATGTTAAGATCGCAATTTAAATATCGTACGGACTTTAACTAAAGAACAATGAAACTGCTATATCGATAAAACGAACAAAAAACATTGCCCGTTTGCTATGCTATGTGCATGAATAATTAGTTTTCGCTTATCAACCATATTCAATTGTTATTGCAAAATCCAATTTATTTCACCAAATTTATCTGTCAAATAAAATTTTCGTCAGCTGATTTTCAGTGCAGCCAACTACCCTGTCAAAGCTTCAGAGGGTAAAAAGTGTGAGTTTTTTAGGAAATGAAAACATTTTCTGTTTGACGTTTTACCTTCATTTTGCAAACGAAAACGGAAAATTAAAGAGTGTAAAAAATGCGCATTTTTTGATGAAACGAAATCACCAGCGCTTCCGGATTCGTGATCCTGAGGCCAAACCCCGTCTTTTGAGCTATCTCCCATAATTTTAGCTAATTTATTAGCAGTTGACACCTAAAGGAAACAAATACCCATTTTTACTTTGATTATTTGATGTTCTAAGCTTTTCTCGATTTTTTTAAAGTTTAATTCACTTATGAAATTTTTAGGGGGTTAAATATTGGAAAAGTATATTTTCTAAGCAGTTGAAGATTGCCCAGAAAAATATCCCCAATCATCTCATTTAAAGCAAAACTGTAATTAGACGCTGGCAAGTATAAGTATAATTGACAGAACTCTGACTTTTTTTCAATTTTCCTTGCTTAAAAAATAAAATAAAAACGAAAAATTAAAAAAAAGAAACAGTTTTCAATTTTTGCTTCCACCGAGAATCGAATATAGGTGTCCAGCAAGTAGTAAATATTTATACCCATTCTGGTATAAAAAGGGTACAATTAGTCTCTTCATAGGACATGCTCGAACAAATGTGACCAATTTATTCCATCTAAAAGTGACTAAAAAAGTAGTAGTCTACTTTTCCTTTGGATTGATCCCGGACTAATCGTATTTTTTGCAGGGAAATACCATACGAACTTTTACTAATGCACCTTTTTACATAAGTAACTCCACTTTTTTTGTATGAAACCACATTTTTTCGATTTTTAAATAGTTTTTTTACTTATGAAATTTTTAGAGAAATAAAATATTGGAAAAGTATATCTTCTAAGCAGAAAATGTATTTTTCATACAAAAAAGTGAAGTTAGTTATATAGACTTAAATATTTTTTCGCAAGACCAGAATTGTAATTTTCAAAAAATAGCTTTAAAAAAATTTGTTTAAAAGAAAAAACATTTAAATATGCTGCACCACCCTAATGTGCGGATTCGTTGCATGGTATTACTCAAATCAAATGTTTAAATTCCCAAACATCATTAATATATATGTATGCGTGAAGCAAGAATAAAAAACGGTACCTTGCAAATTGCACAATCATCGAAACTCCGACAAACACTCCCCGCAAAAACTCTGCGCTTGGAAAACCGCTCCCACCCTTTTTCGCGCTCCTTACTCTCACATGAACGTACATAAGTATACAGCGATCCAGGCAGCTGCCACTTGCCTTCTTTTTTGTGCAAAAAAAAAAAAAACAAAGTGTAGCAAATCAAATAAATATCATTGCATCCTCGCCATCTTCACACCATCATCATTCACATAATCACATAATTTACATAATCTAAGGATTTTCGCAGAGCACTTCTTTATTTAGTTTTTTGTCCATTAAAAAGTTTATATTTTTAACGATATGGTTTTTTAAAGTAAAATTCCACAAGGTTACGATAAAAAAAGTACCATTATATATCGAAATATTATAAGCCCATACCGGGTTTTTGTGCAATTTAAATCAAAAACTTATTTTTTATGTAACAATTAATGTAAGTTTAACATAATTTGTAATAGTAAGTGTCTGCTGTACCTTAGACATAAACAAATAAATAAAAAAAAAAAAATAAAAAAAAAATAAAAAAAATCTGTTGTAGATATCGTCCCCTTTTTGCGTTTTTATCGTAAACGCCAAAACCCAAATTTTACAGGAGAGCATTTTTTAAATTTTTTTTTTATTTTTTCATTTATGAATTGGTGGATACGATAAAAAAGATAGCCATTTTTTGACATAACTGTAAGGATTTCAGCTATAATTTTTTTCCAGATGATGCGCTAAGGGATGATGAACAAATTTGCATCAAAAAGTAAATTTCGAAAAAATGGTGGTTACGATAAAAACGCAAAAAGGGGACGATATATCCTAATGTATTGTCGTCAGCTTTTCTGTTGTACTGCTTTGCTGCACCACCCTAATGTGAAGATTGTTTGTATGGTATCACTTAATCCAAATTTGCATTTGTCACGAGGGAGTCACTTACTTGGTTTTGTTGTGAACGGGGAATATGTACATATATTAAGAGCGAGTTGAAGAAAATTTCAGATGGTCGAATTTCGACCACGGGCGATCCTAGTTATCTTTATCAATCGTATGTATGTTTGTATATGGGTCATTCCATATGAAATTTAGCACTAAAATTTAAATGCCCACTTTATTTTTTTTTCTGCTGAGAATGGAAAATAAGTCGACCCCTATTTTTTTATTTCACCGATAGTGGTCAATTTTTTGAGTTATGAATTTTAGGCATTTTGAAAATTGAATTTTTTCATTACTTTCTAGTTCGTGAACCAATTGACGGAATTTGATCAAATTTTGGGACTGGCCTAATGAATGTTAGATCTATCTAAAAAAAAAAACCTAAAATTAAAAATTATTTTTTTTTTAATTTTTTACAAAATTTTTATAAAAAATTTGTAATTGAGGAAAAAAGAGTATAATTGAATTTTGTTTTTTTTTTTATTTAATCATAAATTGGTCTTTTAATAATTTTCAGTAAAAATTTCAGAGTGGTCATTTAAACGGTTGTTGAGTTATACGAAGTTATGTACATTTTGGCCTACCCTGCGACCAATAGTTCACGTAACGTTAACGGTACGAGGTGCGACCTTAGCCCCGCAAGAAAGGTCACTACTGTCAGGGATAAGTGGATAAGCATCTATAAATGCCTACATGACAATTTGTTTTTTCTTGAATTTTTCTTCTATTTTTACATAGAAGAAATCAAATCATGAAAACAGTTTACAAAAAAATACATGAAAAAAGTAGGAAAATTCATAGTGTCATACAGGCACTGACTAAAAAAAAGATTGAACATATTGGATATTTGCATTTTTGACTATTTTTGAAAACAAAAACGAAAGGCCATGCCAATGTTTGAGGCTAGAATACTAGGAAGCGGCTAGTATGAGAAAATTTCAGTGCAGACAGTTTTGGAAAGTGTTTTTTACAAGAATGGCTAGTCAGTTTTATACCAAAGATGAGGTAAGGTCTAGAAAATCTAAACTAGCAATGCTATCACCATTCTGAAAATCAATAAAATTTCAAAAAAAAAAAAAAAAAATTGTTAGTTGGCCCAGTTATACATAACTTACTAATCGCTTGGTGGAGGCTAAAATTTCTATTCTTTTTTTATATATGTTTTGATCACAGAATGTACGATGTTTGATTTAAAAAATTATAATTAATAAACAAACTAAGTAAAAAAGTAAAAAGGTTAGCGAAACATTTTAGTCCCCACCTAGCGATCACTACGTTTGCTTAGGCAAAGAGTATACTTTTTTTTTGCTAAATCCTCATAATTTGCTGAGATCGTTAGATTAGTGAAATAAATACAAAAAAACTAATGGGGGCGATATACCAATAGATTATCATAACGTCTAACGAGCTTTTCTTCCAACTTGTAGTGTACTGCTTTCATTTTTTTTCTACAAGTTGTTTTTTTTTCCAACAGTTTTTTGCAGACTCCGAACGGCACTTGCGGAGCAAATTACTTTTTGCTGAGAAGCTTCTCATGGCAGAAATACACCGGGAGAGTTTGCCAAAGTACTGCCGAGGGCCGACCCCGTTTAGTAAAATTATTTTTCTAAATAATTTTTGATGTTGGTTTTTACCGGGCATTGATATGACACGACTTGATGTAGTAGGCCGAGCACTTAACCGCTAAACTACGGTGGTCGCCGTGTGCATAGTAAATCCGAAATTGGATTTAAGCCAAAACACTTCAAAGGTCAATGATACGTCCGTCCAAGACCTCTCCGGTGTCATTTAAATTTTAAAAACCGGACAAAGTATAGGAAAGTTATAGCAAAAAAACTCGATTCAGCGTTTTTTCGTGGATGCTTGAACATAAAAGTGGAACACAAATATTTTTTTTCGACATAAACTTTGAAACTAAGGTGACACATTTTCGTAATCCTCCCATCGCAAAAAGCTATATATGCCACTGTCCGTCACAATTGGTGTCAGAAGCGGTATTGTTAAATAACAAGAACATTTGACTTATTAACCGATTTTTGTTTTGTCGAGGTCTGTATTAATAACATCTCTTAGGGTTCCATTGACTGTTTGTTTCTTGCAATTTTTCTTTTTGTAGACATTAATTAATCAAATCTTCTTGTTAGGAACCCTAAGAAATCTTCTTGTTAAGAACCATAAGATCATTTTATTAATACATACAATCAAACAGAAATCAATTCGGTTTTGCAAGATTTATCTTTGTAAACATTTTGAGCTTTAAACTGCTCATAAAGACAACCTTATTAATTTTATTAGGCATATTTGGCTCTGTCCGCCATAAGTATTGTTTTTTATTTATTCACTAGTTTCACGTGGATTTTTTTTTAATTTGATTATTATATTTCTTTCATTTGCTATTATTTTTTTCACTTTAAATTTTTGACTCAAATAAAAACAAGTAAGGAAAGCTGTCTTCGGCTGTGCCGAAGGCTATATACCTTTCATGAATAAGCGTCACGATTTTCACTGTTCGATTCCCAGTACAGCCTGTTTCAATTTAACTTTAGCTCATACCGAAATTATCGGAACTATCGATTATATGGGGGCGATGTGTTATATTGGTTCAGTCTCATTGATTTTTAACATCGATATTCCACATTCTAAAAGAGCAATTGTTACGAAATTTCACTTTCCTACCTCTTTAATTACAGGAGTTATAGCCCAAAATCCGTTTATCGGAACAATCGATTGTATGAGGGCTATGTGAAATATTTATCCCATCAAAATGATTTTCAACACCGACAGTTCTTATATAAAATAAAATTAAAGAAAAAAAACTTTTTTAAAAATAAGCTTTTATTATTGGTTTATAAAATTAACTAAAAAGTAAAAAATAAATTGATTGTAAAGGAATATAACACTTTATAAGTTCATTGTAACCTTTAAAGATAATTTGGCTTCTTCGTCTGCCACAAAATAATTCCATATTGTACATAATTATATATTTCTAATATTAAGACCCGTTATCTCATCTTACCTTTAGTTTTAAAGGTCAGTTTATCGGGCAGATAAGTGTATTTCCGTTTGCTCAAGTTACCTATAATTTATTGGGCAGATAAATTTATCCGCCACTTCATCTGCCCTTCAAAATTTATTGTTAACTTTAAACTGAAGCATTGCCAGCTATGTTTCAGTTTTGTTTACATTTGTATATCTGACATTTAAATTATTTTGAAAAAATATCAAAACGACAAAAAAATACAATTAAATAATTTCGTTTTATTGCATTTAAGGCCACAAATAAGGTGTTGCTAGTACACCGCAGGTCCTTTATACCCAGATCCGTGACCTGGCCTAGGCTATCCAAGAAGGAAGCTCCTAACAAGCGCATTCTCGCGCCGCTTAAAGCCGACCGTTGCAGATGAAGTGCTCCAACGTTTCCTTCTCCTCATCATCTTTGCAACTCCTACAGCATCGACGGTAGTGTACACAGCCTTTCTGCGTGCCTACCAATGAGACAGTGACCGGTTAATACCCCTACCGAGATGGAGATTTCCCTCTTAGTTAGGGCATAAATGCGTCTAGACCAGTGGTGTCCAAAAAAGCATAACCCCTATGCACAGGTACATTCGAAGTTAGCATTTTGGCCACCACTGGTCTAGACCTTTTAAGATCCCATTTTGGCCATGTTTGTTGGGATATCCGACACCCTGTTGATTGCAGCCATCTTTCGTTGGCTTGACGGAGTGTGTGCTCCTTCAGCATTAGCTTGCATATGGCAAACGGCATACATATACTCTCTTTATCCTGAAGAACCTGCTTGGTAGTGCCTTGCCTGGCAAGCTCGTCTGCCTTACAGTTTCCCTCAATGTCTCTATGTCCCGGGACGCGGTTCTGTTGGGCCATCTTCTGAAGAGATCGACGACAGCTGAGCGTCAGTTAAGAGTTGGACGAGTAGGAGCCAAGAGATTTGATGACCGCTTGCTGTCGCTGAAAATAACGATATCTTCTCCGATACCACGTTTGCTTATCTAGGGCGCGGCGTCCAGGGTTACCAAGACCTCCGCCTGGAAGACGCTGCAGTGATCAAGTAGTCTGAAGGAGAGTTCGAGGTTCAGGTACTGTGAATAAACCCCTCCTCCAACTCTGCCATCAAACTTCGAGCCGTCGGTAAAAATGGAAATGCCGCCATAAGTATCGGGACTCCGATCCATCCTCTTCCATTCTTCAATGTTTATTTTGAAACAGCTATCTCCGATTATTGTGGTCGCACAAAGATCTGTGCCCAGCGGAAGAAAACTGTAGGATCCCAGAATACTGGAGTGTCCAGTAGTGCTTGCGCCCCTGCCGGACGTTTCCCTTAGACGGCTTAGCTTTGAGGTGCACCACAACAGTGATGTGGGTCCCGTAGTGGTGTACCAGGGAACTGCGCCGCTAATGAGCTGGCGAGGGAATCCAGTGGACTGCCGCAGACGAGTCAATTTACACATACTTCTACTTCTCTTGCTATGAGAGACACAAACTTCACTCGGTTTTTACCGAAAAGGCTAATGTGAGGTGGGCACTGGAACCAAAATGTGAGGTGTCCAGATAGACTTGGCCTAACTTTAATGAGAAGTGAACAAAGTTCATCATTAGTCTAAAGCGCCCGTTTTGTTGTCGTTGTTGTAACGAAGCTAGCCCCTGCCCATTGTGTACATTTCCTTGCTCGACATTGTCATCAATGTCGTCTAACGGGAGTCCTAAGAAACCAGCAGTTTTTACAGGGATCTACCAAAGGAAATGGGTGTTAGAAGAGTGGGCTCCGAAGAGCATGTGAATAAATAGTTGGTGTTATGAGGAGAAGAGCCGCATGCCGGCCTCTCATTTGGCAGGGTTTCAGGCTGGATAAGTAGGAGTTTACCCTGCTACGATATCCAGAACGTAATTGAGCCAGAGTGATCCTTATGTCTCTAGGAAGATGACGCTCCTCGTCAGCAACACTTCTTGTTGGAGTATGCAATAGGGCCAATGCAGATTTAGAGACGAGTGAGACATCGAAAATAATAAAAACCTCAACTGCAAGTGTCCCGTGATAGCCAAACTAGGAAATAAACCACCATTGTAACAGTTGTGGCCACATGCTTCAGCGTAGCCTGATCAGTTGATGCGCCCGCAATGTGATAGAACGTCAATGCAGTATCCACATCTTTGATTAGTCTTGACACGTTCAATTTGCGCGACTTCTTTTTGTGCGAAAACCCCGCATAGGCTAATAATAGCTCAGCAAAATCGACTTCGGTAATCAGGCCAGCATCATCTGGATGTTTGCGCTCAAATTCGAGTGTGAACATTTCACGTTGTTTTTTAAGAATAATTTATTTACAATATTTTTGACTGAAACAAAATAAAATTGTCATTGTCATTGTCAAATATATAGCCATTCTTAAAAAAACAGTGAACGTAGTAGATTTTTAAATGATACAAATTTATTTTTATCGGGAAGATGAGAAATTGAAAATAATTAAAGGCCACTTCAAAGTGAGGAACAGTTTATCTGCCCGATAAATAAAGTTCACTTTATTGGGTGGATGAGATAATGGGCCTAAAACTTTACACCTAAATTATTAAATCTTCCAGTATATATCACATTCCTAATTTTATTAATAATAAAAGCGTGTTAAATTTTGATGGTATAATTAAGAACATTTAGGACCTTCTTCTCTATTTGATGGTATAATTAAGAACATTCAGGAGTTAAATTTTGATGGTATAATTAAGAACATTTAGGACCTTCTTTTCTATTTGATGGTATAATTAAGAACATTCAGGACCTTCTTTTCTTGCTATCCAAAATAACACGCTTTTATTATTTATTATTATTATTATACTGGAAGAATTAATAATTTAGGTGTAAAGTTTTAATGTTAGAAATATATAATTATGTACAATATGGAATTATTTTGTGGCAGACGAAGAAGCCAAATTATCTTTAAAGGTTACAATGAACTAATAAAGTGTTATATTCCTTTACAGTCAATTTATTTTTTACTTTTTAGTTAATTTTATAAACCAATAATAAAAGCTTATTTTTAAAAACGTTTTTTTTTCTTTAATTTTATTTTTTACTTTTTAGTTCCGTTTATCAACAAGAGGCAATGATGTCGCAGCGACATCAATCGGCTGCTAGCAGCAACAGAAACCATAGAATCTTTTACAATAAAGCCGCGTGGTTAATAAAGTTACTTTCGGTTTATCAATAATAGGCAATAATGTCGCAGCGACATCAATCGGCTGCTAGCAGCAAGAGAAACCATAGAATCTTTTACAATAAAGCCGCGTGGTTAATAAAGTTACTTTTGGGATATTGGAATAAAGAATAAACTAAACGATAAATGGGATTTTTGAAATTAAGCTAATTTTTTTATTTACTGTTAGCGAAGCCTGAACAATGATGAAAATTTGCAAAATCCCATCTTAACTGCAAGTTAGTACAATATCAAAAGCAAAATTTCCTGGAATGAAAACTTTCGAATATCTCTACTCGTGCGCCGCCTATCGGAATTATTTTTCTGTTAATTTGCGTGGAGGCAGAAAACTAAACGATGATGAAAATTTCAAGATCCTACCTCAACGGGAAGTTCGTTGAAAAACGAATTAATCGACACTGAAAACAGACCTTCGTAATTCTCAAATAAAGCGACTCACGCGCCACCTAGCGGGTCCAATTTTTTTTAACATTTAGAAACTAATTAAGTAACACACACGTAAAATATCAGCCAAATCGGTCCATAATTACGATTTTGAGTTTTTATTACCGCTATCTCAGCCCCACCTAGCGGAATTTTTTTTACAAAAATATTTCTTTTCATGGTAGTAATACATGTTACGAATTTCAGCTAAATCGGACCATAAATGCGAATTTTGAAAATATAGCGACCCACGCGCCACCTATTGAATTTTTTTTTAATAATATTGAATTGTCATCGGGGTTATACATGGGTGCAGAATTTCAGATCAATCGGACACCGGGAAGTGTATCTAATTTAGCTTGCAAGATGAAACTTGAATAAAAGCTTATAAAAAGCAATTCTCACAAAATTTTACGTTCCTACCTCTTTAATTACAGGAGTTATAGCCCAAAATCCGTTTATCGGAACAATCGGTTGTATGGGAGCTATATGTAAAATCGGTCCGATCTTGCTGGTTCCGACAAATGATTCCTATATTAGAAAATGGTGGCCGCATACAAATTTTCAGCCAAATATCTCAAAAACTGAGGGACTAGTTTGCGTTCAAACAGACAGACAGACAGACGGACAGGCGGACATGGCTAAATCAACTCATCTCGTCATCCTGATCATTTCGGTATACTTAGTGATGGGCCCATCTCTTCTTCTTCTCATACTTACAAACATCGGACCAAAGTTATAATACCATTTCATGTTCATGAAAGGTATAACAAGTAAGGAAGTCTATGATACATATGATTTGAATTTTGTGAACTGAGCCACCTACAATTTTTTTTTTTTTAAATACATGGCCGTCGAATATCTATATATTAATAGGCTAACACTCTCCCCATACAAACAGACGCAACCCAATTTCGTATAGTATTTATGGATAGATCTCTATAAAATTTATAGTGGAAACTTGGAATGGACTAATCTGGTGTCTCACCGAAACAAATTTTGAAAATTATTTTTAGTTTATTTGTTATTAAAGAAAAAATAGGTCTCCAAACTCTCCAGCTATTTTGTTATCTCCACATTCTGTTATACCCGAACTATACATCACTATTCAGCACTCTTATAAAACTCCCAAAGACACACCTACCGCTCATTCCCTTACACACACACGTACATATCTATGCAATGATCCAGCAGCTGCCACTTGCTTTTATTTTTATGCCAAAAAAGAAACAACAAAATGTACCAAATTATATCATCTTCGGCATCTAAACACCATTTGTAAGCTAAGAAGTCCAGCTTCACTTCTGGCTTTATATATTTAACTTTTTGCCTATTGGTTAAAGTTTATTTTTTTAACGATATGATTTTGTAAGAAAATTCCACAATGTTAAGATCGTAATTTAAATATCGTACGGACTTTAACTAAAGAACAATTTTACATGACACTAATGCTGATTTCGTTGAACATGTTTATACCCTTGCACAGAATACTGTAAAAGTGTGATAAAAGTGTACCCGTTCTACATGAAACTGCTATATCGATAAAACGAACAAAAAACATTGCCCGTTTGCTATGCTATGTGCATGAATAATTAGTTTTCGCTTTTCAACCATATTCAATTGTTATTGCAAAATCCAATTTATTTCACCAAATTTATCTGTCAAATAAAATTTTCGTCAGCTGATTTTCAGTGCAGCCAACTACCCTGTCAAAACTTCAGAGGGTAAAAAGTGTGAGTTTTTTAGGAAATGAAAGCATATTCTGTTTGACGTTATACCTTCATTTTGCAAACGAATACGGAAAATTGAAGAGTATAAAAAATACGCATTTTTTGATGAAACAAAATCACCATAACTCTACTTTTTTTTACGAAAAACATATTTTTGGGTATTTGTTTCCTTTAGGGGTCAACCGCTAATAAATTGGCTAAAATTATGGGAGATAGCTCAAAAGACAGGTTTTGGCCTCAGGATCACGAGTCCGCTTTTTTAATTTTTTGTTTCTATGGAAAGTTATGGTCAAAAAATCGAAAAATGACCCACGGCACGCATTTTTTCGCACGTTTTTAGGTACAGCCTAATAAAATTACAACAACCACATGAAAACTTGCCACTTTGATTGCAAATACTTCTTCAGAGAAGCAAAATATTAAAAAGCGTTTCCAGATTCGTGATCCTGAGGCCAAACCCCGTCTTTTGCGCTATCTCCCATAATCTATATATTAATAGGCTAACACTCTCCCCATACAAACAGACGCAACCCAATTTCGTATAGTATTTATGGATAGATCTCTATAAAATTTATAGTGGAAACTTAGAATGGACTAATCTGGTGTCTCACCAAAAAAAAAATTTTGAAAATTATTTTTAGTTTATTTGTTATTAAAGAAAAAATAGGTCTCCAAACTCTCCAGCTATTTTGTTATCTCCACATTCTGTTATACCCGAACTATACATCACTATTCAGCACTCTTATAAAACTCCCAAAGACACACCTACCGCTCATTCCCTTACACACACACGTACATATCTATGCAATGATCCAGCAGCTGCCACTTGCTTTTATTTTTGTGCCAAAAAAAAACAACAAAATGTACCAAATTATATCATCATCGGCATCTAAACACCATTTGTAAGCTAAGAAGTCCAGCTTCACTTCTGGCTTTATATATTTAACTTTTTGCCTATTGGTTAAAGTTTATTTTTTTAACGATATGATTTTGTAAGAAAATTCCACAATGTTAAGATCGAAATTTAAATATCGTACGGACTTTAACTAAAGAACAATGAAACTGCTATATCGATAAAACGAACAAAAAACATTGCCCGTTTGCTATTCTATGTGCATGAATAATTAGTTTTCGCTTATCAACCATATTCAATTGTTATTGCAAAATCCAATTTATTTCACCAAATTTATCTGTCAAATAAAATTTTCGTCAGCTGATTTTCAGTGCAGCCAACTACCCTGTCAAAGCTTCAGAGGGTAAAAAGTGTGAGTTTTTTAGGAAATGAAAACATATTCTGTTTGACGTTTTACCTTCATTTTGCAAACGAAAACGGAAAATTAAAGAGTGTAAAAAATGCGCATTTTTTGATGAAACGAAATCACCATAACTCTACTTTTTTTACGAAAAACACATTTTTGGGTATTTGTTTCCTTTAGGGGTCAACCGCTAATAAATTCGCTAAAATTATGGGAGATAGCTCAAAAGACAGGTTTTGGCCTCAGAATCACGAGTCCGGAAGCGCTTTTTTAGTTTTTTGTTTCTATGGAAAGTTCAGTGCAACTATGGAAAGTTATGGTCAAAAATCGAAAAATAACCCACGGCACGCATTTTTTAAATTACAACAACCAAATGAAAACTTGCCACTTTGATTGCAATTATCTCTTCAGAGAAGCAAAATATTAAAAAGCGCTTCCGGATTCGTGATCCTGAGGCCAAACCCCGTCTTTTGAGCTATCTCCCATAATTTTAGCTAATTTATTAGCAGTTGACACCTAAAGGAAACAAATACCCATTTTTACTTTGATTATTTGATGTTCTAAGCTTTTCTCGATTTTTTTAAAGTTTAATTCACTTATGAAATTTTTAGGGGGTTAAATATTGGAAAAGTATATTTTCTAAGCAGTTGAAGATTGCCCAGAAAAATATCCCCAATCATCTCATTTAAAGCAAAACTGTAATTAGACGCTGGCAAGTATAAGTATAATTGACAGAACTCTGACTTTTTTTCAATTTTCCTTGCTTAAAAAATAAAATAAAAACGAAAAATTAAAAAAAAGAAACAGTTTTCAATTTTTGCTTCCACCGAGAATCGAATATAGGTGTCCAGCAAGTAGTAAACATTTATACCCATTCTGGTTAAAAAAGGTACAATTAGTCTCTTCATAGGACATGCTCGAACAAATGTGACCAATTTATTCCATCTAAAAGTGACTAAAAAAGTAGTAGTCTACTTTTCCTTTGGATTGATCCCGGACTAATCGTATTTTTTGCAGGGAAATACCATACGAACTTTTACTAATGCACCTTTTTACATAAGTAACTCCACTTTTTTTGTATGAAACCACATTTTTTCGATTTTTAAATAGTTTTTTTACTTATGAAATTTTTAGAGAAATAAAATATTGGAAAAGTATATCTTCTAAGCAGAAAATGTATTTTTCATACAAAAAAGTGAAGTTAGTTATATAGACTTAAAAATTTTTTCGCAAGACCAGAATTGTAATTTTCAAAAAATAGCTTTAAAAAAATTTGTTTAAAAGAAAAAACATTTAAATATGCTGCACCACCCTAATGTGCGGATTCGTTGCATGGTATTACACAAATCAAATGTTTAAATTCCCAAACATCATATATATATATGTATGCGTGAAGCAAGAATAAAAAACGGTACCTTGCAAATTGCACAATCATCGAAACTCCGACAAACACTCCCCGCAAAAACTCTGCGCTTGGAAAACCGCTCCCACCCTTTTTCGCGCTCCTTACTCTCACATGAACGTACATAAGTATACAGCGATCCAGGCAGCTGCCACTTGCCTTCTTTTTTGTGCAAAAAAAAAAAAAACAAAGTGTAGCAAATCAAATAAATATCATTGCATCCTCGCCATCTTCACACCATCATCATTCACATAATCACATAATTTACATAATCTAAGGATTTTCGCAGAGCACTTCTTTATTTAGTTTTTTGTCCATTAAAAAGTTTATATTTTTAACGATATGGTTTTTTAAAGTAAAATTCCACAAGGTTACGATAAAAAAAGTACCATTATATATCGAAATATTATAAGCCCATACCGGGTTTTTGTGCAATTTAAATCAAAAACTTATTTTTTATGTAACAATTAATGTAAGTTTAACATAATTTGTAATAGTAAGTGTCTGCTGTACCTTAGACATAAACAAATAAATAAAAAAATAAAAATAAAAAAAAAATTTAAAAAATCTGTTGTAGATATATCCTAATGTATTGTCGTCAGCTTTTCTGTTGTACTGCTTTGCTGCACCACCCTAATGTGAAGATTGTTTGTATGGTATCACTTAATCCAAATTTGCATTTGTCACGAGGGAGTCACTTACTTGGTTTTGTTGTGAACGGGGAATATGTACATATATTAAGAGAGAGTTGAAGAAAATTTCAGATGGTCGAATTTCGACCACGGGCGATCCTAGTTTTAATTAAAGTTGGTAGTATGGCTCACGACGATGAAACAAAAATTCATATATAACCATTTTTCGAAGTTCGAATTATTTTCAAAGTTATAGCTATCAACACTTTTCGAAATTCCTTACTTTTTGATGATTTTCTCATGATTGGCCAAACCGATTTTGCTAATTTTTTAAATATATATCTTCTACCAAACACATGAAAGGCAAGTGAACGGAGACTGCGCTCCACGAAATCATAGGCACCGTTGAAAGATCGCTTCACTACAAACAACACACTTTGGCAGCCTTCTTAGATATAGAAGGGGCTCTCAACAACATAGAAACAGGCGCAATTGTCAAATCCCTCCATAAGGCTGGAATAGACAGCAACATTTGCGGATGGACACAATCGATGCTAGAGAACAGGCAGATACCAGCAAACATGGGATCAGCCACAATAAGTAGAACAGTGAGCAGGGGCACACCTCAGGGAGGTGTCCTCTCTCCACTACTGTGGGTGATCGCACTGAACGATATACTTCTTGAGCTCAACAAAAACGGGGTTAAGGTAGTAGCATATGCTGACGACGTGGTTATTGCAGTATCGGGACCGTTCCCTTCAACGCTAAGCGAAATCCTGGAAAGGGCACTCCGGAAGTTACAGGCCTGGACCTCTGCAAATGGTCTAGGTATCAACCCGAGTAAAACGGAACTAATACTGTCCAGCAACAAAACCAAGATCTCTCAATTCCGACTACCCTCGCTTAACGGCACTGAACTATTGCTCTCCCAGAGGGTAAAGTACCTCGGTATCGAAATAGTTAGCAAACTAAACTGGAAGCTGAACGTTGAGAAAAGAGTAAGCAAAGCATACATTGCCTACTACTCCTGCAAACGAATAGTCAGCAAGAACTGGGGCCTAAAACCAAAACTAATGATGTGGCCCTACACAGCGGTCATAAGACCCATACTATCGTATGGGGCGTTAGTTTGGTGGCCGGCCCTAGACAAACAGTATAACATCAATAGCCTAAACAAGATACAACGGGCGGCATTCGGAGGCGTAACGGGTGCACTTAGATCCTGCCCGACAGACGCACTCAACATCATCCTAGACCAATTACCGCTAGACATGCACATTCGTGTAACGGCTACCGGAGCAGCACTAAGGCTTAGGGCGTCCGAGTGCTGGAATGCGAAATAGTATGGCCACAGCGGAATCCTTAACAGGTTTTCAAACGAAGACCTAACATCAGACTACCTCTCGGCCTCCTTGAAATTCGACAAAAACTACGAACTGCACTTCCCTTCAAGAGGCGAATGGAGAGATGGAAGCGCTTGTAAGCAGGGAATAATCTCGGTATTCACGGACGGGTCCAAAATGGATTGCGGCGTGGGGGCAGGGGTTTTCTCTGAGCAATTGCAAGTCGCTCAGTCCTACCGCCTCCCGGACTCGGCCAGCATCTTCCAAGCAGAATTAGTTGGTATCGAGAAAGCCTGTGGGCACCTAATAGGAGAGTCAATTGAAGGGAGGGAGGTACGAATATACTCAGACAGTCAAGCAGCGCTAATGGCGCTCGACTCGCCGATCACTTCCTCTAAGGCCGTCAGCGACTGCAAAGGGTCGCTTAGGGCAGCAGCAAACTCCGCGAAAATCACACTTGTCTGGGTTCCGGGCCACCGGAATATTGAGGGCAATGAGAAAGCGGATGAACTGGCAAGGTCAGGGGCTTCAGCAGTCATCTCGGAAGTGGTTAGTGTGCGTCGCCCACTCACAACAATCAAAAGTGACATACGTAACAAATACAAGGCCATGGCCTTACGTAGGTGGTACTCCTCAGATAGCTATAGGATTGCCAAACAAACTTGGCCTGACTACAACAGAAGCAGAACCGAGAACCTGCTATGAAGATCTAGGAAGGAGATTTTCAGAATCACAGCCACTACAACGGGACACTGGCCACTGGGCCAACATGCGGAAAGAATTGGGCTACCATTCAACGAGGTGTGTAGAAGTTGCGGCTTAGATGGCTGCAAAGAAACTGTTACTCACTTCCTCTGCGAGTGCCCTGCCCTGGCCAATATAAGACATAAGACCTTAGGTAAGTTCGTTCTAACCGACCTGAAGGACGTGTCTAAGTGCTCCGTAGTTGACATAAGCAAATTCATAAGTCTCACCAAATGGTTTGACCAGTATCCATCCAGTCCATAGACAATAAGGAGTAATTGGTTTCACAGTTAGTGCATCAAAATGGCGCCCAGCGCGCTACTTGGGCTTGGTCCTTCTGATCGAGCAGCACGGCAACCAATCTACCAAACAACGATTCAATTTTTTGCAAACATTTTTCGCATCTTTCAACTTCTCCATCGTGGTCAGATGGCGCTTTTGTATGATTATCAGCGTTGTCACAAGCTCAATTTTTTTTGTATCCAAAAGTGTATCCATCCTGACAAAAATGTATCCACATTTTTTACTAGCAAAGAAACATGTACACTAGGGTGATTCAAAAAATGTCGACTTGTTCTTAGGCTCTAAAAAGTTACGTATCGATGAGAAAATAAGCCACGCAAAAAAAGCGCTGTAACTTAACCCTTATTATTTTTTTCACCCTTTTTTAGTTAAAATGTATGGGAAAGAATAGGTTTTTTTTTAAAGTGATTTTTCTCAGGTGATTCATAAAAGGTCGACTTGTTCTTAGGCCCTAAAAAGTTAGGTATCGATGAGAAAATAAGCCAAGCAAAAAGTTAGCGCTGTAACTTAATCCATAGGGGTGGCTATTTTTTCGCCCTTTTTTATGGAAAATGTATGGGAAAACAAAGATTTTTTTCAAAGTGATTTTTCTCATAATATTTGAAATGTTTTTCAAAAAAGGAGAGATAAAAATTAAAGATTTTTGTACTGTGGCACACACATACACAGTAACACACACAAAAATTTAAAAAATTATGAGAAAAAACACTTTGAAAAAAATCTCACTTTTTCCCATACATTTCCCATACAAAAGGGCGGAAAAAATAGCCCTAAGGGTTAAGTTAAAGGGCTAATTTTTTGCAAAGCTTATTTTCTTATCAATACCTAACTTTTCAGGGGGTATGACCGAAAAAAACAAATTCTTTTTATTTGAATCACATTAATGTATAGGTTCTTGGATTTTGTTCATTTCTTTGAAAATACAAAACGATTGTTGGAGCTGTTAAAAATGTATCCATTTAAAACTTTTTGTATCTTTGTATCCATTGACTTAAAATGTATCCAAATGGATACAATTGTATCCAAACGGCAACCCTGATGATGATGTTGGGCATTCCATTAGTTAGTAACTATTAGCAAAAAAAATGTTTTTGGCACTGTAACGGAGCGGAAGTTATTTACATTTTTTACCTTCATAGTACACAGTACGAAGAGAAAAAAAATTTCATAAAAAATTAACTAGTCTGTAAAAAAATTTAAATAACTGCCGCTCCCTTAAAGTGGAAAAAACATTTTGTTTTTGCTAATAGTTACTAATGGAATGCCCAACAACATCATACAAAAAGGCCTTCTACAAAAATATTTTTGCAAAAATTTTAATCGTCGTTTGGTAGAAGATACCGTCTTTTATATATATTTAAAAAATAAAATTAAAGAAAAACAAGTAAGGAAAGCTGTCTCCGGCTGTGCCGAAGGCTAAATACTTTTCATAAATAAGCGTCACGATTTTCACTGTTTGATCCCCAGTACAGTCTGTGTGAATTTAACTGTAGCTCATACCGAAATTATCGGAGCTATCGATTATATGGGGACGATGTGTTATATTGGTCCAATCTCATTGATTTTTAACATCGACATTCCACATTCTAAAATAGCAACATTTACGAAATTTCACGTTCCTACCGATATAATTACAGGAGTTATCTACCAAAATCCGTTTATCGGAACAATCGATTGTATGGGGGCTATGTGAAATATTTATGCCATCTCAATGATTTTCAACATCGATATTTCGCATATAAAAATAGCGATACTTCCAAAATATCACGTTCCTACCTATATAATTACAGGAGTTATCTACCAAAATCCGTTTATCGGAACAATCGATTGTATGGGGGCTATGTGAAATATTTATCCAATCTCGATGATTTTCAACATCGATATTTCACATATAAAAATAGCAATACGTCCAAAATTTCACGTTCCTACGTGTTTAATTACAGGAGTTATAGCCCAAAATCCGTTTATCGGAATAATCGATTGTATGGGAGCTATGTGAAATATTTATCCCATCTCTATGAGTTTCAACATCGATATTTCACATATAAAAGTAGAAATACTTACAAAATTTCACGTTCCTACGTGTTTAATTACAGGAGTTATAGCCCAAAATCCGTTTATCGGAATAATCGATTGTATGGGAGCTATGTGAAATATTTATCCCATCTCTATGATTTTCAGCATCGATATTTCACATATAAAAATAGCAACACTTATAAAATTTCACGTTCCTTCGTGTTTAATTACAGGAGTTATAGCCCAAAATCCGTTTATCGGAATAATCGGTTGTATGGGAGCTATATGTTATATTGGTCCGCTCTTGCTGGTTCCGACAAATGATTCCTATATTGGAAAATCGTGGCCGCATACCAAATTTCAACCAAATATCTCAAAAACTGAGGGACTAGTTTGCGTTCAAACAGACAGACAGACAGACGGACAGACGGACATGGCTAAATCAACTCATCTCGTCATCCCGATCATTTCGGAATACTTATTGATGGGTCTATCTCTTCTTCTTCTCATATTTACAAACATCGGACCAAAGTTATAATACCATTTCACGTTCATGAAAGGTATAAAAAACTTTTTTTTAAAATAAGCTTTTATTATTGGTTTATAAAATTAACTAAAAAGTAAAAAATAAATTGACTGTAAAGGAATATAACACTTTATAAGTTCATTGTAACCTTTAAAGATAATTTGGCTTCTTCGTCTGCCACAAAATAATTCCATATTGTACATAATTATATATTTCTAACATTAAAACTTTACACCTAAATTATTAAATCTTCCAGTATATATCACATTCCTAATTTTATTAATAATAAAAGCGTGTTAAATTTTAATGGTATAATTAAGAACATTTAGGAGCTTGTTTTCTATTTGATGGTATAATTAAGAACATTCAGGTGTTAAATTTTGATGGTATAATTAAGAACATTTAGGACCTTCTTTTATATTTGATGGTATAATTAAGAACATTCAGGACCTTCTTTTCTTGCTATCCAAAATAACACGCTTTTATTATTAATAAAATTAGGAATGTGATATTCGTGGTTAATAAAGTTACTTTCGGTTTATCAACAAGAGGCAAAAATGTCGCAGCGACATCAATCGGCTGCTAGCAGCAAGAGAAACCATAGAATCTTTTACAATAAAGCCGCGTGGTTAATAAAGTTACTTTCGGTTTATCAACAAGAGGCAATAATGTCGCAGCGACATCAATCGGCTGCTAGCAGCAAGAGAAACCATAGAATCTTTTACAATAAAGCCGCGTGGTTAATAAAGTTACTTTTGGGATATTGGAATAAAGACTAAACTAAACGATAAATGGAATTTTTGAAATTAAGCTAATTTTTTTATTTACTGTTAGCGAAGCCTGAACAATGATGAAAATTTGCAAAATCCCATCTTAACTGCAAGTTAGTACAATATCAAAAGTAAAATTTCCTGGAATGAAAACTTTCGAATATTTCTACTCGTGCGCGACCTATCGGAATTATTTTTTTCGTGGAGGCAGAAAGCTAAACGATGATGAAAATTTCAAGATCCTACCTCAACGGGAAGTTCGTTGAAAAACGAATTAATCGACACTGAAAACAGACCTTCGTAATTCTCAAATAAAGCGACTCACGCGCTACCTAGCGGGTCCAATTTTTTTTAACATTCAGAAATTAATTAAGTAACACACACGTAAAATATCAGCCAAATCGGTCCATAATTACGATTTTGAGTTTTTATTACCGCTATCTCAGCCCCACCTAGCAGAATTTTTTTTTACAAAAATATTTCTTTTCATGGTAGTAATACATGTTACGAATTTCAGCTAAATCGGACCATAAATGCGAATTTTGAAAATATAGCGACCCACGCGCCACCTATCGAATTTTTTTTTATAATATTGCATTGTCATCGGGGTTATACATGGGTGCAGAATTTCAGATCAATCGGACACCGGGAAGTGTATCAAATTTAGCTTGCAAGATTTGATTACAGACAGCCGTCAGGTGAAACTAAATAATTTTTATTATTAATAAAATTAGGAATGTGATATATACTGGAAGATTTAATAATTTAGGTGTAAAGTTTTAATGTTAGAAATATATAATTATGTACAATATGGAATTATTATGTGGCAGAAGAAGAAGCCAAATTATGTTTAAAGGTTACAATGAACTTATAAAGTGTTGTATTCCTTTACAGTCAATTTATTTTTTACTTTTTAGTTAATTTTAGAAACTAATAATAAAAGCTTATTTTTAACCCTTATCCTGCCGGTTGTCTACATTTGTAGCATTTTTGCAAAAAAAGTTAAATAAAACAAAACTTTGCTTAACATCAAAACTTTTGCTTTTCTGTAGCTTCCTAAATATCTATTCTTAGTAAATTAAGCGCATAAAATCCACAATATTTTGTTTTTATCGACCCCAATACCCAACTTGAAAAAAACATCATCTCCTGGCCGGTTGTCTACATTTATAGACAATATATGAAATGTATGGAAAACAGTATTACAGTGCATGCCGCGACATGTATTTTCGTAATTCTTATGTATGCAATTGTATATGTACATATGTATGTGTGCGCACTTGTAAAATTTGAATTTGATTACGCAATAAAATAACGGGATCGCAGTACACTTTGCGCAGTTTAATTTTGGCGTTCATGCATATCGGTCGTGAATTTATTTTACAGGTGCACTTGTATTTTTTTCGAGTTGTGGAATCAAATCTAAAGACATGTCAAAACGTGTTATTAACCAGAATCAGCGAGTTGTTAAGCGGTAAGTACATATTTTTACGTATATGTGTTTTATGATACGTACTAAGAAAAAATTGACTATCAGTCTAAGATACGAGGATCTGCAAGAGCATGTGGAAAGCATATTGCGGGAACTTGATGAAGAGGAAGGACCCTTGAACGATGAAAATGATTGGGAAGAGACCAATCATGAGAGTTCCAGTACAAGCATTATTCCCGGTATTGCTACGAGCGGTATAATCGATGGAATATCGAATATTGAAGAATCTGATGCCGAGAATGAACTAATTATTGAAGAAGATGACATTCGAAACGATGAGCAGCAAGCGGGCGCAGTGTTTGAAGAGGACTTCGATGATGAGTTTGAAACTGAAGAAAGAGTAACTGGGGAACTGCAAGGGGCGTTTATAGCGAAAGACCAGACTGCGTGGTGTACGACTTTTCCTAACCAATCAGTTCGCACGAGCTCACATAACATTTTTCGCAGCACTTGTGTTGGCCCAACTCGGGCAACCAAAGGTCTTATTGAGTCTGCAATTTTTGGGTTGATATTTACGCCATCGATGATTGAGCAAATTCTCACTGATACTAATAACAAAGCTGAGAAGACTTTCAAAGTATGGAATGAACAAAACCCCACAAAAGAGAGAATGTTTTTCAATATGCTGGACATAAGCGCTCTTGCATCGTTCATTATTTACTCCGAAAATAATGCTCACGACCAAAGAAAAGACAAGCGCCGAATTTTTTTTGCGAAGCTTAGCCAATCAATTTATTATGCCAGCTATTGAACAACGCTCCTCACTTCCGCACGTGATGGGCTTTCACCAAACACGTCTAGCCATAGAAATGGCCCTAGGGCGTTCTCTTCCTAATACTTATAATGAGAGCGCATGCAGTTTACCTGATATTTCTAACGAAAAGCAGCCGAAAACCCCTGTTCGTTGTCATTTTTGTGACATTGGGAACCGAAAAACAACGCGAAAAATATGCTCTTGGTGTAAAAAACCAGTTTGTGACATGCATGCTGAGACTTATAATTTGGGGAAATGCTGTTTAGATGCTAACAAATAATTTATTTTCTTGCTTAAATCAATAACTTGAACTCATAATGTACTTTAAATACAATAAAAATAAAATATTTAACATAAAATACTTAACAGAAGATTATTTTCTTGTAAGTCATCCTGGTTTTCCATACAGTTACATGCCTGCTACAAATGTAGACAACCGGCAGGCTACGTAAGTTTTATAAACCGGCAGCATTAGGGTTAAAAAAGTTTTTTTTTCTTTAATTTTATTTTTTACTTTTTAGTTCTGTTTATCAACAAGAGGCAATAATGTCGCAGCGACATCAATCGGCTGCTAGCAGCAACGGAAACCATAGAATCTTTTACAATAAAGCCGCGTGGTTAATAAAGTTACTTTTGGGATATTGGAATAAAGACTAAACTAAACGATAAATGGGATTTTTGAAATTAAGCTAATTTTTTTATTTACTGTTAGCGAAGCCTGAACGATGAAGAAAATTTGCAAAATCCCATCTTAACTGCAAGTTAGTACAATATCAAAAGCAAAATTTCCTGGAATGAAAACTTTCGAATATCTCTACTCGTGCGCCACCTATCGAAATTATTTTTTTGTTATTTTGCGTGTAGGCAGAAAACTAAACGATGATGAAAATTTCAAGATCCTACCTCAACGGGAAGTTCGTTGAAAAACGAATTAATCGACACTGAAAACAGACCTTCATAATTCTCAAATAAAGCGACTCACGCGCCACCTAGCGGGTCCAATTTTTTTTTAACATTTAGAAATTAATTAAGTAACACACACGTAAAATATCAGCCAAATCGGTCCATAATTACGATTTTGAGTTTTTATTACCGCTATCTCAGCCCCACCTAGCGGAATTTTTTTTACAAAAATATTTCTTTTCATGGTAGTAATACATGTTACGAATTTCAGCTAAATCGGACCATAAATCCGAATTTTGAAAATATAGCGACCCACGCGCCACCTATCGAAATTTTTTTTTTAATAATATTGCATTGTCATCGGGGTTATACATGGGTGCAGAATTTCAGATCAATCGGACACCGGGAAGTGTATCAAATTTAGCTTGCAAGATTTGATTACAGACAACCGTCAGGTGAACCTAAATAAAAGCTTATAATTAGCAAAATCAGTTTAACCAATCGTGAGAAATTCATCAAAAAGTGAGGAATTTCGAAAAGTGTTGATAGCTATAGGTTAGGTTAGGCTCAAGTGGCTGCCGCAGAGGCACACTTAGGCCAGTTTTGAAAGGCCCGTTGTGATACCACCAACACAAGGAAAGTCAGTCCCGGGACCAAGCCATATGGAAAATCCCTGAGTTGTTGGGATTTTCCACCTAGCAGAATCCCGGGACTGACACTCCTAAACCGACACCGTTACTCCTCCTCGAACCGCTTAGATGACTTTATGAAGCCCATCAAGTCTTTCATGTCCAGTTCCGCGATCTGGCTTAGGCTATCCAGGAACGGAAATCCCAAAAAGCGCATTCTCGCCCCGCTTAAAGCCGGACAGTTGCAGATGAGGTGCTCCACTGTTTCCTCCTCCTCATCATCTTTGCAACTCCTGCAGCATCGTCGGTAGGGCACACCTAGCCTTTCTGCATGCCTACCAATGAGGCAGTGACCGGTTAATGCCCCTATCAATATGCAGATTTCCCTCCTAGTTAGGGTATAAATGCGTCTTGACCTTTTAAGATCCCATTTTGGCCAGGTTTGTTTCGATATCCGACACCCTGGGGATTGCAGCCATCTTTCGTTGGCTTGACGGAGTGTGTGCTCCTTCAGCATTAGTTTGCATGTGGCAAACGGCATACCTAAGCGCTCTTTATCCTGAAGAACCTGCTTGGTCGTGCTCTGCCTGGCAAGCTCGTCTGCCTTACAGTTTCCCTCAATGTCCCTTTGTCCCGGGACCCATATGAGGTTTACGCGGTTCTGTTGGGCCATCTCCTGAAGAGATCGACGACAGCTGAGCGTCAGTTCAGAGTTGAACGTGTGTGAGCCAAGGGATTTGATGGCCGCTTGGCTATCGCTGAAAATAGCGATATCTTCTCCGATAACACGTTTGCTTAACCAGGCCGCGGCGTCCAGGATTACCGAGACTTTCGCCTGGAAGACGCTACAATGATCAGGTAGTCTGAAGGAGAGCTCAAGGTCCAAATACCTTGAATAAACTCCTCCTCCAAATCTGCCGTCCAACTTCGAGCCGTCGGTGTATATGGAAGTGCCACCATTTGTTTCGGGACACCAATCCGTCCTCTCCCAGTCTTCTCTGCCGGAAATGTTTATTTTGAAACAGCTATTCCCGACTGTAGTAGTCGCACAACGATCTGTGCTTAGAGGGAGAAAGCTGTAAGATTCCAGAATACTCGAGTGTCCAATAGTACCCGCACCCCAAATGGAGGTTTCTCTTAGGCGCAGAGCTGATGCCGCTGCTGACCGAAACCCTTCCAGATCAAGTGGCAAAATGCCCAGAATGACCTGGAGGGCTTCGTTGGGCGTTTTCCTTAGCGCACCGCTTATACAGATCATATTGGATCTATGGACTTTCCGCAACAGATTCAGGTATGTTGCCTTGCTCAGCGCAGGCCACCATACGACGACTCCATAAGGCATGATTGGGCGAATGATGGCCGTGTAGATCCAACTGCATACTCTAGGGCTGAGCCCCCATTTTTTGCCAATGGCTCTTTTGCATGTGTAAAGAGTGATGCAAGCTTTCTTCTGGCGCTGAAGAACATTCTCCTTCCAATTCAATTTCCTGTCCAGAACTATGCCTAGAAACTTGGCCTTATCCGACAAGCCCAGGCGCGTGCCATCTAGTTCTGGTAGGCTTAGTGGCGGTATTTTGTACTGGTTGGTGAAGAGGACAAGTTCCACCTTCCCCGGGTAGATACTAAGTCCGCAGCGAGAGGACCACGTCGAAACTTCTCGCAGTGCTACTTGCATCAGGTCACACAGAGTTTGTGGGAACTTGCCTCTGAATGCAATAGCTAAATCGTCTGCGTATGCCACTATCTTCCCGCCCCCAGCTTGTGTCACGTAGCAACGAGTTGACTGTGAGATTCCATAAAAGCGGGGAAAGAACACCACCCTGGGGTGTTCCCCTTGTGACATAACGTGATAACTCAGCCGTACCAAGTGAAGAAGCTATTTTCCTTCCCCTTAAAAGTTGGTCAATTAAATCAGTTAGAGGTATATCTACGCCCAGATTAGTTAGAGCGGAGTTGATAGCCTCCGGGCTTATATTGTTGAAAGCCCCCTCAATGTCTAGGAGGGCCACGAGACAGTAGTCCTTTTCACACAGCGATTTCTCAATGACAGACACTAGGCTGTGCAGAGCGGTTTCTGTTGATTTACCCTTGGTGTATGCATGCTGATAGCTAGAGATAAGGTTGCTATCAATAGTTGTTAAGAGGTAGTCGCTTAGTATCCTCTCAAAGGTTTTTAGTACAAAGGACGAGAGACTGATCGGTCTGTAGTCTTTTGGCTCTTAGTGGGATGCCTTCCCAGCCTTAGGGATAAACACTACCGTGGCGCTTCTCCAGGAGCCCGGAATGTGGTTGAGAGCCAGGCAGGCTGTGAAGAGAAATACCAGCCATTTAGCTGATGTCTCCAACGTGTTTATAAGTTGCGCGGGGATAATCCCGTCCGGCCCGGCAGCCTTATACGGTTCAAAGCTCTTAACTGCCCACCTTACTCTTTCCTCAGTGATGGGTATATTTACTGCCAGGTTTGTTGCAGGTGCTAGTGGTGCATCATGCAGATTCCCCGGAAAATGTATATTCAAGAGCAGCTCAAGGGTTTCCTCTTCCGTGCTGGTCCAGGATCCGTCAGGTTTTCGCAGATAGCTGATGGTTGTTTGACTTTTCGAGAGGACTCGTCTAAGTCTCGCTGTGTCGTCGACCTTTTCGACGCCAGTGCAGAAATTTCTCCACGAGGTTCTCTTCGGCTGTCTCAGAGCTTTTTTGTAAGCCCTTAGTTTAGCTTTATATTCGTGCCAATGAGGCTCAGAGCCGAAGCTCTTGGCCTTGTTAAATTGTTTCCCGCATGATTTTCGGAGCGAGTCCAAATCGTAGGACCACCAATGTGGCCTGTGTTTACCGCGTGGTTTTGCCACTGGACAAGCCTGTCCTTGAGCATTTGAGAGCGCCGATGTAAATGTAGTAACAAGATCCTCCAGCTCCTCTACTGATGAGGGGGCTTGTGAGGGCAGTACTGGTAGGTCTCTGTCTAATATTTCATTGTGTAACTGCCAATTAGTGTCACGTGGATTGCGCTTCATGATTGGTTGTTCTACAATGAAGTCTAAAACCATTTCTATGTAACGGTGGTCGGAGAAAGAATGTTCTTCCAGAACTCGCCATTTTCTGACCCACTCATAAGCGCCTTCACTACAGATAGTGAGGTCTATGACCTCCCTGCGGGTCTTAGTGATAAAAGTAGGCTCATTACCCACGTTGCAGCAGGTTGGTTGTTAAGAGGTAATCAAACAGAGACTCGCCCCTGGCATTGATGTCGGAGCTCCCCCATTGGACATGGGGGAGCGTCCGCTCCAATAATAAGATTACCCGGGCAGAAATTTGACACCAGGTCTTTCACCTCCGTTTGTGGTGGGGGTTCTTCGGCATCGTAGAGCATATAGACCGACGCCACCGTCAGGCGGGTGCTGTCGACCGTTAGACTGATAGCGGTAATATCACCATTGGAGTAGTTAGGTAGGAGAAAGGAGTTTAACTCAGACTTGACCGAAATACACGTTCTGATTTTGCTCTCCTCGCTGGTTCGAATGAGCTTGAAGCCCTTAGTCCCCAATCCGCAGATTCTCGAGCTATTGACCCAGGGTTCTTGGATGAGGACCACATCCACGTCGCCTTTAGAAAGACGACTACTTAAAGCAGCCGTGGCCACTTTAGATTTGTGCAGATAAATCTGAAGCACCACCAACATGAGAGCGCACAGACTTCCCTGCCGTCCCCATATCGTCGAGGTTTGCCCCATCCCGGAGGTTGCCTATCAACGACGAGTTGTTCCGATTAACTGCCCGATATGGCGTTGCAGGAGTCTTGCTGTCTGTAGCGTTAGATGTTAATCGCTCAGCGTTGGCTGCTACCACCGTGATGTCGAGGACTTCCTCCTGTAGGCTGTCCTCCATCTCCGAGTTGTTCACAGCACCATCGCCAAGAGACGTGGCGGATAACATGCTTTCCGCATCGGAATCCTCCGCTTCCTCTTCTGGTAATTCGTTTTCCGGTTCCCCCGGAGCAGCCGAGAAGGCAGCGCGCTGAGCATCACCACGATATACGTGGATAACGATCTGGCATACGCTGTAGTGTACTAGGCCATTGCACCTTTTGAGGGGCTCGATTGTCTCTTTATTCATGGTGAACACCACCTGTCTGTCGGGCCCTACCGCATCCCCGACCAGATTGACACTCCAGTCATGCGTTGGCAGGGACGGATTCATTAGCCGTAGCATCCCGAGAATTCTCTCGGGTTCGTCAGGGATAGCCGGAATCCACGCCCTGGTCCTTAGACGAGCTGGAATGTCCTTTCAGTCGACGACCTCTACATTTGCGCCCTTGTAGACTTCCTCCAGTTTAGCAGCTGCTGCCTTGTACAGTGCTACGGTTTTTGCATCCTCGCATGCGAGTAATTTAATCTGACCCTGGTGCCAACCCGCATCCGTTACTCGCGCCGAACTACCCGGAAACTCCGGAGCAACATTGAGAAGAATGTTGCCGAGTTCATTTCGCACGTAATGCCACCGGTCCTTAGGGATGGCCAGACGGTCATTGCCTCGGTCAAGGACGCCTATAAGGATCCTGTCCTTGGTTACCTCAGCAAAGCTTAGTTTGCCCGCTCCAGGGGTATTCTGATGCCGCTTGGGAGGGGGATTTAACTCCAGGTCCGATCTCTGGTGCTTGAAAGGGTTAACTTTTAACCTCTTTGGCATGTAAGAATTTTGGAAATCCGGTATCACAGCTTTCGCTAGCTCTACCGATTTACTGGAATTCGGCGACACCCCTTCATACCTCTTCAGGATCTTTGCAGCCAATCTTTTCTCGTGGTATGTGAAGCGGCGGGGAGATGTCTCCTGGGAGTGCGGACCCGTAGTTGCCATCGCGGTCGCTCTCCTTGCCGAAATCTCAGTTGCAGCTTCCTTCTCCTTCGAAACTCCGAGGCCAGGTCGTGAGACCGCTGCCACAGACGTAAAGATACTGGCTTTCATATCAGCGGTTGATGGGAGTTTAGCATCCGCCGTTGTCCGCTTAGCTGCGTTGGCAACCGCACTGGTGCTAGCTCCCATCAAGTCAATCTTAGTCGATAGAGGGTTGGTTGACCGACTCGTAGTTGCCATCGCTGTCGTCGTTGGAAAACAGCCTCCTAGACGAGGCAGACCGCGACGATACGCCGGTGGCAGGGAAGTGTGAGCTCTCCCATGTTGGTGGTGATTCAGATAAACTTGCATAAATCTAAGGCAACCTCGGCTATTTTAAGCAGTCGTCTTTCTAAAGGTGACATAGACGTGGCCCTTATCCAAGAGCCCTGGGTTAATAGCTCAAGGATCTGTGGATTGGGAACAAAGGGGTACAAGCTTATCCAAGCTAATGAGGAGGGCAAGGTCAAAAACTGTATTTTGGCCAAGTCTGAGCTGAACAACTTTCTCTTACCCAACTATTCAAATGGTGACGCTACAGCTGCCAACTCAACGGTCGGCAGCACCAGCCTAACGATGGCGTCGGTCTACATGCCCTACGCCGCCGAAGAATCTCCTCCACAAAAGGAGGTGAAAGAACTGGTGGAAAATTTCTGCACGGGTCATCTTATTATTGACGCTGACGCTAATGCTCATCACGTCCAGTGGGGAAGCTCCGTATATAACGCTGGGCCGAGTCTCTCTTTGACTACCCACTAACAACGAAGCTGGTGGTTTGTAAATTGCCCTTATATTTATATTTTACTTTTTAGGTAAATGTGCCATGAAGTTATCGACAAATATATCGAAATGGAGCCTAGTCCAAACGAAACCTGGCAACCTCCAAAGTCCAAACGAAACCCGTGGACCTCCCATTTATTTTGATACCGATATTGTAGGTAATTTTTTTTTTTTTTTGGCAACCACATTTTGACCGATAGCTCAATTGTCGATAAATTTATCGAAATATATCGATGTCCAAATGAAACGTGGAGCCTTCCCCTTTTGTTTGATATCCATATTTTAGGGACATTTTACGGTTTTTGGGCCACTAGGGCTTAGACTGAACGAGAGGTACAAACATACAAGCAAACATACAAGTGAAGCTAATAAAAGCGTGGTCAAAAAATGTTTCCCATATAAATACAAAGGCAACTGTAACGAATAAAAATATGCTAAAATGACGGTAAAACACTATTAGATTACGATAGTAAAAATGAGATAGTGAATATCTCAGATGCAATCTAGTCCCTATACGGCAAAAAAGGAAATATATATACAAAACCCTGCTTCTATGTGTTCACTGGGCATATGCATGCATTTTGAAATTACCATACCTAGCTTGCGATGTAGTCTGCTTTTCTTCAAACAATTGCTCATTAGATTTCCTCGTCAGCAGTTCCACAGCCATTGGTACCGCTTCCTTAGTCAGCAAACATCGGCTTGTCGTTTGCCGGTAATCTTCAGAGAAGTGCAATTCGCACACTCTAGAGCTGTGTGTAAGTGGGACCCTGCAGCTTTCACACAACAATTTTAGCCTATTCTCGTCCACAGGAGCACTAAATAGGCTGAAACCCTCTGCCTTCTAGTTTTGTTACACAAAGCGCAGCTTCCTTTCGGCCTTATTCATAAAACAAAACGCGAAATTTAAAAAAAACAAGTAAGGAAAGCTGTCTTCGGCTGTGCCGAAGGCTAAATACCTTTCATGAATAAGCGTCACGATTTTCACTGTTTGATCCCCAGTACAGCCTGTGTGAATTTAACTTTAGCTCATACCGAAATTATCGGAGCTATCGATTATATGGGGACGATGTGTTATATTGGTCCAATCTCATTGATTTTTAACATCGACATTCCACATTCTAAAAGAGCAACATTTACGAAATTTCACGTTCCTACCGATATAATTACAGGAGTTATCTGCCAAAATCCGTTTATCGGAACAATCGATTGTATGGGGGCTATGTGAAATATTTATCCCATTTCAATGATTTTCAACATCGATATTTAACATATAAAAATAGCAATACTTACAAAATTTCACGTTCCTATGTGTTTAATTACAGGACTTATAGCCCAAAATCCGCTTATAGAATAATCGATTGTATGGGAGCTATGTGAAATATTTATGCCATCTCAATGATTTTCAACATCGATATTTCGCATATAAAAATAGCGATACTTCCAAAATTTCTCGTTCCTACCTATATAATTACAGGAGTTATCTACCAAAATCCGTTTATCGGAACAATCGATTGTATGGGGGCTATGTGAAATATTTATCCAATCTCGATGATTTTCAACATCGATATTTCACATATAAAAATAGCAATACGTCCAAAATTTCACGTTCCTACGTGTTTAATTACAGGAGTTATAGCCCAAAATCCGTTTATCGGAATAATGGATTGTATGGGAGCTATGTGAAATATTTATCCCATCTCTATGAGTTTCAACATCGATATTTCACATATAAAAATAGCAATACTTACAAAATTTCACGTTCCTACGTGTTTAATTACAGGAGTTATAGCCCAAAATTCGTTTATCGGAATAATCGATTGTATGGGAGCTATGTGAAATATTTATCCCATCTCTATGATTTTCAGCATCGATATTTCACATATAAAAATAGCAACACTTATAAAATTTCACGTTCCTTCGTGTTTAATTACAGGAGTTATAGCCCAAAATCCGTTTATCGGAATAATCGGTTGTATGGGAGCTATATGTTATATTGGTCCGATCTTGCTGGTTCCGACAAATGATTCCTATATTGGAAAATGGTGGCCGCATACAAAATTTCAGCCAAATATCTCAAAAACTGAGGGACTAGTTTGCGTTCAAACAGACAGACAGACAGACAGACGGACATGGCTAAATCAACTCATCTCGTCATCCTGATCATTTCGGTATACATATTGATGGGTCTATCTCTTCTTCTTCTCATATTTACAAACATCGGACCAAAGTTATAATACCATTTCATGTTCATGAAAGGTATAAAAACGACAGTTTTCTTAGCGAAATGACTGCAAAATGTCAAGGAAAATCGAAATGTGCGCAATACACATATTTTTTTAATATTTACCAAAAATTCCCCTTCCATACACAAACAAATCTTATAAAAGCAGCACCTTTATATGAAGAAATGAGAGACAATTGACATCTTACTTCACCTTGTTTATTTCACTATGATATCGTCTAGCAATTGCATTCTCTATCATTTTCGTTCACCAACGTAAGTGTTTACGTTATCTATTATATTAATAGGCTAACAAATTTTACATATAAACCATTGCCAAGCTTAAACCCATACTAAATATGCATAAATATTTATGAAATGCATATTTATTTGTTGGCATACCTCTAAGGCAGTGCACAATTATCTAATATATAACCAATACTGCTTCATTTATCTGTAATAAGCGAATGAAAATTTTTCATGCAACTTAAATTGGTTATCTGACAATCAATTTGTAAATAAAGCGATAGCCCAGTGGGAAGCGTTAGTGGGTAGTGGTCGAGCGGTTGATGGTTCGAGTACAGTTAGTTACACAGCTATAGGCCAAAATTTTTTTTCTTTTTTGTCATTGAAAATTGTTTATATTTTTTATATATTTTTATATTTCTAATCTTGACTTTTTAATATTTTTATAAACAATATTTTTATGTTTGTGATCTCTATTTTCGAGAAGAAAAAAATTTGGTGCGAATATTTTTAGTTTACGGAAAGCCATGTGAAATAATAATTTTATATCATAAATATACATACATACCACCCATTATAGAAATGCTATAACCGCTTATACAATTTCTTTTTGTTTTTTTTTTTTTTGGTAATTATTTCAAAAAATTACCATTAATATAAGTCTGACTGCTCAAATTTTTGAAGATGAAAGCTGCAATTTGCGAATTTTTTTTCAAATTCTATCGATTGAGATAGAGTTTCTGACAAATTCCTTATTTAAAGTATAAAAATCGACAAAATATTTTATGGATACTACGTTATTTTGAACTAAACCAAGTGATAAGCGGAAATCTTAAATTTTACTGAAGACAACAAATAATTTCTTTTCAAATGTATATATGTATTAACTTTTAAAAGGGCAGATTTGCAACCCGAGCCCCAAACAAGTCTAGACCAAATTGAATAGAATTTTTTTAAAAATCAATATACATTTTTTTTTCTTTAAATCAAAAGAAAAATCCATATAAAGTGTCTTTTAAATATTGCTAAGTTATGGTTAAAGAAAAAAGCTAGAAAACCCTCACACTTTTTTTGACCTAACCAGAATTTGTAATTTACCCCCACTAAAAAGTTTGAAAACCACGCCATGTATAATACATTTTTTTTAAATACAACCCATACTTCTCTATTTTCGTTCTCTCGCTCATTAATACTCTTTAATATTACACGAACTCATATTTCCAAATTTCCACCCCTTCAAAATAAACGTCAAGCCAATTTCATACTCATATCTATTTATATACACATATACATATATGCGTAAACACTCCAATTCTCTCGCTCATTGAGTTCAAACAGTAGATTCGGCGTTGAACTCATATGTATATTGAAATGTTACACTCCAAATAGATGGCGTCGGCGCGAATAGCCAATTTGTTTCCGCATGAGAGTTGCCCCAATATGTGTTGTTATGTACCAAAGGATTAAAAAAAAGTGACAATTTGTTTTTCTCATATCTCGCACGCTTTATTATAAACGAAAATAGTTTAAAAATAAAATTTTTAGGAAAGAAGCAATCAATGTTTTAACTTTCTGTATTGAAATTCATCAAGAAAAAAAAAAAAAAAAAAATGAGATTGAAATAGATACACCCATTGCCGTCAATTCTATATAATATGAAAATTTGCTTTTTTAAAAAAATAAAAATCAAACATCTTTTTCGTAGAATTCTATAATAAAAATGAGATAACTATCGTCGCCTTATATTCCAAAGTTTAAATAAACAAATGAAAAACTAAAAATGTTATATTGTTGTGCCATAAAATCATGAAAAAATTAAATTTTCAATTACATATACTTATAATAAAATGTAATTTAACTATACAATTTTTTGGGAAAACGTTGTCAAAAAAAAATGTTTCAAAAAAATATAAAATAATAATTCAATATGGCTACTGTTGTTGGAGTACCACGCTTATTTTGAGAAATTTGTATATGTGTGTAAAATACCAGCAATGGAAATATTTTGATTCTCTCGCTCTTTGAGAGTTAGAGTAATAGCGTCAAACTCATATTTCGAAGTTGGCTGAACTTCAAAGGAAACCACTCTTTATCTTCATTCTCTCCCTCATTAAACACGTCCTATTATGAGAGAGAAATTATTTTCATTCCATCGCTCATTGAGTACTTTGAGTCCATTATCTATTATATTAATAGGCTAACAAATTTTACATATAAATCATTGCCAAGCTTAAACCCATACTAAATATGCATAAATATTTATGAAATGCATATTTATTTGTTGGCATACCTCTAAGGCAGTGCACAATTATCTAATATATAACCAATACTGCTTCATTTATCTGTAATAAGCGAATGAAAATTTTTCATGCAACTTAAATTGGTTATCTGACAATCAATTTGTAAATAAAGCGATAGCCCAGTGGGAAGCGTTAGTGGGTAGTGGTCGAGCGGTTGATGGTTCGAGTACAGTTAGTTACACAGCTATAGGCCAAAATTTTTTTTCTTTTTTGTCATTGAAAATTGTTTATATTTTTTATATATTTTTATATTTCTAATCTTGACTTTTTAATATTTTTATAAACAATATTTTTATGTTTGTGATCTCTATTTTCGAGAAGAAAAAAATTTGGTGCGAATATTTTTAGTTTACGGAAAGCCATGTGAAATAATAATTTTATATCATAAATATACATACATACCACCCATTATAGAAATGCTATAACCGCTTATACAATTTCTCTTTTTTTTTTTTTTTTTGGTAATTATTTCAAAAAATTACCATTAATATAAGTCTGACTGCTCAAATTTTTGAAGATGAAAGCTGCAATTTGCGAATTTTTTTTCAAATTCTATCGATTGAGATAGAGTTGCTGACAAATTCCTTATTTAAAGTATAAAAATCGACAAAATATTTTATGGATACTACGTTATTTTGAACTAAACCAAGTGATAAGCGGAAATCTTAAATTTTACTGAAGACAACAAATAATTTCTTTTCAAATGTATATATGTATTAACTTTTAAAAGGGCAGATTTGCAACCCGAGCCCCAAACAAGTCTAGACCAAATTGAATAGAATTTTTTTAAAAATCAATATACATTTTTTTTTCTTTAAATCAAAAGAAAAATCCATATAAAGTGTCTTTTAAATATTGCTAAGTTATGGTTAAAGAAAAAAGCTAGAAAACCCTCACACTTTTTTTGACCTAACCAGAATTTGTAATTTACCCCCACTAAAAAGTTTTAAAACCACGCCATGTATAATACATTTTTTTTAAATACAACCCATACTTCTCTATTTTCGTTCTCTCGCTCATTAATACTCTTTAATATTACACGAACTCATATTTCCAAATTTCCACCCCTTCAAAATAAACGTCAAGCCAATTTCATACTCATATCTATTTATATACACATATACATATATGCGTAAACACTCCAATTCTCTCGCTCATTGAGTTCAAACAGTAGATTCGGCGTTGAACTCATATGTATATTGAAATGTTACACTCCAAATAGATGGCGTCGGCGCGAATAGCCAATTTGTTTCCGCATGAGAGTTGCCCCAATATGTGTTGTTATGTACCAAAGAAAATAGTTTAAAAATAAAATTTTTAGGAAAGAAGCAATCAATGTTTTAACTTTCTGTATTGAAATTCCTCAAGAAAACAAAAAAAAAAAAAATAATGAGATTGAAATAGATACACCCATTGCCGTCAATTCTATATAATATGAAAATTTGCTTTTTTAAAAAAATAAAAATCAAACATCTTTTTCGTAGAATTCTATAATAAAAATGAGATAACTATCGTCGCCTTATATTCCAAAGTTTAAATAAACAAATGAAAAACTAAAAATGTTATATTGTTGTGCCATAAAATCATGAAAAAATTAAATTTTCAATAACATATACTTATAATGAAATGTAATTTAACTATACAATTTATTGGGAAAACGTTATCAAAATTATATTTATCCATAAAGCTCTAATATGTATGTATATATGTATATCTAAATAGAGATTCAAAAGCCCAATAAAGCTTCACTTAATTGTAGAATTCCATATTAAAAAAATTTATTCAAGGAATTGATTATGGACAAGACACCAAGGGCATGAGAAGTTGCAGGCTGAATTGGATATCTTGAAACCGCTAGAACTGCTCGGAAAAATTCCGATGTAATAGATTTGTTTAAAATGAAATTCTACAAAGTTTTATGTTCTCATAACACCATTATTAAAATGTGAAATAGGGCAACCATGGTCAAACTTTTAATTTGAAAAAAATATGTCGCAATCAAAGTTGGCTTGCGTACCACCAAACAAAAAAAATGTTTCAAAAAAATATAAAATAATAATTCAATATGGCTACTGTTGTTGGAGTACCACGCTTATTTTGAGAAATTTGTATATGTGTGTAAAATACCAGCAATGGAAATATTTTGATTCTCTCGCTCTTTGAGAGTTAGAGTAATAGCGTCAAACTCATATTTCGAAGTTGGCTGAACTTCAAAGGAAACCACTCTTTATCTTCATTCTCTCCCTCATTAAACACGTCCTATTATGAGAGAGAAATTATTTTCATTCCCTCGCTCATTGAGTACTTTGGTCCATTATCTATTATATTAATAGGCTAACAAATTTTACATATAAACCATTGCCAAGCTTAAACCCATACTAAATATGCATAAATATTTATGAAATGCATATTTATTTGTTGGCATACCTCTAAGGCAGTGCACAATTATCTAATATATAACCAATACTGCTTCATTTATCTGTAATAAGCGAATGAAAATTTTTCATGCAACTTAAATTGGTTATCTGACAATCAATTTGTAAATAAAGCGATAGCCCAGTGGGAAGCGTTAGTGGGTAGTGGTCGAGCGGTTGATGGTTCGAGTACAGTTAGTTACACAGCTATAGGCCAAAATTTTTTTTCTTTTTTGTCATTGAAAATTGTTTATATTTTTTATATATTTTTATATTTCTAATCTTGACTTTTTAATATTTTTATAAACAATATTTTTATGTTTGTGATCTCTATTTTCGAGAAGAAAAAAATTTGGTGCGAATATTTTTAGTTTACGGAAAGCCATGTGAAATAATAATTTTATATCATAAATATACATACATACCACCCATTATAGAAATGCTATAACCGCTTATACAATTTCTTTTTGTTTTTTTTTTTTTTTGGTAATTATTTCAAAAAATTACCATTAATATAAGTCTGACTGCTCAAATTTTTGAAGATGAAAGCTGCAATTTGCGAATTTTTTTTCAAATTCTATCGATTGAGATAGAGTTTCTGACAAATTCCTTATTTAAAGTATAAAAATCGACAAAATATTTTATGGATACTACGTTATTTTGAACTAAACCAAGTGATAAGCGGAAATCTTAAATTTTACTGAAGACAACAAATAATTTCTTTTCAAATGTATATATGTATTAACTTTTAAAAGGGCAGATTTGCAACCCGAGCCCCAAACAAGTCTAGACCAAATTGAATAGAATTTTTTTTAAAATCAATATACATTTTTTTTCTTTAAATCAAAAGAAAAATCCATATAAAGTGTCTTTTAAATATTGCTAAGTTATGGTTAAAGAAAAAAGCTAGAAAACCCTCACACTTTTTTTGACCTAACCAGAATTTGTAATTTACCCCCACTAAAAAGTTTTAAAACCACGCCATGTATAATACATTTTTTTTAAATACAACCCATACTTCTCTATTTTCGTTCTCTCGCTCATTAATACTCTTTAATATTACACGAACTCATATTTCCAAATTTCCACCCCTTCAAAATAAACGTCAAGCCAATTTCATACTCATATCTATTTATATACACATATACATATATGCGTAAATACTCCAATTCTCTCGCTCATTGAGTTCAAACAGTAGATTCGGCGTTGAACTCATATGTATATTGAAATGTTACACTCCAAATAGATGGCGTCGGCGCGAATAGCCAATTTGTTTCCGCATGAGAGTTGCCCCAATATTTGTTGTTATGTACCAAAGGATTAAAAAAAAGTGACAATTTGTTTTTCTCATATCTCGCACGCTTTATTATAAACGAAAATAGTTTAAAAATAAAATTTTTAGGAAAGAAGCAATCAATGTTTTAACTTTCTGTATTGAAATTCATCAAGAAAAAAAAAAAAAAAAAAGAATGAGATTGAAATAGATACACCCATTGCCGTCAATTCTATATAATATGAAAATTAGCTTTTTTAAAAAAATAAAAATCAAACATCTTTTTCGTAGAATTCTATAATAAAAATGAGATAACTATCGTCGCCTTATATTCCAAAGTTTAAATAAACAAATGAAAAACTAAAAATGTTATATTGTTGTGCCATAAAATCATGAAAAAATTACATTTTCAATAACATATACTTATAATAAAATGTAATTTAACTATACAATTTTTTGGGAAAACGTTATCAAAATTATATTTATCCATAAAGCTCTAATATGTATGTATATATGTATATCTAAATAGAGATTCAAAAGCCCAATAAAGCTTCACTTAATTGTAGAATTCCATATTAAAAAAATTTATTCAAGGAATTGATTATGGACAAGACACCAAGGGCATGAGAAGTTGCAGGCTGAATTGGATATCTTGAAACCGCTAGAACTGCTCGGAAAAATTCCGATGTAATAGATTTGTTTAAAATGAAATTCTACAAAGTTTTATGTTCTCATAACACCATTATTAAAATGTGAAATAGGGCAACCATGGTCAAACTTTTAATTTGAAAAAAATATGTCGCAATCAAAGTTGGCTTGCGTACCACCAACCAAAAAAAATGTTTCAAAAAAATATAAAATAATAATTCAATATGGCTACTGTTGTTGGAGTACCACGCTTATTTTGAGAAATTTGTATATGTGTGTAAAATACCAGCAATGGAAATATTTTGATTCTCTCGCTCTTTGAGAGTTAGAGTAATAGCGTCAAACTCATATTTCGAAGTTGGCTGAACTTCAAAGGAAACCACTCTTTATCTTCATTCTCTCCCTCATTAAACACGTCCTATTATGAGAGAGAAATTATTTTCATTCCCTCGCTCATTGAGTACTTTGGTCCATTATTTATATTAATAGTCTAACTTTGTTGTTGGTATATTGTTAATTCTTAAACTGCTTTGTGCATAAGGTAATGGCGCGGCGGTGAGCGTATAGAATACGGTGTGCACAGTTGCAAGACCCGGTTGCGGAATATTCCGTTTTTTTCTTAAATTATGTTTTTTTTTTATATTAAAAAACTTTTAATCTTAACTATTACAATTTACTTAATTTTCAACCTAATATTTTTTTGTTCTTCACCTGCTCAAAACGATCGCATAAATTAGTGGCTATTTGTTAAGCACAATGTCATCATCCGATTATTCAAGTGCAACATAAAATCTCGAAAACCGAGTATTTGCATGGCATTTGCCATAAATAATTTTGGAAAGGGCTGCTGTAATTTAATATTTTTATTATATAATAATATTATATAATAACAGCCGCTATTTTTTAAATTCTTTGATGGCCTCATTTTGCCTATAGATGAGTTTTTAATGTATACATTTAAGTTGGTCGAGGTTCGGCCACGGGTCCTAAAGGCAGCTATTGACAAAAAGTTGATCAGATGTTTGAATAAGTTCAACTATTTTAAATTGGTCGAATTTCGACCACGGGATATACTAGTTTCAATTAAAAGTCAAAAGTATTTTTCAAATTATATGCTGCCATATGTAATTTATAGAAAAACTTATAAGAACCAGTTAAGTTTTTCAGCTGGCTTCGTTCGTTGTTCTGTTATCGTTTAATATATTACTAATGGGCGAACGATTCGTCTCGGAGGTTCGTTTCGCAATAGATAATGAGGCCCTTAACCAGTGGCGTGCCTACGTATATCAATCGAGGCAAGCCCCAGTCTTTATAACCGCAACGAAAGCCCATACTGCTGCCAGAGAACATTTCAGACAAAGAAGAGTTCAGGATATTTATCGACTTTTGCAGACGGGGAAAAACTTAAACTTTTAGGTTCCGCTAATAGGCACGTTATTGTTTGCAGATTTTTTAAGCTTTTCCAACCCATTTAGGTACATTGCAGAAGCTAAGAAACCTTAAATATATTTTTTTAATTGTACAGTGCCTAGCAAATAAAAAAAATTACAGCACCTACCACTATTGAATTCTTTTTTTCGACTTTAAAATATGCGCCAATAATTTTTGAGTAGAGCGCTTTGCACGTTAAAATTGTAGATACATACATAAACAAATTTCATTTTCGTTTTATCGTAAGTTTGGCATTTATAGCGTATGGTAACCATTGTTTATCACTATTATTAAGGTATACAATCATGGTAACACCAGCCAGAAGCTGGCTTCAAAGTTTCATATAAAATTACTTCCAAATTCAAAAAAAAAACAAGTAAGGAAAGCTGTCTTCGGCTGTGCCGAAGTCTAAATACCTTTCATGAATAAGCGTCACTGTTTGATCCCCAGTACAGCCTGTGTGAATTTAGCTTTAGCTCATACCGGAATTATCGGAGCTATGGATTATATGGGGACGATGTGTTATATTGGTCCAATCTCATTGATTTTTAACATCGACATTCCACATTCTAAAATAGCAACATTTCCGAAATTTCACGTTCCTACCGATATAATTACAGGAGTTATCTACCAAAATCCGTTTATCGGAACAATCGATTGTATAGGGGCTATGTGAAATATTTATCCCATTTCAATGATTTTCAACATCGATATTTTACATATAAAAATAGCAATACGTCCAAAATTTCAAGTTCCTATGTGTTTAATTACACTGGATCACAAATTCCAACTTTTTTTCTGCACCAGAGACGCCATAGTGAAATTCCTATGTAAAATCACCTCCTAATTCCGAAAATCAAAGTTATTTTTACTTGAATGGTACCGTTTTTGAGATATTTACGATTTACCGTTATTTCAAAAAACAAAAAAGATGGCTCCACTTAATCGTGTATATCTCAAGAACAAATTGAGCTATTCGAAAACGGTTTGAAAAATTTGAAAGATTATAAAATTTACTATAATCAGTACATACAACACTTTTTGCTAGGTCCTGCAGATTCAAACATAGTGAACAATCATTACGGATTTTTTAAATTTTTTTTGTAAAAATATAAAAAAATGTGTACTTTGCGAGGAAGCATCTCGAAAACTTTTTGTTTTTTAGCAGATATTTCTCCCCCCCTCTAAGCTCTGTTTTATTACAAAAAAAAAACAAGCTATCAGTGAACAAAATCGATGAACTAATACAAAAGTTATAAGCATTCAAGTAAATATATCCATTTAATACTTAAGTACCCTACAAATAATAGCATATGTACATATGGTTCTGTCTTAACTCTATGATCTTATTTTATAATTGAAAAAGTTATGTGTCTTGTTTTGACGCTTATTTAGATTAGAATCGGTTTCTCTTATGAGAAACCAACAGTAGTCGCCCATCATAGCGACATCCCAGAATCCTTGATACCGACTTTCAATCACTTTCATTTGCTGGTGAAACCTTTCGCCATGCTCGTCACTTTCGTCGCCAAGATTTTCGGGAAAAAATTAAGTGGGAGTGTAAGAAATGAATTTTTAAAGACATATTTACTCCTGAAAGAAAATAAAAAAGTAAATTAGATAAATACATAAGTGACACATTAGTATATAATTTTCTTAGGCTGGATTTATCTTTCAATTCAGAACAATTTTTTTGTTTATATTTTTCCCGTTCTTGTTTGTTCGGAACTGGACGATGAATTCAGATTTATGGCTATATATTCTCATGTAAATTTATGTAATTTATAATTTATTATAATATGTTTTTTTATTTACCCATTTCCGCATAGTTTTTGATTAAGTCGTTCACTATCATCTCGTAGTTAGGACTTTTGTGTTTGCCTAAAAAAGAAGTAACGACCTTTTCAAAAGAATCCCACGCTGCTGCCTCCACTGGTGACAATAGTTCTTTGAAATGGTTATTGGTCATCATTTTCCTTATTTGCGGTCCCACAAAAATCCCTTCCTTTATTTTTGCTTCTGAAATCTCTGGGAAGATTGTCTTCAAATGATGAAAAGCTTCGCCTTCTTTGTCCAAAGCCTTCACAAAGTTTTTGATAAGGCCGAGCTTGATGTGGAGCGGAGGTAGAATTATTTTTTCCTTCTTTATAAGTGGAGAGTATTTTATGTTATCTACCCCAACTTGAAACTCGATTCGTTCTGGCCAATCCTTTATGATGTAGTGGTCTTGACGAGCTCGGCTATCCCATTTGCATAGAAAGCAACAGTATTTTGTGTATCCACTTTGTAGACCACATAGCATTCCAACGACTTTAAGATCGGCACATATTTTCCAATCATGTCCTTCGTATTTGATTAACTTGAGCAATTTTTGCATTATCTCATATGTTTCCTTCGTATTTACTGCATGCGCGATCGGGATAGATGGCTTTTGGTTGCCAATATGCAATAATACGGCCTTTAAACTTAATTTATTGCCGTCTATGAACAATCGCCATTTTTTTGAATCATATGGTTCACCAAATTGTTTGAATAGACCAGCAATGTCTTTGCAGTAACAAACACTGTCCTCCTTCGTATAGTACTTGGAAAATTCTTCGTGACGAGTTCTATAATATGTTACCTTAACATCGGATGAAACAAATTTAAATTGTTGCATTCGAGAGGCGTGTAGTTCGGCCTTTTCCTATGACAATTCCAAATCCCTTATCCAATCATTGAGTTGTGCTTGTAACAAAGAATTTCTTTCGTTTTCCGTTTGAAATTCAGTACAACATGATGCCGCGTAATCAGATACTACTGTTGACAATGAAACTGGAGCCGGAACTAAAGTTAAATTTTATTCTGGCAATGTCGCTTCTGTTGAAATTAGTTCTGGTAATGACACTGTAGATACGCTCGCATAGGTTACTTTTCTGGACTTTCCAACCCCAAGTACTTTTGTAGTACAAATACAGCAGTCCGTTGAATGGCAAGTTGGTTCCCTCCACTTCATTGGTGTAATAAATTTCACACGTCGCCTAAATAGATAGTTTCAGAAATTAGTCAGCTATGCATTAAAAGGGAACAAATTCCTAATTTTTACAACGTACCTTTTTGTTCCGGTTTCCGAAGAAATCAATTCGACTCGGCATGTGGTGCACACAGTGTTCGGTGTCCATGGTTTTTAGGCTCAATTCCAAAACACTTATAGTATGTAACTTTCATAGGATTTGAAAACACACGTCTCATACTTTTAACAATAAATTGACCGCAGATGAAACAGAACATATCTGGATCATTTGTACACTCAAACTCTCGCGCCCTTTTATTCATTTTTTATTTTTAAGTAAATGACGGGTTATAAACTGCAATATCTGCTAAAAAACAAAAAGTTTTCGAGATGCTTCCTCTCAAAGTACAATTTTTTTTATATTTTTACAAAAAAAATTTAAAAAATCCGTAATGATTGTTCAATATGTTTGAATCTGCAGGACCTAGCAAAAAGTGTTGTACGTACTGATTATAGTAAATTTTATTAGCTTTCAAATTTTTCAAACCGTTTTAGAAGAGCTCAGTTTGTTCTTGAGATATACACGATTAAGTGGAGCCATCTTTTTTGTTTTTTGAAATAACGGTAAATCGTAAATATCTCAAAAACGGTACCATTCAAGTAAAAATAACCTTGATTTTCGGAATTAGGAGGTGATTTTACATAGGAATTTCACTGTGGCGTCTCTGGTGCATTTTGGCTGTAAACCAGTGTTACAGGACTTATAGCCCAAAATCCGCTTATCGGAATAATCGACTGTATGGTAGCTATGTGAAATATTTATGCCATCTCAATGATTTTCAACATCAATATTTCGCATATAAAAATAGCGATACTTCCAAAATTTCACGTTCCTACCTATATAATTACAGGAGTTATCTACCAAAATCCGTTTATCGGAACAATCGATTGTATGGGGGCTATGTGAAATATTTATCCAATCTCGATGATTTTCAACATCGATATTTTACATATAAAAATAGCAATACGTCCAAAATTTCACGTTCCTACGTGTTTAATTACAGGAGCTATAGCCCAAAATCCGTTTATCGGAATAATCGATTGTATGGGAGCTATGTGAAATATTTATCCCATCTCTATGAGTTTCAACATCGATATTTCACATATAAAAATAGCAATACTTACAAAATTTCATGTTCCTACGTGTTTAATTACAGGAGTTATAGCCCAAAACCCGTTTATCGGAATAATCGATTGTATGGGAGCTATGTGAAATATTTATCCCATCTCTATGATTTTCAGCATCGATATTTCACATATAAAAATAGCAACACTTATAAAATTTCACGTTCCTTCGTGTTTAATTACAGGAGTTATAGCCCAAAATCCGTTTATCGGAATAATCGGTTGTATGGGAGCTATATGTTATATTGGTCCGATCTTGCTGGTTCCGACAAATGATTCCTATATTGGAAAATGGTGGGACTAGTTTGGGTTCAAACAGACAGACAGACAGACGGACAGACGGACATGGCTAAATCAACTCATCTCGTCATCCTGATCATTTCGGTATACTTATTGATGGGTCTATCTCTTCTTCTTCTCATATTTACAAACATCGGACCAAAGTTATAATACCATTTCATGTTCATGAAAGGTATAAAAACAATTGCTTCAGCACGCAGATTCGTACGGGTTTTGAAAGCCCCGTAAAAGCCAATAAGTAAAAGCGAGATGGCCGTCCTTGCCTGCGGTTTAAGGCTGTTTTAAGTAAGTAAGAGAGAGATGGCCATCACGCACTGAACTAATTTTATGTAAATGAGCTATCAGCCGGCAGGTGGCAGGAAAAGCTTTAGGTATGTTTCTATGCTATTAGCAGCTATTAGGTAGAAGGTGGCAGGCAGGGAAATAAAAACCGGATATCCTCTTAAGAACCCAAATGAACATATTGCAGCTCATAGGGGATTTGCTAGGCAAGCCGGGCTTTTCGGCTTATATGGAAGGCACGCCACTGCCCTTAACCCATTTTCGGCCGCTGGTCGATTTTTCGACCACCAACTTTGGACATCTATACCTTTGAACTAATGTAATACTTTCGTGATCTGTTTGTATTGCTAGTTAATTCAGAACTTTTAAAAGAAAAAATATCATATTTTGAGAGTAAAATAATTCCAATGTCAATTTTGCAATATAAAAAAAAACTAATGGCGGCGATATACCAACAGGTTATCATAACCTCTAACGAGATTTTTAGCCGAGCTTCTCTTTCCAACTTGTGGTGTGCTGCTTTTTGAGTTTTTCCTAAAAGTTGGCGGGACCTACAGTTTTTTGCCTACTCCGAACGGCACTTGCAAAGCAAATGAATTTTTTGCTGAGAAGCTTCTCATGGCAGAAATACACCCGGAGAGTTTGACAAACTACTGCCGAGGGGCGGCCCCGTTTAGAAAAATTGTTTTTCTAAATAATTTTTGATGTTACTTTTGCCGGGCATCGAACCGCCACGACTTGGTGTAGAAGGCCGAACACTTAACCGCTACACCACGGCGGCCGCCTTTTTGCAATAACTCTAACATTTTAAAGCACGTAAACTTTGGTGGCCACAAGCTGGTAAGTTGGATATATGTATTAGTTTCAGGCAGTATATGTTTTATTGTTAACAGCGATGCAAGCTCTTCTTCACGTTATTTTGGGGTCTTCGGGTTGTACGACGCGAGCTACTGATGCGGGTTGGCACCAGGTTCGGATTAAAGTAGTCGAGTGCGAAGATGCTACAACTGTTGAACTGTACAAGGCAGCAGTTGGACGACTGGGTGAAGTCTACTCAGGGGAAGAATCGAGGTCGTCGACTGGAAGGACATCCCGGATCGGCGAAGGGCAAGGGCATGGATTCCTTCCATCCCTGCGGAAGCTGAGATAATTCTCACAATACTGCGGGTCATGAATCCGTCCCTCCCTACGCAGGACTGGTGTCAATCTGGTCGGGGATGCGGTAGGGCCTGATATGCAGGTCATCTTCACCTTGAATAAGAAGGCACTCGAGCCCCTTAAAAGATGCAATGGACGAGTGCAGTACGGTGCGGGTAAAATCGCGATCCATGTATACCGTGGCGATGAACAGCGCGCTACCATTCCAGCCACTTCGGAGTACTGGGAAATCGGGGCACCGGAAGTGGAAGCGGAGGAGTCCGATGCGGAAAGCATGTTATCTGCCATGTCAAATTTCGGGGGTGGTGCGAACAACTTGGCGATGGAAGAAAGCCTGTCGGACGGGGAAGACCTCGACGTCACGGTGGTGGCAGCCAATCCTGAGCGCACCAATGTTGAGGCTACCATAGATAGGTGGGTTTCCGCTACGCCAATTCGTGCAGGTGGTCTGAACAACTCGTCGTTGGAAAACAGCCTCCTAGACGAGGCAGACCGCGACGATACGCCGGTGGCAGGGAAGTCTGAGCTCTCTTATGTTGGTGGTGATTCAGATAAACTTGCATAAATCTAAGGCAACCTCGGCTGTTTTAAGCAGTCGTCTTTCTAAAGGTGGCATAGACGTGGTCCTTATCCAAGAGCCCTGGGTTAATAGCTCAAGGATCTGTGGATTGGGAACAAAGGGGTACAAGCTTATCCAAGCTAATGAAGAGGGCAAGGTCAAAAACTGTATTTTGGTCAAGTCTGAGCTGAACAACTTTATCTTACCCAACTATTCAAATGGTGACGCTACAGCTGCCAACTTAACGGTCGGCAGCACCAGCCTAACGATGGCGTCGGTCTACATGCCCTACGTCGCCGAAGAATCTCCTCCACAAAAGGAGGTGAAAGAACTGGTGGAAAATTTCTGCACGGGTCATCTTATTATTGAAGCTGACGCTAATGCTCATCACGTCCAGTGGGGAAGCTCCGATTATAACGCTAGGGCCGAGTCTCTCTTTGACTACCCACTAACAACGAACCTGGTGGTTTGTAAAGTGGGTAACTAATGGCGTTTTCTTATCTAGAAAAAGTGTTGCCCTATAGATTTTTCTCAGCTCTCTCTAAGACTTATAGGTTCATTTCACAAAAAAATACCTTATAAGTAGGGACACCACTATCTACAAATTAAGCCATTTTGATAGGCGCCAAATTGCCGAGGACAAAAGTTACAGTTTAAGAGGGCAACATTAGGGCAACATTTTGTCGAGAAAAGAAAACGCCATAAAATGTTCTGAGAAATAAAAGAGTTTAAAATTCGTTGAAGCAAATTTGTTTTCGCTACAGAGATTTTTATTTAAATATGCTATACCATTAACGGCCAGCGGTCAATTTTTCGACCACTCCATATTAAGGAAACGGACGGACGGAATTTTTTTTAATTTATTTTTTTTTCTTGATTAGGGCGCAATAAACGCTGTCTTAAAAGGAAAATAAAAAATTATGGCTGCTTTTTGTAGCGGCCGAAAATGGGTTAAATAACTCAGTCAAGGAAAATTAAATAAAAAAGGCGAAAATGAAATAAAAACTGAAAATTTTCCAAACCTCAAGATTTTCGGGGCAGAGTCTAGACCCCAAGTCTGGATCGCAAGCCCCTGAATCTTTGGGCAAATATCCCAACTGGCCACACTAGAAGAACCTGGAAGCTACGATAGTAAATAAAAATGGGATTGGCTTTTTCTATTTGTTAACCAAAGAAGCGGATGCAGAACTCCGATTTGTGGCATAACTCTGCCTCCTTAAAGTGTCCAGAAATCGCTCATTGCGTGGTCGGTGCACAGAGAACAAAAATGATAAGATATCGTTTTTTTAAAGAATATGTGCTTCATATACTTGTAGAGAAAATCTTATTTATATTTTCCAAGAGAAATCAAATTTTATTGTAGAGAAAAGAAAACGCCATAAAATGTTCTGAGAAATAAAAGAGTTTAAAATTCGTTGAAGCAAATTTGTTTTCGCTACAGAGATTTTTATTTAAATATGCTATACCATTAACGGCCAGCGGTCAAAAAGAAATCACATATTATTAAGAAAATTTTCTTTTTAATACTTCAAATTAAAAAAAGAAATGATATTGTCGTCACCGAGAATCGATCTTACAACTTTTGGAATGCTAAACACAGCTGTTTATCATCAGGCCATCGTGTACTTATGCTTGTCAGCGCTAATTACTGATATCTAAATAATTTTTAAGAAGATGTGCTACGTGAAAAGGTGGTCAATAGAATTTAGCGACCCTTATATTACTAAGACCCTTTTTACTACATTAGTTAGACCAATATTAGAATACGGCTCGATTATATGGACTCCGCGTTATCAAATTCATATAGATAAGCTAGAATCTATTCAAAAACAATTCTTACTTTTTGCATTGAGAGATCTACGATGGGATCCTTCGTGTAACCTTCCTCCTTATACTAATCGCTTCAAACTTATCAATCTCCCTACCCTTGCTAGTCGTAGAGAAATGCTAGGTGTAATATTCATGTGTAAACTCCTAAACGGGTGGATTTCAAGCCCTCCTCTTTTGAACGAAGTTAACTTCAATGTTCCCTCTCGAGCCTTAAGACATTTTAAACCTATTCTTCTGAAGCAATGTAGAAGCAACTATCAATTACACGAGCCGTTCCAGTGTTTGTGCGAAAATTATAACTCTCATTCAGACACTTTTGATATTTCGGACTCGCTTTTTATTATTAAAAAAACTATCCTATTCTCTCTTAACCATTGATTTCTACGTAGTATCAATTTATGTATTTTTATTATCTATTTATTTTCGTATTACACTCAGCTGATGAATTTTTCTCTGTAGCTGAGCAGTTTGAGATCTCGACGCTTAACAAACCTCCGCCTTTCAAACACTCGGCAAATTTAATTCGCGCGTTATGCGGATGCGCCCCTCGTGGCGGTCGGACGGGATGGTGGGTAAAATCCGTTGGGCATAATAATAATAATAATAATAATTACATTTCCATACAGTATCTTATCTTACTAATATATAAAAACGTAAGTTTGTGACTGAGAGCAGTTTTTTGTGGTTCTTTAACGTCTGAACCAATGCCCCGATCTTTAATTTTGAAGACAAAAAAAAGAAATTTCGATATATTTATCGATAACAGAGTTATTGGTCAAAATGTGGTTTCGGGTAAACTTTGGAATATTCGCACAAAATTGGTATCAAACGAAAGGGGATGACCACAGCTTTTATTTGGACTCTGTTTAATTTCGATATATTTATCGATAACAGAGTTATCGGTCAAAATGTGGTTTCGGGTAAACTTTGGAATATTCACACAAAATTGGTATCAAACGAGGAATGATGGAAGATCACAGCTTTCATTTGGACTTTGGTGCATTTCGATATATTAATCGATAGCAGAGTTATCGGTCAAAAAGTGGTTTCGGGTAAACTTTGGAATATTCGCACAAAAATGGTATCAAACGAATGGGGAAGACCACAGCTTTCATTTGGACTTTAGTTCATTTCGATATATTTATATGGTGTGGGTAAACTTTGGAATATTCGCAAAAAATTGGTATCAAACGAATGGGGAAGACCTCAGCTTTCATTTGGACTTTGATTCTTTTCGATTTATTTATCGATAAAAGATTTATTGGACAAAATGTGGTTTGGGGTAAACTTTGGAATATTCGCATAAAATTGGGATCAAACGAAGGGCGAAGACCACAGCTTTCATTTGGACTTTGGTGCATTTCGATATATTAATCGATAGCAGAGTTATCGGCCAAAAAGTGGTTTCGGGTAAACTTTGGAATATTCGCACAAAATTGGTATCAAACGAATGGGGAAGACCTGAGCTTTCATTTGGACTTTGATTCTTTTCGATTTATTTATCGATAAAAGAGTTATTGGACAAAATGTGGTTTGGGGTAAACTTTGGAATATTCGCATAAAATTGGTATCAAACGAAGGGCGAAGGCCACAGCTTTCATTTGAACTTTGCTTCATTTCGATATATTTATCGATAGCAGAGTTATCGGTCAAAAAGTGGTTTCGGGTAAACTTTGGAATATTCGCCCAAAATGGTTATCAAACGAATGGGGAAGACCACAGCTTTCATTTGGACTTTGGTCCATTTCGATATATTTATCGGTAACAGAGTTATCGGTCAAAATGTGTTTTGGGGTAAACTTTTTAATATTCGCATAAAGTTGGTATCAAACGAAGGGGTAAGGCCATATGTTTTATTTGGACTTTGCTTCAATGCTAGCATCTATTTTGATAACGGCTGGACATAATAAAATTAAATTTGGATTTGATTTTGTATCAGATCGAGATAGCTATGCCTAAAAAATAAGGGCATTTTTGTAAAGGTTTTGGAGATTTCGCTCAAAATTTGGCCCAGCGAAACATTATTAAGTGTTCGTTCAATATGGGCATCAAATGAAAGGTATTGATAAGTGTTTTAAAATGGTGTAGCTTTCAGTCCAATATGAGACCCCGTTCTCGAGATATTGACCCCAATGGTATTAGTGCGTTATGAGTATCAATTGATAGGTGGTCACCAGAGATTTAACATGTTTTAGTATTTTTCCCATATAAAACCAAGGTTTCGAGATATTGATCAACACGTGGACCAAGAGCGGAGCTAGAAAGCATTTATGAAAAATGGGAGAGTTTTAAAGGGGAGTCATTTTAAGCCATTTTGGGAGTGGGATTGAGAAAGGGATAGGGATATGGATGACAATTAGAAAAACAATATGAAAAGAGAAAAGTATATGGATGGAAGACGGTTGTGAAGCTGAAATGAGTAGGGCGAGTCACATTTTATAAATGAAAAAAGTTAATGTTTGGGCAGGACAACCTCTGCCGGGTCTGCTAGTTCAATTATAATTTTATATTTTATACATAAATATAACTTTTTAAGATATATATACTTACTCATATCTTTCTGCCTCTACATGTACCGGAATAGCTCGAATTCGAATGCTACCAGAAGAAGCAGAGATCATATTGTTCCCATTATTGAAGCTATTCATGACAAGCGGCCGCATGGATATACTTTCACTATAAGAACTCATCTCATTTTGAACATTATTCTGATAAGCCCTGGTTAAGTTTTCTTCAATAGGTTGATCCCCGCATTGAGTTTGCATAAGGCTCTTTGTGATATGATTTATACCGTAAGCTACGCTACGAAGGTTAACGTCATACAAAGTATTGGTATTGGATGAGTCATGCATGGTTTGCGTTGCTTCGACCTCGACAACATTTCTATTTAACTGAAACTTTTGGCGTACATGGTCATGTCCGAAGTTGGTACCGTGCCGCCTTATTGAGGACCACACTGTTCCAAAGAGAGTATGCTGTCTCTGAAATATGGAAAAAGTCAATGTGTATTTTTAAATTCAATGTTTATTTTTACACCCAGCGTACTAGTATTATAATTTGTTCACATAACGGTACTATGTAACGGCAAAAAATAATCGAGATAGATATAGAGTTCCATATAGTTATGAAAGTTCTTTAGCCAAGTACTGTCATCAAAGCACTGTTTTAAAAGACATGGACAATTAAAAAAGTCTTGAAAAAATGTTGCATATTGCGCAATATTTTTAGGTCGTGAACTTAGTACCACTTTGCCGTGAAGTACAGGCGAAATTTCACGGCTATTTCACGGCTATTTCACGACAACAAATTTTGTATGGATTTTGACAGCTGTACATAGCTTTAGGTTGAAAAGAGGAGTTCATTAAGCCATGTCCGTCTGTCTGTCCGTCCGTCCATCTGTCCGTGTACACGATAACTTGAGTAAAAATTGAGATATTTGCATGAAATTTTGTATACAGGTTACTTTCTCGCAAATCGGATTATAACCACGCCCCCTCTCCCGAAATCTTCGAAAATCACCTAAATTGATATAATTCGGTAACGGAAATGGGTAAAATTATATAATTTTATAGGTGAATCCCCCATGTCGTTATATAATGATTTTTGATAAATTTTTTTAAGTCGGCGTGGCACCGCACGGCATTTTTGAAAACTCGACTGATCGTTACTTTTAAACTGATTGGGGTAGAACGATGAAATTTGGCACAAAGCATACTAGTATCGTTGGGAGTATACCTGATGAAATTGAATAAAATCGCTTTACAACCACGCCTACTTTCGATATCGAAAGCTTCGAAAATCACCTAAACTGATATAATTCGGTAACGGAAATGGCTAGAATGATATAGTTTGGTAGAATGAACCCCCTAGTCATTCTATTATGATTTTTGAAGTTAACTTCTTAGGCGGCGATATGAAGTTTTTGATTGAGAGTAAAATTTGAGAAAATGGATGACAATGCAACGGAAATTATGCAACGGAAATAGAAAATAAATGTAATTTTAGCTGCTTTTTTAAGTGATATGCCTAGGCGCTCATAAAAACAAGCAATCAATATAAATAACCAAACGTGTATGAATGTTTGTTCCTAAGCCAGCTGACACGATGACAATCGCTGTTGCATTCACTCTCATAGGCCAAAGAACTTCGCTTCTTTGTTTAGATTTTAAAATAATTTCAGTCAGTTTCAAACATGCTCAGAAACCACATCGTGTTTGTTTACGCCCGCAATGTACGAGAACAAAAGCTTCTGCGACTTTTTATAACTCAAGGAGTATGAATGTTTGTGCGTACAGACCAATTATTTGACAACGTTACGTCATCGTGGAGTATGGCTGAGATGTTGCAAGTTCTGCGGTAATTTTTATGATCGCCTGGTTATTCGTGAGGGATTTCGATGATCATAGCTCATTTTTCTCGATTGAAGTAGGGGTGGGACTATTCGAATAAAAATTATTCGTATAAAAAAACTCTTAGTCGACGCGAATTATTTATTCGTATTCGAATAGTTGTATCAAATTGGCCCCAAAATGGTCTTAAAATGATCCCATAGTGACCTAAAGCGACCGCAAGGGATCCCAAAGTGGCCCCAAAACGGTCCCAAATTGGCACCAAAATGGTACCAAAGGACTCAAAATATCGTATGCACGTACGGACAGACTGACTTTGATATACGGATCTACATATATCCGTACATGAACAGAACTACTATACCCTGTGTACAACTGGGTATAAAAACAAACAAGGCTTGTCATGACATTCAAAAATTAAAAATTACATAGGAACGTGTGTGGGTCCAGCCAGACCTATGTGTTACGAATGTGTTGGACTCATGTACAAGACGATGGGTTAAGAAGTTAACTTCTTTCACGTGTACTGGCTACACGCGGTGTTTTTTTTGATAATTTTTTAAAAGCGTGGCTTCGCCCACTTTTCAGGGAGGCATATTTGAAAATTTCACGGGTCATAACTTTTAAACTGATTACGGTAGAACGATGAAATTGGTACAAGGTATACACATGGAGTGTGGTTGCTAAGTGACCTTGCTCAATCCCGACTCTTGCGTCCTCGTTCGTGCACTCTGGGCAACGGGAGCTACTTATGCTCGCGGCAGAAAGAGAGGGAGCCCCGGTGGGGCCACTCTGACATACCTGGTTTAAGGTCTCACCGAGGTTTTTGCGTAGCGTCTGTTCACCATGAGGTGCGGCTGCAAGCGGGCGTCTGTCTTGAAGCAAGCGGCTCGCTATATAAATGTGTAAATATTTTCCAAAAACCCCGAAACGGGTTGTGCGCTGGGTTTGGGACCCGCCACGTAAAAAACTTAATTCCAATGAAAACAAAATCAAAGCCCCGGATGAGAACCCCCTTTAATGTTGACGACCCGGCAAAACGAATAAGGCATAATGATTTGGATATTAGGGCATGTACCGGGAATGTCCGGACCCTTTCAAGGGACGGTACCGCTGGCCGACTGGTTGATATCCTCGTAGGCGCAGAGGCCGACATCACCTCCCTGCAGGAAATGCGATGGACGGGGCAAGGAAAGACGACCATCGGTACTTGTGACGAATACTACAGTGGCCAGACACGCGACAAAGCGCGTGGTGTAGGATTCGTAGTGGGAAAGAGACTTCGCCGCCAAGTATTAGCGTTCATTCCTGTGGACGAGCGTCTCGCTGCGATCCGCATCAAGGCGAGGTTTTTCAACATAACATTTATCTGCGCCTATGCGCCGACTGAGGAGACGGACGACGCAGAGAAGGACTCCTTCTACGATAAACTTGAACAGACTTATGATCGCTGCCCCCAGCATGATATCAAAATCGTGCTCGGCGACTTTAATGCCAAGGTGGGCAAGGAAGGAGTCTTTGGTCGTACAGTTGGAAAATTCAGTCTCCACGATATAACATCCCCCAACGGCACTAGGTTGATTGACTTCGCCGCTGCTCGCAATATGGTCATCAGTAGTACCAGGTTCCAACATAAGCGAATACACCAAGCCACATGGATGTCCCCTGATCAAAGAACTAGAAACCAGATTGATCATGTCTTGATTGACGGCAGACATAGCTCCACCGTTCTGGACGTGCGTACACTGCGTGGTCCCAATATTGACTCTGACCATTATCTTGTAGCAGCCAAGATACGCACACGCCTCTGTGCAACGAAGAAAGTGCGCACAGTAACGGAAGGAAAGTTTGACGTCGAGAAGTTGCGCGTGACACAGATAGCTGATAATTTCTCCACTCGACTCTCACACCTGCTAGCAGAGGGCAATCCCCGACCTAACGATGTAACCGAGCAATGGAAGCATATCTCTCACTCATTGCGTACCGCCGCTGAGGCCACTATAGGTTTCCAGCTAGCCCGCAAGAACAACTGGTACGATGAGGAATGCAAAACTGCCTCGAAAAAAAAGGACGCTGCCTACAAGGAGACGTTGCGAACGGGCGCAACCCGCAGTGTATGGCAACAATATCGTGAGGCAAAGAAGGAAGAGAGACGCCTTTTCAGAAAAAAGAAAAGTGTGGCCGAAAGGCGTGAGTGTGAGGAGCTTGAGATGCTGGCTGACAGGAATGATGCCCGAAAATTCTATGAAAAGATCCGGCGGATGACGATGGAAAAGACGTCCCACCACCTGACTATGATGAAGTGAGGATAGCCATATCCCGGCTCAAAAACAACAAAGCACCTGGAAAAGACGGACTACCCGCCGAGCTGTTCAAACACGGAGGCGAAGAGCTGGTAAAAAGCATGCATCAGCTCTTATGCAGAAAAGACGGACTACCCGCCGAGCTGTTCAAACACGGAGGCGAAGAGCTGGTAAAAAGCATGCATCAGCTCTTATGCAGAATATGGTCAAACGAATGCATGCCTCCGGATTGGAATTTAAGTGTGCTTTGCCCAATCCACAAGAAAGGCGATCCCGCTAACCGCACCAAGTACGGCGGAATTAGTCTTATTGCATATAAGGTACTTTCTAGCGTGTTGTGTGAAAGGCTGAAGCCCATCGTAGACAAACTGATTGGACCTTATCAGTGTGGCTTTAGAGCTGGTAAGTCTACCATCGACCAGATTTTCACGATACGCCAAATCCTGGAGAAGACCCATGATAAAAGAATCGACACACACCATCTCTTTGTCGATTTCAAAGCCGCTTTTGACAGCGCAAAAAGGAGTTGCCTGTATGCCGCCATGTCTGAATTTGACTTCCCTGCAAAGCTTATACGGCTTTGCCAAATGACGTTGAGCAATACCAACAGCTCCGTCAGAATCGGGAAGGACCTCTCTGAGCCATTTGAAACCAAACGAGGCTTCAGACAGGGCGACTCCCTTTCGTGCGATTTCTTCAATCTGATGCTGGAGAAGATAATTCGAGCAGCAGAGCTAAACCGCAATGGTACAATCTTTTACAAGAGCGTGCAATTTCTGGCGTATGACAATGATATTGATATCATTGGCCTTAACAACCGCGCCGTAAGCGCTGCCTTCTCTGGACTGGATAAGGAAGCGAAAAAAGTGCGCCTTGCCGTGAACGAGGACAAGACGAAGTATTTGCTGTCATCAAAGAAAGAATCGGTGCACCTGCGCCTTGGCAGCCATGTCACTGTTGATAGTTACAAATTTGAAACTGTGAGGGACTTCGTCTATTTGGGAACCAGTATCAACACCGAAAATAATATCAGTCTAGAAATCCAGCGGAGAATCACTCTTGCCAACAAGTGCTACTTTGGACTGAGTAGGCAATTGAGAAGTAAAGTCCTCTCTCGAAGAACAAAGATCACGCTCTATAAGTCTCTCATCATACCTGTCCTGATGTATGGCTCAGATTCATGGACAATGTCAAGAGAAGATGAGATGGCCCTTGGAGAATTTGAGAGAAAAGTTCTCCGGAAGATTTATGGTCCTTCCCGTGATGCCAACGGCGAGTATCGAAGGAAATTTAACGATGAGCTGTACGAGCTCTACGCAGATCTGACCATAGTCCAGCGAATTAAAGCCCAAAGACTCCGCTGGCTGGGCCATGTTATGCGAATGGACAAAGAAGCTCTAGCACAGAAGGTTTTCCTATCGTCGCCTGAATTCGGCAGCAGAGGAAGGGGGAGGCCTCGACTGAGATGGAAACAACAGGTGGAGGATGAATTGAACTCCCTTGGGGTTTCCAATTGGCGTCAGTTATCGCTAAAAAGGAATGACTGGCGTGCTTTGATATGCAACGGCCAAAATCGCTTAGGCGGTTAAGCGCCAATAAATGATGAATGATGATGATGATACACATAATAGGGAGTATACCTGTTGTAGTTGGACGAAATCGCTTTCCAACCACGCCCACTTCCGAAATGGAATATTTCGAAAATCATAAGAAAACTAACGCTGGGTATTTAATGTTCGGTTTACCCGAACGTAGACTTCCTCCGGAGTGTAATGTGCTGTGGTTGCGATGTGACCTTGCCCAAATCCGACTCTTGCGTCCTCGTGCGTACACTCTGGGCAACATGAGCTATCTAGGCTCGCGGAAGAAAGAGAGGGCTGGTGGAGCCACTCTAACATACTTGGTTTAAGGGCTCACCGAGGTCTTTTGCGCAGCGTCTGTTCACCATGAGGTGCGGCTGCAAGCGGGCGTTTGTCATGAAGCAAGCGGCTCGCTACATTAATGTGTAAATATTTTCCAAAAACCCTGAAACGGGTTGTGCGTTGGGTTTGGGACCCGCCACGTAAAAAACTTAATTCCAATAAAAAGAAACTTATCAAAGTCTCGGATGAGAACTCCCTTTAATGTTGACGACACGGGAGAACAAATTAAGGATAAGGATACTAGGACATGTACGTGGAATGACCGGACCCTTTCTAGGGAGCGTACCGCTGCCTGACTGGTTGATGTCTTTGTGAACACAAAGGCTGACATCCCCGCCCTGCAGCAAATGCGATGGCCGGGGCAAGGAAAGACGACAATCGGTCTTTGACGTATACTACAGTGGCCAGGCACGCGGCAAAGCGCGTGGTTTAGGATTTGTGGTGAGAAAGAGACTTCGCCGCCAAGTACTAGCGTTTACTTCTGTGGACGAGGGTCTCACTGCGAATCAATAGCTACAGCTCCGTCAGAATCGGGAAGGACCTCTCTGAGCCATTTGAAATCAAACGAGGCTTCAGACAGGGCGACTCCCTTTCTTGCGATTTCTTTAACCTGATGCTGGAAAAGATAATTCAAGCAGCAGAGCTAAGCCGCAATGGCACAATCTTTTACAAGAGTGTGCAATTGCTGGCGTAAGCCGATGACATTGATATCATTGGCCTTAACAGCCGCACCGTAAGCGCTGCTTTCTCTGGGTTGGATAAGGAAGCGAAAAAAGTGGGTCTTGCGGTGAACGAGGACTTGGCAGCCAAGTCACCGTTGATAGCTACAAGCTTGTAACGGTGAGGAACTTCGTCTATTTAGGAACCAGCATTAACACCGAAAATAATATCAGTCTAGAAATCCAACGGAGAATCACCCTTGCCAACAAGTGTTACTTTGGCCTAAGTAGGCAATTGAGGAGTAAAGTTCTCTTTCGACAAACAAAGATCACGCTCTATAAGTCTCTCATCATACCAGTCCTGATGTACGGCTCGGAATCATGGACAGTGTCAAGAGAAGATGAGATGGCCCTTGGAGTATTTGAGAGAAAAGTTCTCCGGAAGATTTATGGTCCTTCCCGTGATGCCAACGGCGAGTATCGTAGGAAATTTGACGCTGAGCTGTACGAGCTTTACGCTGATTAAAGCGGATTAAAGCCCAAAGGCTCCGCTGGCTGGGTCATGTTATGCGAATGGACAAAGAGGCACCAGCACAGAAAGTTTTCCTATCGACACCCGAATTCGGAAGGGGGAGACGTCGACTGAGATGGAAACAACAGGTGAAGGATGACTTGAACTCCCTTGGTGTTTTCAAATGGCGTCAGTTATCGCTAAAATGAAATGACTGGCGTGCTTTGATACGAAATGGCCAAAATCGCATAGGCGGTTAAGCGCCATTATGACGCAAGCCAAGATTAGAATCATAATCACTGAAAGAGAATATTGGGAGAGAAGTTCTTCTTATGACAACGGTTCAATCCAGCACTACACAAATGGTTCGAAACTTGATGATAAAGTAGGCGGTGGGGTTTACGCCGCTCAGTTGGTACTTAAGTTTGTCTTCTGACTGCCGTACCATTGCAGCTTTTTGCAGGCAGACTGTGAATATCAACAGCGGTGATGTATACATCTTCTCCGATAGCCAAGCAGCCCTAAACGAGCTGGGGGCCTTCACATGCAAGGGGGGCACATGTAGTAGCTACTGCAGCCTACCTAGCTACCATGTACTAGCTGAATAAGGTACACATAATTAAAAATAATCATGTAATTACGTTAATCATATCAAAAATTTAATTAAAAGGCATTGAAAATAAATAGAAATTTTTATATTAATCATGCACTCGTGGCAATTATATGTACCAACTAAATGAGAAAAACTATACTACATATCATGATAAAATTGAACTGCTTTTAAATGATCAGGCCAGATCTGGCCTTTTGGTTGGTACCGAATCAAAAGCTAAAGCCGCAGGCATGGCGGGGCTGAATAGGCCCCCCATGATACTGAAAATGCTGGAAAACGTAATACTTGAATGGTGCCGCTCGTAAGCGTCTTAAGAAACTCCTGGCTAACGGTGTAAAATACGAAACCGCCTTAGCAATTCCCAAACGGCCCCAAGAGCCGACACAAAGGGAAGCGACCAATAAAAGGGGGCGATCCAATAGTATGACCCCACCAAATTTCCAAAAGAGGACAAGGCAGATGCCTCCTCCTGATGGAGAGGCAGCCTGTGCCTTAGAAACCACGGCTCACCCTGACGGTGTGTCATCAGTATCTTTTTGAGATGCCCTGACCACTACTAAGGTGGGAATAATCCCAAAGGATTATCCTAGTACCATCTGGTCTTCTGAACAAATGAAAATCATACACAGAACCAAAAACGTACATGTTTTTTACGAACAAAGTTTCATAGAAGTTCGCGTTGGTTTTTCTTAAAATATAAGAAAAATTTCATAGAATCTAAGAAAATTTTCTTACAATTTATGAATGAATACATGCTTTCTGTGTATTTGTTTACATATTTTACGAAAAAGTACTTATATTCTAGGAAATGTTCGTAAATTTCTACGAAATCTATGTACTTTTTCATTGGATACATGAACTTTTTTGGTTCAGTGTAAGGAGGGCCATTTTGAATGAAGTGTTTAAACCTCAAGTTGGCACTATTAGTCCCCGCTTCAGTATGGAATACGTCAAAAAAGTAGAGGAGTTGAAATTTAGTGGAAATATAGCGGAAAATTGGCGTGTATTCTGGCAAAATTTTCAAGTTTTCGCAATAGCTATTGAGTTGGAGAAAAAAGCAGACCCCGTAAAGGTAGCAATTTTTCTCAATGCAATTGGGCCAGATGCACTGGTTGTATTCAACTCACTAAACCTAAATGAAGCTGATCGCAAAAAATACGATGCAGTTACCAAGGCTTTTGAAGAATTTTGCAAACCTAAACGTAATGAGCTGTACGAAAGCTTTATATTTCATAGCAGATCCCAAAGGGAAGGTGAGCCATTTGACAACTTTCTAATGGAAATCAAAAAGTCAGTACGAAAGTGTGGATTTGAAAACAAATGATAAGAGACTTCAGCGGAAGCTGTTGGACGCAGCTAACCTAACTATGGAGATGGCAATAGACTTTGCAAGGGCAGCAGAGGCGGCAAATGAACAAATGGCGAAAATTCAAGGAGGCAGCGCAGCAGTGCATGTGATTCGTAAGAATGAAGTACTAGCGTTTACTTCTGTGGACGAGGGTCTCACTGCGAATCAATAGCTACAGCTCCGTCAGAATCGGGAAGGACCTCTCTGAGCCATTTGAAATCAAACGAGGCTTCAGACAGGGCGACTCCCTTTCTTGCGATTTCTTTAACCTGATGCTGGAAAAGATAATTCAAGCAGCAGAGCTAAGCCGCAATGGCACAATCTTTTACAAGAGTGTGCAATTGCTGGCGTAAGCCGATGACATTGATATCATTGGCCTTAACAGCCGCACCGTAAGCGCTGCTTTCTCTGGGTTGGATAAGGAAGCGAAAAAAGTGGGTCTTGCGGTGAACGAGGACTTGGCAGCCAAGTCACCGTTGATAGCTACAAGCTTGTAACGGTGAGGAACTTCGTCTATTTAGGAACCAGCATTAACACCGAAAATAATATCAGTCTAGAAATCCAACGGAGAATCACCCTTGCCAACAAGTGTTACTTTGGCCTAAGTAGGCAATTGAGGAGTAAAGTTCTCTTTCGACAAACAAAGATCACGCTCTATAAGTCTCTCATCATACCAGTCCTGATGTACGGCTCGGAATCATGGACAGTGTCAAGAGAAGATGAGATGGCCCTTGGAGTATTTGAGAGAAAAGTTCTCCGGAAGATTTATGGTCCTTCCCGTGATGCCAACGGCGAGTATCGTAGGAAATTTGACGCTGAGCTGTACGAGCTTTACGCTGATTAAAGCGGATTAAAGCCCAAAGGCTCCGCTGGCTGGGTCATGTTATGCGAATGGACAAAGAGGCACCAGCACAGAAAGTTTTCCTATCGACACCCGAATTCGGAAGGGGGAGACGTCGACTGAGATGGAAACAACAGGTGAAGGATGACTTGAACTCCCTTGGTGTTTTCAAATGGCGTCAGTTATCGCTAAAATGAAATGACTGGCGTGCTTTGATACGAAATGGCCAAAATCGCATAGGCGGTTAAGCGCCATTATGACGCAAGCCAAGATTAGAATCATAATCACTGAAAGAGAATATTGGGAGAGAAGTTCTTCTTATGACAACGGTTCAATCCAGCACTACACAAATGGTTCGAAACTTGATGATAAAGTAGGCGGTGGGGTTTACGCCGCTCAGTTGGTACTTAAGTTTGTCTTCTGACTGCCGTACCATTGCAGCTTTTTGCAGGCAGACTGTGAATATCAACAGCGGTGATGTATACATCTTCTCCGATAGCCAAGCAGCCCTAAACGAGCTGGGGGCCTTCACATGCAAGGGGGGCACATGTAGTAGCTACTGCAGCCTACCTAGCTACCATGTACTAGCTGAATAAGGTACACATAATTAAAAATAATCATGTAATTACGTTAATCATATCAAAAATTTAATTAAAAGGCATTGAAAATAAATAGAAATTTTTATATTAATCATGCACTCGTGGCAATTATATGTACCAACTAAATGAGAAAAACTATACTACATATCATGATAAAATTGAACTGCTTTTAAATGATCAGGCCAGATCTGGCCTTTTGGTTGGTACCGAATCAAAAGCTAAAGCCGCAGGCATGGCGGGGCTGAATAGGCCCCCCATGATACTGAAAATGCTGGAAAACGTAATACTTGAATGGTGCCGCTCGTAAGCGTCTTAAGAAACTCCTGGCTAACGGTGTAAAATACGAAACCGCCTTAGCAATTCCCAAACGGACTACTAAGCTGGGAATAATCCCAAAGGATTATCCTAGTACCATCTGGTCTTCTGAACAACTGAAAATCATACACAGAACCAAAAACGTACATGTTTTTTACGAACAAAGTTTCATAGAAGTTCGCGTTGGTTTTTCTTAAAATATAAGAAAAATTTCATAGAATCTAAGAAAATTTTCTTACAATTTATGAATGAATACATGCTTTCTGTGTATTTGTTTACATATTTTACGAAAAAGTACTTATATTCTAGGAAATGTTCGTAAATTTCTACGAAATCTATGTACTTTTTCATTGGATACATGAACTTTTTTGGTTCAGTGTAAGGAGGGCCATTTTGAATGAAGTGTTTAAACCTCAAGTTGGCACTATTAGTCCCCGCTTCAGTATGGAATACGTCAAAAAAGTAGAGGAGTTGAAATTTAGTGGAAATATAGCGGAAAATTGGCGTGTATTCTGGCAAAATTTTCAAGTTTTCGCAATAGCTATTGAGTTGGAGAAAAAAGCAGACCCCGTAAAGGTAGCAATTTTTCTCAATGCAATTGGGCCAGATGCACTGGTTGTATTCAACTCACTAAACCTAAATGAAGCTGATCGCAAAAAATACGATGCAGTTACCAAGGCTTTTGAAGAATTTTGCAAACCTAAACGTAATGAGCTGTACGAAAGCTTTATATTTCATAGCAGATCCCAAAGGGAAGGTGAGCCATTTGACAACTTTCTAATGGAAATCAAAAAGTCAGTACGAAAGTGTGGATTTGAAAACAAATGATAAGAGACTTCAGCGGAAGCTGTTGGACGCAGCTAACCTAACTATGGAGATGGCAATAGACTTTGCAAGGGCAGCAGAGGCGGCAAATGAACAAATGGCGAAAATTCAAGGAGGCAGCGCAGCAGTGCATGTGATTCGTAAGAATGAAGATGGGTTAGATAAAGGTAACAAATTTACTAAGAATTATATCGATAATTGTATATTCTGTGCTAGGTCGCATTTGAAGGGCAAATATCCAGCGAACAATTTTACTTATATTTGGATTCTGTTGAGTATTTAGCTGACGCAAAAATGTGGTATGAAAACATAAAGGTACATGGGAAAATAACTAAATTTAAGCTCGATGCGGGAGCTATGGTAAATATATTGCCTGAGAAATTCATACATGGTTATAAACATTTAAAAGTAGGGAAGAGCTCTGAATATTTAGTAGCATACAACGGCAGGAAAATTGAAAGTATCGGAGTCGTAGAATTGTTATGCACATTTAAAGAAAAAACGCAGAAGATTAAATTTTTCATAATAAGGCTGTGTGCCAAACGGTTTAAAAAAGCAAATTTTTACAGAGCGATGTTAAATTCTGACAGTTATCGTGGTGAATATAAAAGTCAGAATTTGCCCTAGCCCTGGGGGCTAGGTCAAATTTTGACAATCAATAATGTGAGCACAGGGATGCATGTGCTGTTAACATTCATATTATTTCATATAAATTTATGTTCACATGCGTTATTTAACACTAAAATATAATATAATGCGAATAATACGCAATATAAAGTGTATTCGTCTAAAAGTTCAGTACGAATCATTCAGCAACGAAATGTTTCTCTTTTCTGTGACATTCTCTCTCAATGAGTGATGATTGATAATTTTTACGCGAACGCGAAATGTACAAAAATTTTGCAAGTTCAGCTGTCAGCTGATACCACGGTTGCATGTCATACAAAATATAGGCGCGAAAATCAAAATCAGCTGATTTCCGTGATTGCTAGTTCGTGCTGGACCAAATTTGTCCAGCAAGAATTATCAGCTTCTCTCGAAATTAAATGTCGTTTTGCTCTCTAATTCCTCTCTCCTTGCTGGATAATTTTTCATCGCGAACGCGATTTTACCACAAAAGAAGATAATTTGTACAAATTTGTACAAATTATTTGCATGGCGAACGCAACTATAAATGCATGAAAAACTCGTAAAATGAGAATTGATTCACGAAGCATCTGCTTTTGCACGTGCTTTTTCCATACGTCAAAATTTACTACTGTCATAATTTAACGTTTCGTTTGGCACAACAAAATGGCAAATATTCGTTCACCATAGGAAATTTGTTCACCTCATTTTACTCTGACGAAAAATGTTTTCAATTAGCACACAGCCTAAGTAGTGAAGTTAGCTCTATTCCGATTTTGGGTCTCAACGCTTGTTGTAATTTGGGTCTAATTAAACGAATTAATTGCATAAAGAAAATGACTAAAAAAGATTTTATTTTAAAAAATAGTAGTGTTTTCGACGGCTTAGGCAATTTTTTGCAAGATTTTACAATTAAAATTAATGAAAGTGCGAAATCGTTCGCAAGACCAGCATCTCGCATACTTCTAGCGCTTAGAAAACCATTAAAAGACGAGTTAATGATTTTATGCGAAAAAGGTATCATTGAGAAGTGGGACAAGGCAAGCGAATGGGTATCAAATATTGTTATAGTTGAAAAACCTAACAAAAAATTGAGGATTTGTCTGAACCCACAAGAGCTAAATAAGTGTATAAAAAATAACTTCTACGAAATCCCAACGTTTGGACACAGAATATCTAGATTAACTAACAAAAACATTTTTTCGGTACTGGACCTAAAAGAAGGGTTTTGGCAAATATCTTTAGATGAAAATTCAAAAAATCTTTGCACTTTTAGTACTCCTTTTGGCTGCTACAGGTTCAAACGTTTGCCTTTTGGCATTAAAATAGCTCCTGAAGTTTTCCAAAAGGCCAATGAAGATAACTTCGGTGATATAAAGAATGTAATTGTATATATCGATGACATCCTTATTGCCGAAGAGAATGAGGAAGAACATGATAAAACTCTCCAGTTAGTTATACAAAGGGCTCGTGAAAAAAACGTTAAGTTTAATAAGGAAAAGCTCCAATTCAAACAAAGAGAAGTTAGATTTTTAGGGCATCTAATATCTAATGAAGACATAAGTCATGGTCTGGGGAGGTTGAAGGGAATTGAGGATTTTGGAACGCCGAAAAGTAGAAAAGATCTACAAAGGCTAATGGGTTTCATAAACTATTTAAGAGAGTTTATACCAAATTTATCTGAAGTATCCAGTTCATTAAAAGCGTTATGAAAAAGGACATCGTTTTCGAATGGGTGCCGATACATGATGCGTGTTTAGATACCATAAAAAAATTAATCATCAATGCTCCTACATTGAAACCCTTTAACGTTGAGGAAAAATCTATATACAAACAGACGCATCAAAGGCTGGTTTGGGCAGTGTTCTTTTGCAGAATAAAAGACCAATTTGTTTTGCGTCTAGAAGTCTCACAGATGCAGAAACGCTTTATGCCCAAATCGAAAAAGAAATGCTGGCAATTGTGTTCGCTTGTCACAAGTTTCACTCTTACATATACGGTCGTAACGTTGAAGTGAAAACTGACCATAAGCCTCTGTTAGGAATTATGAAAAAGGGTTATTCAAAAATACCATCAACTAAGTTGCAAAGAATGAAACTAAGGGCCACTTTCATAAAAGCCGATAACGCCTAATCGGTGATTAACTTGACAGCTGACCATACAAAATACGTCAATTAAACTCCGGTTAGTCGTTATCAGCTTTTATGCAAGCGGCCCTAAAATTGGAAAAATACAATTTAAATTTTAACTTTCTACCAGGGAAATATTTATACCTAGCTGATTGGCTTTCTCGAAGTTATTCGCAACTAAATGAACCAACAGATGCAATTGAAGGGATAAATGAAATGGTGCATACCATCAACGTGAGCGAAGAGAGAAAGATTAAAATTCAAGAGGAAACAAAGAAAGACAAAGTTTTGAAACTGGTAGAAGAATATTTAAAAATAGGTTGGCCAAACCGTAAAGAGAGCATTGATCCCTTATATATTTGGAAACATAGAATGAACCTTATGCTAGAAGATGGTATAGTATTTTTTGAAGATAGGATTCTTGTACCAGATTCTCTTAGGCAAGAATTTCTTTTACAACTTCATAAGTCGCATCTTGGAATGGAAAAAACCAAAAACAGGGCAAAAAAATTGGTATATTGGCCTGGTATGGGTGAAGATATAGAGTCGATGGTCAACAAATGTAACATTTGTCAAAAATATAAATCCGCAAACAAGAAAGAGCCTCTACTGAATCATGCCATACCAGGTGGACCATACGAAAAGTTGGGAATGGATGTTATGACAGTTGGGTGTAAAGATTTTTTGATAATAGGAGAGTATTTCTCCAAGTACTTAGACATTGTTCCATTAACTAGGAAAACAGCAAAAGCTATCACAGATAAGCTTGTAGTCGTTTTTTCTATACATGGCATTCCTGTGGAAATAGTGGCAGACAATGTTCCTTTCGGGTCATTCGAATTTTTAAAATGGGCAAAAGAGTTAGACATTACAACAAGTAGCCCACTGTACAAGTAGCCCACTGTACCCAAAACCGAATGGGTTTGCTGAACGAATGGTGCAAATTGCAAAAAAGTTGGTTCTTAAATGCAACGATGATAAAACTAATTTATGGCTTGCGTTGCTAGAATATAGAAATACGCCCATTAAAAATTCAGAGTTATCCCCCACGCAGTTGTTAATGGGTAGGCAAACAAGGACATTAGTACCAGGAAGAAATACATTTTTTAGAACTGAAAAGTAAAACAATATCATACAAACAACTATAAAACATAATAACATTGCAAACAAACAATATTATGATCGTAACGCGACCCATAGAAAAGAATTTAAAGTTGGAGATAGTGTATGGGTTAAGGAAAGAAAATATTGGGTACCGGGTAAAATTATAAATAAACATAAAAACCCTCGATCCTATGAAATAGAAAGGGATGGAAGGCCATTCCTAGTTTTCTAAGAATTCGTAATTAAAAAAAAAAAAATTAAAAATAAATGTATAATTACATTTACATTTCTACATAAATTGTTATTATTTTGAAAAAAAAAAAAAAATATATATATATATATATATATATACTTATATATTCTTATATGTTTGTAAGGTGCTTAGTTTGATGACCTTTTCATATAGGAAGTGCGCACTTCGGCTACTTCTGGCTACTTCGATGACCGTCACCATTAGCTTTTTATGTAAAGTGCGCAGTTTGGTGACAGTCATCAAAAATAAAATCGAAGGATAAAGTGAGTTGTTTGGTGACGGTTATCAAACTATCCACTTTAAATTAGATGACGTGTTTGGTGACGGTTATCAAACAAAGCACTTTAGCTTAAAGTGAATAGTTTGATGACACTTCACCTATTGCTGTTCCGTGACCGTCATCAAAGTGCCCACCGTTCCTTTTAGAAAAGAAAAACAAGTAAGGACCGGCTGTTTTCGGCTGTTTCATGAAGTAGATAATTTTTATTTGAGGAAAAAGTAATTTTATATAAAAATCCTCGTATCTGAACGATCGGTTGTAGAGGATATATATATATATATATACATATATATAAGAAAGTTCAAACGCTCATAACTCAAGAACCCCTGCAGCGATTTGGATGATTGACACCAATTCAGATTGTTCTCTGGCCAGAATAGGAGAATATCCTAAAAAATTCCCGAAAAATCCTGCGGGACATGAATGGCAGCACCCATCAGTTTTGTCATATTTTCTTAAAGAATGTGATGGTAAATCTGATATTCATACCCAGCAAGCATGGCTCAACTTTTTCTGAAACCTTTGAAAAACTGTACAGTTATCAAGTTGATATCCACACAACTCTGCAATGTTTCTCCAACCTTAGAAATATTTTGATAACTTTGTAGTTCTTAAGTTTATATCCAACATCATTCTCCAAGTATTCTACAGTTTTGAGCTATTTTGATAATTGAATAGTTCTCAAGTTGATACCCAACATCATTCTCCAAGTATTCTCTAACCTTTGAGTTATTTTGATAACTTTATTGTTCTCAAGTTGATACCCAACATATTATTCAAGCTCCAGCTTTTAATACTCAAATTAAATTTTATTAAATTAATTAAAGAGCTTATACTGAAATTTGTGTAAATAAACATTTAATGTCAACTAGTTAATAGCGTTTTAAATTATAAAACTCGTGGTTTATATTTTTCGATATTTATATTCAAAGTCGCATTCATACCCGAGCATGAGGGCAGTGATATCCAGAAATGTAATAATCCAAGATCCGCTCCCATAACAAATATTAAATTTTTGTAGAATAAATATTTTATTGTAATTAAAAAAAAAATTAAAAACAAAACTAAACTGTTTCTTTAAGAAAAAAGAATTCAAGTAAGTAATTCCAGCCTCAGGAACGTGAAATTATATGGGAAGAGCACCAAAGGAGCTGCAATCTCTCTGCTGGTGTTGGCAAACTATGGGCATCCGTCAAATCCGACAATGCTTATCATCTGAGTGATTGTCAGGCGTCTATTATTTAACTTCTACATATCAAAGCTCCCTTCCCCACCAGAACGGGTCACCATCGTTTCCTACGCCGACGAATGTACGATAACCAGCTAGTAGACGAAACCAATAGCTATCTCCCCAATCTTCCCGGTTTCTTTACCGCACGCATTCTAACTTTGTCACTGACCAAGTCCAGGACGAAATTGTTCACAAAATGGAATAAACAGATGAGCTCGGAGCTGGACGTCCACGTCGATGATGTCACACTGCCGACCGTCTTCTGCCCTAAAATCTTTCCTTTCCTTTTCGTTTACCTTCCATTCTTTCCTTAGATTTCCTTTGCTCTCCCTTCCTATCCTTAACTTTCCTTTCTTTTCCATTTCTTGCCTTTCGTTTCATTTCCTTTACTTCCTTTTCCTTTATTTACCTTTCTCTTCCTTCACTCTCCTTTCCTTTCCTTTCCCTTCTTTCCTTTCCTTTCCATTCCTTTCCTTTAATTTCCATTCCATACCCTTCCCTTCCTTTCCTTTCCCTTTATTACCTTTCCTCTCTTTTCCCTTTCCTTTCCTTCTCTCCTTTCCTTTCCATCGCTTTTCTTTTATTTTCTTTACATTCCTCTAAAAAACTTTTCTTTTCTTTCTCTTTCCTTTCCAACCGCTTTCTGTCCTTTATTTACTTTTCCTGTCCTTTTATTTCCTTTCCATCACATTCCCTTCCTTTCCTTTCCCTTATTTTCCTTTCCTTTCTTCTGCTTTCTTTTATTTTGCTTTCCTTATCTTTACTCTCTCTTCCTCTCCTTTCCTATACCTTCTTCTCCTTTTCTTTCCATTCCCTTAACTTCCCGCCCCTTCCCTTCCTTTCATTTCATTTAATTTCCATTCCTTTCCTTTCTTTTCATTGCCTTACCTTTCCTATTTTTTTGTTTACTTTCCTTTTCTTACTTTTCCTTTCCTTACCTTTACTCTCCTTTCCTTTCATTTCTGTTCCCTACTTTCCTTCCCTTTCCAATAATATCCTTTATTTTCCTTTCATTTATTCTCTTTTCCTTCCCTTTCCATCACCCTCCTATCCCTTCCTTTCATTCCCTTTCCTTTCCTTGCCGTTCCATTATTATCTCTTGCTGAACTGCAGGCAATTCCTTCTGAACTGCCACAAGCCAGCACATCCAAACCGTCATCTTTTGGACATAAATTCGCCCCCGAGAGACATAAGGAAACATCTCCGTAAGCATTA
>CAXKVI010000006.1:1175241-1247953 GCA_964058755.1 Campiglossa producta
CTTCCTGGAAAGCCTAAGACAGATCGCGGAACTGGATATAAAGGACTTGATGGCCTTCATTAAGTCATCTAAGTGGTTCGAGGAGGAATAACGGTGTCGGTTTAGGAGTGTCAGTCCCGGGATTCTGCTATGTGGAAAATCCCAACAACTCTGGGATTTCCATATGGCTGGGTCCCGAGACTGACTTTCCTTGTGTTCGTGGTATCACAACGGGCCTTTCAAAACTGGCCTAAGTGTGCCTCTGCGGCAGCCGCTTGAACCTAACCTAACCTTGTCACCGACCAAGTCCACGACGACATTGTTCACGAATTTCCTTTCTTTCCCATTCTTTGCCTTTCGTGTCATTTCCTTTCCTGTATTTTCCTTTATTTACCCTTCCCTTCCTTCACTCTCCTTTCCTTACCTTTCCTTTCCATTCCCTTCTTTCCTTTCCTTTCCCTTACTTTCCTTTCCTTTACTTTCCATTTCCATACCCCTTCCCTTCCTTTCCTTTCCTTTCCCTTTATTACATTTCCTTTCCTTTACTCTCCTTTCTTTTCTATTCCTTTCTCTTCCCTTCCCTTCCCTTCACTTCCCTTCCCTTCCCTTCACTTCCCTTCCTTCCCTTCCCTTCCCTTCCCTTCCCTTCCCTTCCCTTCCTTCCCTTCCCTTCCCTTCCCTTCCCTTCCCTTCCCTTCCCTTCCCTTCCCTTCCCTTCCCTTCCCTTCCTTCCCTTCCCTTCCCTTCCCTTCCCTTCCCTTCCCTTCCCTTCCCTTCCCTTCCCTTCCCTTCCCTTCCCTTCCCTTCCCTTCCTTCCCTTCCCTTCCCTTCCCTCCCTTCCCTTCCCTTCCCTTCCCTTCCCTTCCCTTCCCTTCCCTTCCCTTCCTTCAATCCCCTTCCCTTCCCTTCCTGTCCTTTCCTCTATTTTTTACCTTTCCTTTCCTTTCCCTTCCTTTCCTTTTTCATTACATACCCGTCCCTTCCACTCCTTTCCTTTCCCTTTATTACCTCCCTTTATTTACTCTCCTTTCTTTTCTACTCCTTTCCCTTCCCTTCCCTTCCCGTCCTTCCTTTCCCTTCCCTTCCCTTCCTGTCCTTTCTTCTCATTTCCCTTTACTTTTCTTTTCCTTTCTTTTCCTTTCCCTTACTTCAGTCTCATTTCCTTTCCTTTCCCTTTATTACCTTTCCTTTCCTTTACTCTCCTTTCTTTTCTATTCTATCTATCTCTCTGCTGGGGCTGGTAAACTATGGGCAATTGTCAAATCCGACAAAACTCTGTCGCCAATTATCTGAGTGATCGTCAGGCGTCGGTGCCTTTTTAGACCCAGAAGGGTTCCACATTGTGGTGTCCTTTCCCAATTATTGTTTAACTTCTACATATCAAAGCTCCCTTCCCCACCAGAACGAGTCACCATCGTTTCCTACGCCGACGAATATACGATAATGAGCTAGTAGACGAAACCAATTGCTATCTCCCCAATCTTCCCGGATTCTTCACCGCACGCAATCTAACTTTGTCACTGACCAAGTCCACGACGACATTGTTCACGAAATGGAACGTCCAGTATTTTTTTCACGTAGAACATCTTCATTGACCGCGCTTCAAAAATGTACCCCTTCCTTTCCTTTCCTTCTCCTTTCAATCGCTTTCCTTTTCTTTCATTTCCTTTTCGTTTACCTCCCTTTTCTTTCCTTACATTTCCTTTGCTCTCCCTTCCTATCCTTTACTTTCCTTTCTTTTCCATTCCTTGCCTTTCGTTTCATTTCCTTTCCTTTCCTTTACATCCTTTTCCTTTCCATCGCTTTCCTTTTCTTTCCTTTCCTTTTTGTTTACCTCCCTTTTCTTTTCTTACATTTCCTTTGCTCTTCCTTCCTATTCTTTACTTTCCTTTCTTTTCCATTCCTTGCCTTTCGTTTCATTTCCTTTACTTCCTTTTCCTTTCTTTTCCTTTATTTACCTTTCTCTTCCTTCACTCTCCTTTCCTTTCCTTTCCTTTCTTTTCCTTTCCTTTCCTTTCCCTTCTTTCCTTTCCTTTCCTTTACTTTCCATTCCATACCCTTCCCTCCCTTTCCTTTCCTTACCTTTCCTTTACTCTCCTTTCTATTCTATTCCTTTCCCTTCCCTTCCTTTCCTTTCTTCTTTTTCCCTTTCTTTTCCTTCTCTCCTTTCCTTTCCTTTAAATAACTTTCCTTTTCTTTCTCTAACCTCTCTTTACTTTTCCTGTCCTTTCATTTCCTTTCCTTTCCATTAAATTCCCTTCCCTTCCTTTCCTTTCCTTTCCGTTCCCTTCTTTTCCTTTCCTAACCTCTGCTTTCTCTAATTTTGCTTTCCTTACCTTTACTCTCCCTTCCCTTCCTTTTCTTTCCCTTATTCTCCTTTTCTTTCCATTCCCTTAACTTCCCACCCCTTCCATTCCCTTCATTCCTTTCCTTTACTTTCCTTTTCTTACTTTTCCTTTCCTTACCTTTACTCTCCTTTCCTTTCATTTTCGCTCCCTCCTTTCCTTCCCTTTCTAATAATATCCTTTATTTTCCTTTTATTTCTTTTCCTTCCCTTTCCTTCACCCTCCTCTCCCTCCTTTCCTTCCCTTGCCTTTCTTTCCCGTTCCATTGTTATCCCCTAATTTTCTTTCTTTTCGATTCCTTTTCTTTCCTTTACTCTGCTTTCGCTTCCCTTTCCTCTCCTTTTCCTTTAGTTACCTTTCCTTTCCTTCAATCTTCTTTCCATCACTCTCCTTTCCTTTCGTTCCCTTTCCGGTCCTTTCCACTCATATCCTTTATTTTCCTTTCATTTCATTTCGTTTTCTTTCCTTTATTTTCCGACAACATGGTGTTAAGCTCCTCCATTGGTTGTTTTTTATTTTTTAATATTGAGCAATAGCGACCGTATTCCAAATATGTAAATGTCAAGCAGACTTTTCACATAGTACAACTCCTTCCTATCTGTCTTCGCCTTCACACTATCTCCCTCCCTTTTTCTCTTCATTGCCCTCTTTTCCTTTACCACGCCCCTCTTCCTCTATATCCAATTCGCCTAACACCTTATTATAGCAAAATAAAATGGGCTACAAAACATTCTAAAAATTTTGAGAAAAACCTTTAAAATTTTCGAATTTTGCATAACTTTTTCAAATATATTTTACAATTAATCCATTAGATCTTGATCCATACTTGTATAGGAAATTAGCTAAAATTATTCTACTGAGGCTAAAGTTGGTAAAAATTGCAAAAAACCTTAAATATAAACGACAGATAACAAATGGTCATTATTGTGACATATATCATATATAAATTCGTCGAATTTTTGCGAATTTTGCATAACTTTTTCAAATATATTTTATAATTAATTCATTAGATCTTGATCCATACTTGCATAGGAAATTAGCTAAAATTATTCTACTGAGGCTAAAGTTGGTAAAAATTGCAAAAAACCTTAAATATAAACGACAGATAACAAATGATCATTATGGTGACATTTATCATATATAAATTCGTCGAATTTTTGCGAATTTTGCATAACTTTTTCAAATATATTTTATAATTAATTCATTAGATCTTGATCCATACTTGCATAGGAAATTAGCTCAAATTATTCTACTGAGGCTAAAGTTGGTAAAAATTGCAAAAAACCTTAAATATAAACGACAGATAACAAATGGTCATTATTGTGACATATATCATATATAAATTCGTCGAATTTTCGCGAATTTTGCATAACTTTTTCAAATATATTTTATAATTAATTCATTAGATCTTGATCCAAACTTGCATAGGAAATTAGCTAAAATTATTCTACTGAGGCTAAAGTTGGTAAAAATTGCAAAAAACCTTAAATATAAACGACAGATAACAAATGGTCATTATGGTGACATTTATCATATATAAATTCGTCGAATTTTTGCGAATTTTGCATAACTTTTTCAAATATATTTTATAATTAATTCATTAGATCTTGATCCATACTTGCATAGAAAATTAGCTAAAATTATTCTACTGAGGCTAAAGTTGTTAAAAATTGCAAAAAACCTTAAATATAAACGACAGATAACAAATGGTCATTATTGTGACATATATCATACCAAGGCGAATAAATTTACAGGTGACTTTTTCCCACCATATGACTTCTTCTTCTTCCTTGAAAATCCAATCGTAGCTGTCAAATTTCTTATGTTGTTGCTTTGTCTGACATTTTTAGGCACAAGGAGTGTGTGCGTGCGTGTAGATCTGAATTCGCTCGAACACACCTGTAATGAATTCGCCTTGTATCATACAGTGTCTCACAAAAGTATTTTGCTTTTGATGGTGTTCAAGAAAACTGCCGACTATTTATATATTTCGCAAACATTTTTTTATACCTTTCATGAACATGAAATGGTATTATAACTTTGGTCCGATGTTTGTAAATATGAGAAGAAGAAGAGATAGACCCATCAATAAGTATACCGAAATGATCAGGATGACGAGATGAGTTGATTTAGCCATGTCCGTCTGTCCGTCTGTCTGTTTGAACGCAAACTAGTCCCTCAATTTTTGAGATATCTGGCTGAAATTTTGTATGTGGCCACCATTTTGTAATATAGGAATCATTTGTCGGAACTGACAAGATCGGACCAGTATAACATATAGCCCCCATACAACCGATTGTTCAGATATAAGGTTTTTTGGCCAAAACTTCTGCAATTAAAAAGTTAGGAACGTAAAATTTTGCAACTCGATTACTTTCTATTTATGTAGTGTATATAGTGAAAATCAACAAGATCGGGCAAATGTAACATATAGCCCCCATACAACCGATTGTTCAGATATAAGGTTTTTTGGCCAAAACTTCTGCAATTAAAAAGTTAGGACCGTAAAATTTTGCAACTCGAGTACTTTCTATTTATGTAGTGTATATAGTGAAAATCAACAAGATCGGGCAAATTTAACATATAGCCCCCATACAACCGATTGTTCAGATATAAGGTTTTTTGACCAAAACTTCTGCAATTAAAAAGTTAGGAACGTAAAATTTTGCAACTCGAGTACTTTCTATTTATGTAGTGTATATAGTGAAAATCAACAAGATCGGGCAAATATAACATATAGCCCCCATACAACCGATTGTTCAGATATAAGGTTTTTTGGCCAAAACTTCTGCAATTAAAAAGTTAGGACCGTAAAATTTTGCAACTCGAGTACTTTCTATTTATGTAGTGTATATAGTGAAAATCAACAAGATCGGGCAAATGTAACATATAGCCCCCATACAACCGATTGTTCAGATATAAGGTTTTTTGACCAAAACTTCTGCAATTAAAAAGTTAGGACCGTAAAATTTTGCAACTCGAGTACTTTCTATTTATGTAGTGTATATAGTGAAAATCAACAAGATCGGGCAAATGTAACATATAGCCCCCATACAACCGATTGTTCAGATATAAGGTTTCTTGGCCAAAACTTCTGCAATTAAAAAGTTAGGAACGTAAAATTTTGTATCTCGAGTACTTTCTATTTATGTAGTGTATATAGTGAAAATCAACAAGATCGGGCAAATGTAACATATAGCCCCCATACAACCGATTGTTCAGATATAAGGTTTCTTGGCCAAAACTTCTGCAATTAAAAAGTTAGGAACGTAAAATTTTGCATCTCGAGTACTTTCTATTTATGTAGTGTATATAGTGAAAATCAAAAAGATCGGGCAAATGTAACATATAGCCCCCATACAACCGATTGTTCAGATATAAGGTTTTTTGGCCAAAACTTCTGCAATTAAAAAGTTAGGAACATAAAATTTTGCAACTTGAGTACTTTCAATTTATGTAGTGTGTAGAGGAAAATCAAGAAGATCGGGTAAATATAACATATAGCCCCATACAACCGGTTGTTCCGATATAAGGTTTTTTGGCCAATACTTACGCATTTAAAAAGTTAGGAACGTAAAATATTGCACCTTTAGTACTTTCTACATATGTAATGTGTATAGTGTAAGTCAGTACAATTGAACACGTATAATATATAGCCTCCATACAATCGATTGTTCCGATAACTCGGATCCTATTATTTTGTAAGTTTTTTTAAATTATAACAAAGATGTGTAATGTGTATAGTAAATATAGTTAAATTGACACAGGCTGTACTGGGGATCGAACAGTGAAAATCGTGACGCTTATTCATGAAAGGTATATAGCCTTCGGCACAGCCGAAGACAGCTTTCCTTACTTGTTTTTTTGTAAGTCTTCATTTATTCAACCATGTTCTTAAAACTATGTAAATCAGTCATTAAAACAAAAAAAAAATAATAATCCAGGTACAAAATGAAACTTAGATAATTCATATGTGATTTTTAGCTCACAAAAGTATTTTGCTTCTGACGAAAGTTTGCATTTAAAAGCGTTTTAATCACGGCCGTAGCCAGCAGTGAACATTTGGGTGAGCTCGACCAATTTCGAGTGAGCTGAAATTTTTTCTAGTAAAAATCGTATCAGCTGTAATATCAGGCACCTTTTTTATTGATTAAGTCGTAAATCGAATGAATACAAATCAACTTATTTCAAAAATGCATATTGAACGTTAATAAAGTTGTATTTCCCTATTTTTGTTGGCAAATTTACACAGTAAAAAATTAAAGACTACTTTTTTTAAATTTAATACCAAATAGTATTATTTTAAGACCCTGAAAAAGTTTGGAAATTAAATTTGAAGTAATGGTTTTAAAAAAATACCAAAATTATACTAAAACGCTCTCTCTCTCAATTTTGGCAATTAAATTAGTCGAAATGGTCTTAAAATAATACCAAAATAATACCTGTTCTCGGAAAATGGTATTAATTTAATACTTTTTGGCGTTTTTATATATAAACACCAAATTGGTATTAAATTTAGACTATTCTTTTTACTGTGTTTTGCGTACATATTTTTAATGAATTCAATGTCTTTTTTTCAAAAGCAAGAAATGAAAGATCTCGTAGCCGTTGATCGGTCATTGTTGAACTCTGAATCGCATCTATTCTTGAAAGCGCAGAAAATTATGATTCGTTGATTGATGTACTTCCGCCAAATGTCTCCATGGCCTCAAAAAGGCAATACGTTGTTGAAAATGCACTTTTGACGGGAAACAATATTTGAAGAATACTTTTGTCATTCGATTCAGGTTTATTTTTCTCATTAATGAGAAAACTCTTCTCATAACGGCAATATTATTTGAAGTTCAGCCAATGATTTCAAAACGCCGTAGTCAAAATTTCCATCCAAAAAGTTGTTTGCAACTTCGACTGCATTCAGGATATTATTATTTTTTTCGAATCGTTCATTCATTTCCAAAATAATCGAGTCAATTATTTCGAAATAAATGCGCTTTAATGAAGAATCATTCTTCAAGAATGTTCATCAATATCACGCTCACCCAGCGGATTCGCTTCGACGTCGAAATCTTAACGGTCTCGGAACCGGCGCATATTCAACGTCGTCAAGTTTTTTTTAGCTGAGCCTAGAAATTCGGAACATCCAAAAGCTAAACGCATATAGTCTGCACCAAAATCATGTCCTGCTCCATCCTTTATTTTTATCAACGAATTGAGTAGCTTATCGAAGTTAAGTTAAGTTGTTTGACTTGATCAAAGAAAAGTCGAGATTCAGAATTATTTTTCACGATTTCTACAACGACAAGATGAAGGCGATGATTAATGCAATGTACATATGGTATTTTGCGATCAAAATATATCTGCATCAATGCTTGTAAACTGCCCAACCGACCACTCATTACCGCTGCTCCATCAAAACACTGGCTCAAAATCTTTTTGCAAACACTTGCAAGCGATCGATGATCAGTTGGCAGAATCCTTTGGCTGTGATATCATCAGCTTTTTCGAAAGAAAATATCTCCTTCCCACTTCTGTCTGTTGAACCATCTGCCATTAGTGTTAAATATGTAGATTCATTTAGCTCTATGGCAATTAATTCACGAAGACAATTTGCAATAATGTTGATAATTTCATTTTGTATCTGAGGCGATTTATAGATGGCTTTTATATAAATTGAACGGTAGTATTTTTTAATATTAGTTTTGGGCATTCATAAAATGAAATTTAATCGTTTCAAAAGTATATGTTTGCGTTAGCATGCATGAACACTGATCTATGGCAACATTTTATTAAATGCAAACAAATTTTGAACTGTAATAATTTTTTTTCAAATCGATTCTAGTCGGAAATTTGGAAATATTTCAATAAAATTTTAGGGTGAGCTCGACCAATTTTTGGGTGAGCTCAGCTCACCCAAGCGTGCCACTGGCTACGGCCGTGGTTTTAATACTTCGAATGATAGCCCTTGTTTTTGATAATGGCATCCAAACGCTTAGGAATGGATTCCACAAGCTTTTTACAAAATTCCACGGTTATTTTTTCCCATTCTTCCAGCAATACTGCTTTCCGGTCACTTTTTGATGAAATTTTGTGCTTCCGTACCTGATCTTCCAGGTAGGCCCAGAGATTTTCTATGGGATTAATGTCAGGACTTTGGGGAGGTGTTGGCAAGTGTTTTGTGTTAAAAAGTATCCACATTCTAACGTCATAGGCCGTGTGTTTAGGGTCGTTGTCTTGTTGGAATAAAAACTCAGTATTTGACATGCCCATTTTTTCTGCACTGGAGTGTAAATTCTCCTTGAGAATGGACAAATAAACACGCTTATCGATAGTACCTTCTATAAAAACGATTTTCCCAACTCCCTGAGCGGACATACAGCCCCAAACCATGACAGACCCTCCACCATGCTTAACAATTGCTTTAATGTTTTTTAGTTTCAGCTCTTCATTTGGCTTCCGCCATACCATACCTCGACCATCGGATCCAAAAATGTTGTACTTGCTCTCATCACTAAACACTACTGTTTTCCAGAAGTCGAAACCTTTCGATTTGTGCTTTTGAGCGAACAAAAATCGCTTTTCTTTATTGACTTTAGAAATTAATGTTTTTTCCGCGCAACTCGACCGTGAATACCATTGCTTCTAAGAACTCTACGAACTGTCTCGTCCGATATTTGGGTTTCTAATGTTGCCTGAAGCTGGGCATTAATTTTGGGAGCTGAGATATGGGGATTATCTCGATTTTCTTTTAAAATTTCACGTTCTTCTCTCACCGTTAGTACTTTTGGTCGGCCGCATCTTGGAATATTTTCTAAATTACGTCGATCTTTGCATCGTTTTATCAAATTTTCAATTGTTTGACGACACCTACTAAACATTTCACAAATGTATTTAACACTTTTTCCTTTATTGTGCAGATACATTATAATTTTTTTTCTCAGATGTACTTAATTCTTTGGCTTTTGGCATTTTTGATGCTCACAGTACCAGAATAAAAACTGAAATGCATCAAAGAAAGTAATATAGTGATAAGAATACGTGTCTGCAGCCACCCGCTTCGCGAAAACTAAAAAAAAAAGCGAACAAATCGCAGCGACAACCGGTTTTCAAAGCAATAGGCAAAATACTTTTGTGAGATAACAACTGCGTCGTGTAGCGGTTTTTTTGTTGTAGCGGCATGCAATTTTTAATTGCTGTTTGGACAATTTGTTGAAGGAATGTGTAGTGAGTAGAGTTTGCATTTCAATAATGAAGAAAGTCCCCACACTGCAACAGAAACTTGAAATATGTCCGCTCAAAGAAATATGCAAAATACTTTTGTGAGACACTGTACATAAATTCGTCGAATTTTTGCGAATTTTGCATAACTTTTTCAAATATATTTAACAATTAATCCATTAGATCTTGATCCATACTTGTATAGGAAATTAGCTAAAATTATTCTACTGAGGCTAAAGTTGGTAAAAATTGCAAAAAATCTTAAATATAAACGACAGATAACAAATGGTCATTATGGTGATATTTATCATATATAAACTCGTCGAATTTTTGCGAATTTTGCATAACTTTTTCAAATATATTTTATAATTAATTCATTAGATCATGATCCATACTTGCATAGGAAATTAGCTAAAATTATTCTACTGAGGCTAAAGTTGGTAAAAATTGCAAAAAAATCTTAAATATAAACGACAGAAAACAAATGGTCATATTTGTGACATTTATTATATATATATAGTTATCAAAATGATCATGTTACATAATAATATTTATGGAAAAACATATGTGAGATGGTCATTTTTATGACACTATATATATATTTTTAGAAAAAATATGTAACATGGTCATTTTAATGACACTATATATGATATATATATAGTCACCAAAATGACCACGTAACATAAACAAATATATAAACCGAAAAACATATGTAAGATGGTCACTTTCATGACACTATATATGATATATATAGTTATCAAAATGACCACGTCACATATTCAATTTTTATATATATAATTTTTCGAGTCACTACAATGACCATGTCTCATTAAAACTAATATAACTTTTAAAATACAACAGTTATATCAAAAAGGATTTTATACATAGGTTATATGAGGGGATTCATCATTCATCATTTATTGGCGCTTAACCGCCTAAGCGATTTTGGCCGTTTCGTATCAAAGCACGCCAGTCATTCCTTTTTAGCGATAACCGACGCCAATTGGAAACCCCAAGGGAGTTCAAGTCATCCTCCACCTGTTGTTTCCATCTCAGTCGAGGCCTCCCCCTTCCTCTGCTGCCGAATTCAGGCGACGATAGGAAAACCTTCTGTGCTGGAGCTTCTTTGTCCATTCGCATAACATGGCCCAGACAGCGGAGTCTTTGGGCTTTAATTCGCTGGACTATGGTCAGATCTGCGTAGAGCTCGTACAGCTCATCGTTAAATTTCCTTCGATACTCGCCGTTGGCATCACGGGAAGGACCATAAATCTTCCGGAGAACTTTTCTCTCAAATACTCCAAGGGCCATCTCATCTTCTCTTGACATTGTCCATGAATCTGAGCCATACATCAGGACAGGTATGATGAGAGACTTATAGAGCGTGATCTTTGTTCTTCGAGAGAGGACTTTACTTCTCAATTGCCTACTCAGTCCAAAGTAGCACTTGTTGGCAAGAGTGATTCTCCGCTGGATTTCCAGACTGATACCATTTTCGGTGTTAATACTGGTTCCCAAATAGACGAAGTCTCTCACAGTTTCAAATTTGTAACTATCAACAGTGACATGGCTGCCAAGGCGCCGATTCCTTCTTTGATGACAGCAAATACTTCGTCTTGTCCTCGTTCACGGCAAGACCCACTTTTTTCGCTTCCTTATCCAGTCCAGAGAAGGCAGCGCTTACGGCGCGGTTGTTAAGGCCAATGATATCAATATCATCGGCATACGCCAGCAATTGCACGCTCTTGTAAAAGATTGTACCATTGCGGTTTAGCTCTGCTGCTCGAATTATCTTCTCCAGCATCAGATTGAAGAAATCGCACGAAAGGGAGTCGCCCTGTCTGAAGCCTCGTTTGGTTTCAAATGGCTCAGAGAGGTCCTTCCCGATTCTAACGGAGCTGTTGGTATTGCTCAACGTCATTTGGCAAAGCCGTATAAGCTTTGCAGGGAAGTCAAATTCAGACATGGCGGCATACAGGCAACTCCTTTTTACGCAGTCAAAAGCGGCTTTAAAATCGACAAAGAGATGGTGAGTGTCGATTCTCTTATCATGGGTCTTCTCCAGGATTTGGCGTATCGTGAAAATCTGGTCGATGGTAGACTTACCAGGTCTAAAGCCACACTGATAAGGTCCAATCAGTTTGTCTACGATGGGCTTCAGCCTTTCACACAACACGCTAGAAAGAACCTTATATGCGATATTAAGAAGACTAATTCCGCGGTAGTTGGTGCGGTTAGCGGGATCGCCTTTCTTGTGGATTGGGCAAAGCACACTTAAATTCCAATCCGGAGGCATGCATTCGTCTGACCATATTCTGCATAAGAGCTGATGCATGCTTTTTACCAGCTCTTCGCCTCCGTGTTTGAACAGCTCGGCGGGTAGTCCGTCTTTTCCAGGCGCTTTGTTGTTTTTGAGCCGGGATATAGCTATCCTCACTTCATCATAGTCAGGTGGTGGGACGACTTTTCCATCGTCAGGGATTGGGGTATCGGGTTCGACGTCTCCCTCGCAATTTAGCAGTGAGGAGAAGTGCTCCCTCCATAATTTAAGTACACTTTGTACGTCGGTTACCAGGTCGCCATTATTGTCCTTACAGGAGCTTGCCCCGGTCTTAAAACCTTCCGTCATCCGCCGGATCTTTTCATAGAATTTTCGGGCATCATTCCTGTCAGCCAGCATCTCAAGCTCCTCACACTCACGCCTTTCGGCCTCACTTTTCTTTTTTCTGAAAAGGCGTCTCTCTTCCTTCTTTGCCTCACGATATTGTTGCCATACACTGCGGGTTGCGCCCGTTCGCAACGTCTCCTTGTAGGCAGCGTCCTTTTTTTTCGAGGCAGTTTTGCATTCCTCATCGTACCAGTTGTTCTTGGTTCGCTGGAACCCTATAGTGGCCTCAGCGGCGGTACGCAATGAGTGAGAGATATGCTTCCATTGCTCGGTTACATCGTTAGGTCGAGGATTGCCCTCTGCTAGCAGGTGTGAGAGTCGAGTTGTGAAATTATCAGCTGTCTGTGTCATGCGCAGCTTCTCGACGTCAAACTTTCCTTCCGTTACTGTGCGCACTTTCTTCGTTGCACAGAGGCGTGTGCGTATCTTGGCTGCGACAAGATAATGGTCAGAGTCAATATTGGGACCACGCAGTGTACGCACGTCCAGAACGGTGGAGCTATGTCTGCCGTCAATCAAGACATGATCAATCTGGTTTCTAGTTCTTTGATCAGGGGACAGCCATGTGGCTTGGTGTATTCGCTTATCCTGGAACCTGGTACTACTGATGACCATATTGCGAGCAGCGGCGAAGTCAATCAACCTAGTGCCGTTGGGGGATGTTATATCGTGGAGACTGAATTTTCCAACTGTGGGACCAAAGACTCCTTCCTTGCCCACCTTGGCATTAAAGTCGCCGAGCACGATTTTGATATCATGCTGGGGGCAGCGATCATAAGTCTGTTCAAGTTTATCGTAGAAGGAGTCCTTCTCTGCGTCGTCCGTCTCCTCTGTCGGCGCATAGGCGCAGATAAATGTTATGTTGAAAAACCTCGCCTTGATGCGGATCGCAGCGAGACGCTCGCTCACAGGAGTGAACGCTAATACTTGGCGGCGAAGTCTCTTTCCCACCACGAATCCTACACCACGCGCTTTGCCGCGTGTCTGGCCACTGTAGTATACGTCACAAGGTCCGATGGTCGTCTTTCCTTGTCCCGTCCATCGCATTTCCTGCAGGGCGGTGATGTCAGCCTTTGCGTTCATGAGGACATCAACCAGTCGGGCAGCGGTACCATCCCTTGAAAGGGTCCGGACATTCCAGGTACATGCCCTAATATCCTTCTCGTAGTCCTTATTTCGTTTTGCCGGGTCGTCAACATTAAAGGGGGTTCTCATCCGAGGCTTTATTAAAATTTTCAGTGGACTAAATTTTTTACGTGGCGGGTCCCAAACCCAGCGCACAACCCGTCTCCGGGATTTTGATCAAAAAATATTCACACATTTATATAGCGAGCCGCTTGCTACAAGACAGACACCCGCTTGCAGCCGCACCACGTGGTGAACAGACGCTGCGAAAAAGACCTCGGTGAGCCCTTAAACCAAGTATGTCAGAGTGGCCCCACCGGGGCTCCCTCTCTTTCTGCCGCGAGCCTAGGTAGCTCCCGTTGCCCAGAGTGCACGAACGAGGACGCAAGAGTCGGGATTGAGCAAGGTCACTTAGCAACCACACTCCATTACACTCCTATGAGGGGATTGGAACGGATTGGAACGGATTTTTTAAGGAAAAACAAGGGTGTCATCAAAGTACTCACCTTACAAACATATATATAGATGTATATGTATATAATTAATTAAAATTTATGACTTCTACACAAAAGGGGAAGATGTAGTAAGATAATTGTGTCACCCTTTATTACTTATGCTTTATGCTATCATACTTACTGCTCACCTACTCACCTGTTACTGCAGCATTATATATTTTAATTTGAACACATGACACACTCAATATTGTACTTTGAAAGAGACACATCATCCCACTTTTTATTACAGAAACTGAAGGTAGTCTCGAATGCGGAAGTACCCCGTCGCATTATCTATGTCGGGTATTTTAAAGAGGACGATTGACCCTCAAACGAGCATATCTTCAGAGTTATTTCTGTTGAAAACCCGGCCCTAGACACCAGATATTGGAGAATCCTCAATCTGACGAGTAGGGCCACAGTGGCGGAAATCGCAATAAATGTAGATCCGATGTCAGCTGACACAATCCGTCACCATAGTAATATTATCAGTTTGGCGTATGCCAAAGTGAAACGGCGGCTTAAAACCAAACCGTCCCTGCCACAGGTAACTGACAAAGCCAGCGGCAGTGATGAAAATTTTGCGGTAGAAAAGAAGCCTGTAGAACAAACAGCCTGCAGCTCAAAATCGGCAGAGGTGACGCAAGGCTTGGAGGATGTAAAAACTAAGGTTCAGCTGGAATCCACAGCAGAAGCTACGATCATCGAGACTCCACCTCTCAAAGCCGGCAAACAAATCAATTACGTAGCGAGAACTGTAGACCCGGAGTCGAATAAAACAAGTAAGGAAAGCTGTCTTCGGCTGTGCCGAAGGCTAAATACCTTTCATGAATAAGCGTCACGATTTTTACTGTTTGATCCACAGTACAGCCTGTGTGAATTTAACTTTAGTTCATACCGAAATTATCGGAGCTATCAATTATATGGGGTCGATGTGTTATATTGGTCCAATCTCATTGATTTTTAACGTCGACATTCCACATTCGAAAAGAGCAATTGTTACGAATTTTCACTTTCCTACCTATATAATTATAGGAGTTATAGCCCGAAATCCATTTATCGGAACAATCGATTGTATGGGGGCTATGAGAAATATTTATCCCATTTCAATGATTTTCAACATCGATATTTTGCATATAAAAATAGCCATGCTTCCAACATTTCACGTTCCTACCTATATAATTGCAGGAGTTATCTACCAAAATCCGTTTATCGGAACAATCGATTGTATGGGGGCTATGTGAAATATTTATCCAATCTCGATGATTTTCAACATCGATATTTCACATATAAAACTAGCAATAAGTCCAAAATTTCAGGTTCCTACGTGTTTAATTACAGGAGTTATAGCCCAAAATCCGTTTATCGGAATAATCGATTGTATGGGAGCTATGTGAAATATTTATCCCACTCTATCATTTTCAACATCGATATTTCACATATAAAAGTAGCAATACTTACAAAATTTCACGTTCCTACGTGTTTAATTACAGGAGTTATAGCCCAAAATCCGTTTATCGGAATAATCGGTTGTATGGGAGCTATATGTAATATCAGTCCGATCTTGCTGGTTCCGACAAATGATTCCCATATTGGAAAATGGTGGCCGCATACCAAATATCTTCCAACTATCTCAAAAACTGAGGGACTAGTTTGCGTTCAAATAGACAGACATACAGACGGACAGACGGACATGGCTAAATCAACTTATCTCGTCATCCTCGGTATACTTATTGATGGGTCTATCTCTTCTTCTTCTCTGGAGTTTGTTCCGCTCCTACAGTTCATGACGGCTGATTTGGCTGCAGTTTGGGCAAAAATTCCAACCCCAAGAGGCGAAACAGAGGCCATTTTGGCATCATCTTATTTCCCGTGAGGAGGAAACCGGCCCAACTGCTGAATCCAAGTCTCTCATTGAGTATTGCCAACAGAAGGTTATCCCATGGGTCCTCTGCTGTGACGCAAACTCCCACCATACAGCTTGGGGTAGTACGAACATAAATAACAGGGGGAGCACCTGCTGGAGTTTATTAGTAGTCACAATATCAATGTAACTTTTTTTAACGCTATTAGAGGTGAGGTTCTAGACCTTACTCTATGTAGCCAAAACATGGCCTTCGCTGTCACAAATTTGCAAGTCTCGGGAGAGGAATCAATGTCGGTCCACAAACATATTGTATTCGACATGGGTCACTTTTCTGACCATGAGTCCGTTTTCAGAAGTCCGAGGAAAACGAAGTGGAATCTATTTCGCTTTATCATGGAAGAACGCGGCAATTGCTTGCACCAACCAATAACTACGGGGCGGGAGCTCGAGAGAGAGGCTGAACAGCTTCACTCAGATATCACAACAGCTTTCTACGAGAGTTGTCCCCAAGCAAAACAACGTATACAACGTGATGATCCTTGGTGGAACAAAAAGCTTGCACAATTAAGATGTCAAGCCAGAAGGCTGTTTAATGCAGCTGTTTAAGCGACATAACATGGTTTCGTTTATTTCATCTGCATTACATATTATTGTAATTCGCAGATAATTTATGGAATATTCGGAATACATACACTGAACGAAAAACGTACATGTTTTTTACGAACAAAGTTTCATAGAAGTTCACGCTGGTTTTTCTTAAAATATAAGAAAAAATTCATAGAATATAAGAAAATTCTCTTAAAATTTATGAATGAATACAAGCTTTCTGTGGGTTTGTTTACATATTTTACGAAAAAGTACTTATATTCTAGGAAACGTTCTTAAATTTCTACGAAAAACTTCTTTGGAGAGGTTTTAACGAACAATTCTTAAAATCTATGTACGTTTTCATTGGATACATGTACTTTTTTGGTTCAGTGTAGCTTATAGTCGCAGTCACAAAGTGTGGTTTTTCACAAGCAAAATGGGGTAAGCCAATAGCCGCCAATGCCTCAGAGCCCAAGTGCTCACCACCAACAGTTTTGAGGGGTTTTCTAAGGAAGTGAGAATAGCCAACGATGCATTCTCCGAGCCAAAGTGCTCGCCCCTATTAATACATACAGAGTGTCACTACCAAAACACAGTCCACTAGACTTGATGGTACATACCAATAATTAAAAAGGACCAAACACAGTCCATGAGACTTGATGAAATATAAAAATAATAAATTAAATATGCTCGCCGCCCACCATTTAACTCCAGCTTAGATAGCAGCTAAAGACACTGGAGACTGGGTCTCCTATAGAAAAGTTCTAACTTCTTATAATAGAGAACTTAGAAAATCTAAGAGGGCAACCTGGAAAGAACACTGCGAAAATATTAAAGATCTCCCTACGGCAGTGCGGCTCCACAAAAGCCTTGCGAGAGGCCATAGCAACGTCATTGGTACTCTGAAGAACTCAGATGGGAGCTCCCCGAATCAGCCGGAAGACACATGCAAACTTTTGCTTGCTACTCACTTTCAGAACTGTTAACCAGGCTATCAACACTCACATCCCGTAGTAGATAATTCTCCAACAATTATTTATCGACTTTCAGTCCTTTCAAATCTCCAGGACCGCATGGGGTCTATCCTTGTATGTTGCAGCAAGGAATCAACTATATAGCTCCAGTGCTATCAAATTTATATAGAGCATCCCTGCAGTTAGGATATACTCCCAACAGGTGGGCAGACGATAAGGTTGTATTTATACCGAAACCAGGCAAACCGGAAAATCTGCCTTCATCATATCGACCAATAAGTCTCAGTTCCTTTCCCCTAAAGGGATTGGAGAAAATTTTAGATCAGCACATTAGGGAAGTAAACTAAAAAAAAAACACCCTCTGTGTACACATCAATTCGCGCATCAACCCGGAAAATCTACAGTGACTGCTCTCCATTGCCTTACGGAAAAAAATTGAAAAGGCCATAGAGTCTAAAAACATAGCCCTGTGTGCATTTATCGATATATCAGGCGCTTTCGATAATACGATGTATCAGGCCATTGAGGAAGCCATGATTAGCAAGGACGTTAGCCCAATGATTACTCGCTAGGTGCTGGCCATGCTAAAGCAAAGAAAATCAGCTTTGAGATAGGAGGGAGTGCTGGCTCAATCGTGGCCACAAGAGGATGTTCTCAAGGAGGTGTACTTTCTCCTCTACTTTGGACCCTAGATATACGAACTTTTCATCTTTTGAAGGGAAATGGCTTTAACCTGCAGGGATATGCGGATGTCTTAGTAGTCTGCGTAACAGGAATGCATGAAGAAACAATACCCGATGGCATGCAACAAGCCCTACGCATCATTGGGAGATGGTGTGCTAACAAAGGGTTATCTACCAACCCAAATAAAACAGTTTTGCTGCCTTTCACGAGGCGAAGAAAGCTTTCTATGTTACAGGCGTCTCTAGGAGGCAGCCGCATAGGTTTTTCGACGGAAGCAAAATACCTAGGAGTAACATTGGATAAATCCAGCGGAGAATCACTCTTGCCAACAAGTGCTACTTTGGACTGAGTAGGCAATTGAGAAGTAAAGTCCTCTCTCGAAGAACAAAGATCACGCTCTATAAGTCTCTCATCATACCTGTTCTGATGTATGGCTCAGATTCATGGACAATGTCAAGAGAAGATGAGATGGCCCTTGGAGTATTTGAGAGAAAAGTTCTCCGGAAGATTTATGGTCCTTCCCGTGATGCCAACGGCGAGTATAGAAGGAAATTTAACGATGAGCTGTACGAGCTCTACGCAGATATGACCATAGTCCAGCGAATTAAAGCCCAAAGACTCCGCTGGCTGGGCCATGTTATGCGAATGGACAAAGATGGAGCTTCTTTGTCCATTCGCACAGAAGGTTTTCCTATCGTCGCCTGAATTCGGTAGCAGAGGAAGGGGGAGGCCTCGACTGAGATGGAAACAACAGGTGGAGGATGACTTGAACTCCCTTGGGGTTTCCAATTGCCGTCCGTTATCGCTAAAGAGGAATGACTGGCGTGCTTTGATACGAAACGGCCAAAATCGCTTAGGCGGTTAAGCGCCAATAAATGATGATGATGATGAACATTGGATAAAACCCTCACATGGAATGCTCATTTGGAGGCTTCAATAAATAAAACAACGAGGGCCTTTTTCGCCTGCACTAGACTTTATGGCAAAACATGAGGGCTGTCTCCCAAAATTACGTACTGGTCATTTAACACAGTTGTGAAGCCAATAGTCACATAAGCTTATCTAGTCTGGTGGCCTAAGACTGCTTTATGTGCCCTTGTGGGAATACCTCCTTTCCCTATTCTGATAGAGAAGGAGGCCACACTTGATGCATCAAGTTTCAAAACATTTCCGATCTAAAAATCGGAAATATGACAGGACATATGAACATAGTGAAGAATTTCGTAAATAGTTCTATATTGCAAGTAAGTTATGGGTAAAGCCATGTGAAGTGTGCACAAAGTTTTTTTTTTTTTTCAAAACCCCACCGATTTTCAAACTTGTAATTTTATTGGATAGTGCTAAAAATATTTCGTCAAAATTCGTGTCTTTTTAATGTTATTGGAGGTTGAACTTTTGATCATTTTCTGATCATGATAATATTAAAAAATATTTTCTCATAAACTACTGCAGAGAAATCAATGAATTTTTTTTGCTTAGGTTAGGTTCAAGTGGCTGCCGCAGAGGCACACTTAGGCCAGTTTGAAAGGCCCGTTGTGATACCACCAACACAAGGAAAGTCAGTCCCGGGACCCAGCCATATGGAAAATCCCTGAGTTGTTGGGATTTTCCACATAGCAGGATTCCGGGACCGACACTCCTCCTCGAACCACTTAGATGACTTTATGAAGCCCATCAAGTCCTTTATGTCCAGTTCCGCGATCTGGCTTAGGCTATCCAGGAACGGAACTCCCAAAAAGCGCGTTCTCGCGCCGCTTAAAGCCGGACAGTTGCAGATGAGGTGCTCCACTGTTTCCTCCTCCTCATCATCTTTGCAACTCCTGCAGCATCGTCGGTAGGGCACACCTAGCCTTTCTGCATGCCTACCAATGAGGCAGTGACCGGTTAATACCCCTATCAATATGCAGATTTCCCTCCTAGTTAGGGCATAAATGCGTCTAGACCTTTTAAGATCCCATTTTGGCCAGGTTTGTTTCGATATGCGACACCCTGGGGATTGCAACCATCTTTCGTTGGCTTGACGGAGTGTGTGCTTCTTCAGCATTAGTTTGCATGTGGCAAACGGCATACCTAAGCGCTCTTTGTCCTGAAGAACCTGCTTGGTCGTGCCCTGCCTGGCAAGCTCGTCTGCCTTACAGTTTCCCTCAATGTCCCTATGTCCCGGGACCCATATGAGGTTTACGCGGTTCTGTTGGGCCATCTCATGAAGAGATCGACGACAGCTGAGCGTCAGTTCAGAGTTGAACGTGTATGAGCCAAGGGATTTGATGGCCGCTTGGCTATCGCTGAAAATAGCGATATCTTCTCCGATAACACGTTTGCTTAACCAGGCCGCGGTGTCCAGAATTGCCGAGACTTCCGCCTGGAAGACGCTACAATGATCAGGTAGTCTGAAGGAGAGCTCAAGGTCCAAATCCCTTGAATAAACTCCTCCTCCAACTCTGCCGTCCAACTTCGAGCCGTCGGTGTATATGGAAGTGCCACCATTTGTTTCGGGACACCAATCCGTCCTCTCCCAGTGTTCTCTGCTGGGAATGTTTATTTTGAAACACCTACCCCCGACTGTAGTAGTCGCACAACGATCTGTGCTTAGAGGGAGAAAGCTGTAAGATTCCCGAATACTGGAGTGTCCACTACTACCCGCAGCCCAACTGGAGGTTTCTCTTAGGCGCAGTACTGATGCCGCCGCTGACCGAAACCCTTCCAGATCAAGTGGCAAAATACCCAGAATGACCTGCAGGGCTTCATTGGGCGTTGTCCTTAGCGCACCGCTTATACAGATCATATTGGATCTATGGACTTTCCGCAACAGATTCAGGTATGTTGCCTTGCTCAGCGCAGGCCACCATACGACGACTCCATACAGCATGATTGGGCGAATGATGGCCGTGTAGATCCAACTGCATACTCTAGGGCTGAGCCCCCATTTTTTGCCAATGGCTCTTTTGCATGTGTAAAGAGCGATCAAGCTTTCTTCTGGCGCTGAAGAACATTCTCCTTCCAATTCAATTTCCTGTCCAGAACTATGCCTAGAAACTTGGCCTTATCCGACAAGCCCAGGCGCGTGCCATCTAGTTCTGGTAGGCTTAGGGGCGGTATTTTGTACCGGTTGGTGAAGAGGACAAGTTCCACCTTCCCTGGGTTGATACTAAGTCCGCAGCGAGAGGACCACGTCGAAACTTCTCGCAGTGCTACTTGCATCAGGTCACACAGAGTTTGTGGGAACTTGCCTCTGAATGCAATAGCTAAATCGTCTGCGTATACCACTATCTTCCCGCCCCCCCAGCTTGTGTCACGTAGCAACGAGTTGACTGTGAGGTTCCATAAAAGCGGGGAAAGAACACCACCCTGGGGTGTTCCCCTTGTGACATAACGTGATAACTCAACCGTACCAAGTGAAGAAGCTATTTTCCTTCCCCTTAAAAGTTGGTCAATTAAATCAGTTAGAGGTCTATCTACGCCCAGATTAGTTAGAGCGGAGTTGATAGCCTCCGGACTTATATTCTTGAAAGCCCCCTCAATGTCTAGGAGGGCCACGAGACAGTAGTCCTTTTCACACAGCGATTTCTCAATGACAGACACTAGGCTGTGCAGAGCGGTTTCTGTTGATTTACCCTTGGTGTATGCATGCTGATAGCTAGAGATAAGGTTGCTATCAATAGTCGTTAAGAGGTAGTCGCTTAGTATCCTCTCAAAGGTTTTTAGTACAAAGGACGAGAGACTGATCGGTCTGCAGTCTTTTGGCTCGTAGTGGGATGCCTTCCCAGCCTTAGGGATAAACACTACCATGGCGCTTCTCCAGGAGCCCGGAATGTGGTTGAGAGCCAGGCAGGCTGTGAAGAGAAATACCAGCCATTTAGCTGATGTCTCCAACGTGTTTATAAGTTGCGCGGGGATAATCCCGTCCGGCCCGGCAGCCTTATACGGTTCAAAGCTCTTAACTGCCCACCTTACTCTTTCCTCAGTGATGGGTATATTTACTGCCAGGTTTGTTGCAGGTGCTAGTGGTGCATCATGCAGATTCCCCGGAAAATGTGTATGCAAGAGCAGCTCAAGGGTTTCCTCTTCCGTGCTGGTCCAGGATCCGTCAGGTTTTCGCAAAAAGCTGATGGTTGTTTGACTTTTCGAGAGGACTCGTCTAAGTCTCGCTGTGTCGTCGACCTTTTCGACGCGAGTGCAGAAATTTCTCCACGAGGTTCTCTTCGCCTGTCTCAGAGCTTTTTTGTAGGCCCTTAGTTTAGCTTTATATTCGTGCCAATGAGGCTCAGAGCCGAAGCTCTTGGCCTTGTTAAATTGTTTCCGGCATGATATTTGGAGCGAGTCCAAATCGTAGGACCACCAATGTGGCCTGTGTTTACCGCGTGGTTTTGGCACTGGACAAGCCTGTCCTAGAGCATTTGAGAGCGCCGATGTAAATGTAGTAACAAGATCCTCCAGCTCCTCTACTGATGAGGGGGCTTGTGAGGGCAGTACTGGTAGGTCTCTGTCTAATATTTCATTGTGTAACTGCCAATCTGTGTTACGTGGATTGCGCTTCATGATTGGTTGTTCTACAATAAAGTCTAAAACCATTTCTATGAAACGGTGGTCGGAGAAAGAATGTTCTTCCAGAACCCGCCATTTTCTGACCCACTCATAAGCGCCTTCACTACAGATAGTGAGGTCTCTGACCTCCCTGCGGGTCTTAGTGATAAAAGTGGGCTCATTATCCACGTTGCAAATCACCAGGTTGGTTGTTAAGAGGTAATCAAACAGAGACTCGCCCCTGGCATTGATGTCGGAGCTCCCCCATTGGACATGGTGAGCATTAGCGTCCGCTCCAATAATAAGATTACCCGTGCAGAAATTTGACACCAGGTCTTTCACCTCCGTTTGTGGTGGGGGTTCTTGGGCGTCGTAGGGCATATAGACCGACGCCACCGTCAGACGAGTGCTGTCGACCGTTAGACTGATACCGGTAATATCACTATTGGTGTAGTTAGGTAGGAGAAAGGAGTTCAACTCAGACTTGACCAAAATACACGTTCTGACTTTGCTCTCCTCGCTGGCTCGAATGAGCTTGAAGCCCTTAGTCCCCAATCCGCAGATTCTCGAGCTATTGACTCAGGGTTCTTGGATGAGGACCACATCCACGTCGCCTTTAGAAAGACGACTACTTAAAGCAGCCGAAGCTACTTTAGATTTGTGCAGATTAATCTGAAGCACCACCAACATGAGAGCGCACAGACTTCCCTGCCGTCCCCATATCGTCGAGGTTTGCCCCATCCCGGAGGTCGCCTATCAACGACGAGTTGTTCCGATTAACTGCCCGATATGGCGTTGCAGGAGTCTTGGTGTCTGTAGCGTTAGATGTTAATCGGTCAGCGTTGGCTGCTACCACCGTGACGTCGAGGGCTTCCTCGTCCTGTAGGCTGTCCTCCATCTCCGAGTTGTTCACAGCACTATCGCCAAGGGACGTGGCGGATAACATGCTTTCCCCATCGGAATCCTCCGCTTCCTCTTCTGGTAATTCGTTTTCCGGTTCACCCGGAGCAGCCGAGAAGGCAGCGCGCTGAGCATCACCACGATATAGGTGGATAACGATCTGGCCTACGCTGTAGTGTACTAGGCCATTGCACCTTTTGAGGGGCTCGATTGACTCTTTATTCATGGTGAACACCACCTGTCTGTCGGGCCCTACCGCATCCCCGACCAGAATAACACTCCAGTCATGCGTTGGCAGGGACGGATTCATTAGCCGTAGCATCCCGAGAATTCTCTCGGGTTCGTCAGGGATGGCCGGAATCCACGCCCTTGCCCTTGGACGAGCTGGAATGTCCTTCCAGTCGACGACCTCTATCTTTGCGCCCTTGTAGACTTCACCCAGCTTAGCAGCTGCTGCCTTGTATAGTGCTACGGTTTTTGCATCCTCGCATGCGAGTAATTTAATCTGACCCTGGTGCCAACCCGCATCCGTTACTCGCGCCGAACTACCCGGAAATTCTGGAGCAATATTGAGAAGAATGTTTCCGAGTTCATTTCGCACGTAACGCCACCCGTCCTTAGGGATGGCCAGACGGTCATTGCCTCGGTCAAGGACGCCTATAAGGATCCTGTCCTTGGTTACCTCAGCAAAGCTTAGTTTGCCCGCTCCAGGGGTATTCTGATGCCGCTTGGGAGGGGGATTTAACTCCAGGTCCGATCTCTGGCGCTTGAAAGGGTTAACTTTTAACCTCTTTGGCATGTAAGAATTTTGGAAATCCCGTATCACAGCTTTCGCTAGCTCTACCGATTTACTGGAATTCGGCGACAGCGATTCCTGCGGTACCCCTTCATACCTCTTCAGGATCTTTGCAGCCAATCTTTTCTCGTGGTATGTGAAGCGGCGGGGAGATGTCTCCTGGGAATGCGGACCCGTAGTTGCCATCGCGGTCGCTCTCCTTGCCGAAATCTCAGTTGCAGCTTCCTTCTCCTTCGAAACTCCGAGGCCAGGTCGTGAGACCGCTGCCACAGACGTAAAGATACTGGTTTTCATATCAGCGGTTGATGGGAGTTTAGCATCCGCCGTTGTCCGCTTAGTTGCGTTGGCAACCGCACTGGTGCTAGCTCCCATCAAGTCAATCTTAGTCGATAGAGGGTTGGTTGACCGACTCGTAGTTGCCATCGCTGTCGATCCCCCCCTTGATTGTGGAACGGAGGTTGTCCTCCGGCGTTGTTGTTGCTTTCTCGCCTGTTCCTCCATAGCTCTCCTTTGCTGAGGAGAGAAATTTGGCGTTGTTTGTTTTTTAGTTTTATCGTTTTTATTTGGGTTATTTGAGTTCATCTTGTTCGTACGACCCATCGCCGGACAAGGCCAGCTTAGGGTGAAGGGAAGAGTAGGGGAAAATGTGTCGTCTGCCGCGGCAGAGCCCCGTACCGCGGTAAGGCCATGCTTACTCTCTGAGGCGACCCGGTATCAGAGAGGCTCCGTTCAAATACAGCCACGATTTGCCTCCCGGCTGCAAACGTCCAATGGGTACGGTTTCGCATAACACCCTGGATTGGGCGGGGGAAGATCTTTGTCGTCGCGCCAGAGAGGCTAGGCTGCTCTCGTGATGAAGTGCCGTACGGAGCTATGATCACAAGGGCAGCGTAGCCCTGTGGCTATCGACTTAAGCCCTCGTACCGCGGCAAGGTATCCACCCTTCACTGATAATTGTTTTTACTATATTATACGTAATTTTATGCGATCTTATTGTTTAAAAAATTATACTTAAAATAATTTTTTTTGTAAACAAATAAATTTTTTTTCGTTCTACACGCTCAAAAAAATTTCAAAATATGAAAAATGACGCGTCAAATAGTCACCTTTAATAATAAAAAAAATGTTTGTCCATTTATACCATTCTAAAGATATTGCAATTTTTGTCACCCCTTGCGATCAAATTGTTAAAATAAAAAATAGAATAAAAAATATTTTTAATTTAAAATGTTTTTAAAATGAACTAAAAACTGGAAAATAATTTCCCCTCTGTCTACATAGATTCTTCACCACGTAAAGCTTATCCGGAACATTTGTGAGTGGGAATTCCTATAAGTATTAAATAGTACTTGGAGTTTGAAATGTATAAAAACATTGGCGCACGCTAAAGGTGGTTCGCATTAATTTCCTACAATCTTATTACCGATATGAGCTTTTCTAAAAAAAAACATCTTTTCACGATATAGCAAGCGCCAAATGTTTTTATACATTTCAAACTCCAAGTACTATTTAATACCTATAGGAATTCCCACTCACAAATATTCCGGATAAGCTTTACGTGGTGAAGAATCTATGTAGACAGAGGGAAATTATTTTCCAGTTTTTAGTTAATTTTAAAAACATTTTAAATTAAAAATATTTTTTTATTCTATTTTTTATTTTATACTTTTTAGTTGTGAGTCTGTGAAAATTTCTAAGATTGTAATTGGATATTAACGAAAGCGTAAATGTATACATTTAACAGCTCAGTTAGATGAACGCTATAGATACATTTATATGAATACTTTTTATTTTGAAATTCCCATTAATTTAATTTTTGACCCATTTTTTAGCATTTTCTTCTATTTCTGTCTAGTGTGCATTGACTGCTTTGAAAAACTGCATGTCGAATAGCGTAATCTAATTGGGTAAATTTTCGAGGTGTTTACACACTAAACTCCTCGCGGAAGTTTACCGAATTTGTATAAACTTCGTTCCATAAAAATTTTGACAGTTCATTTACGCATTCGGTAATTTTCTACGTTTACACGCTTTACGCGGTGTTTCTATGGTTACATGAATAAAATTACTCTTTTTTAAGCAATATAAAATACATCATGACTGCGCCTAAATGTATGTAAGTGAAATCCAAATATTTGAAATTTCGATGCTATTTATATGCAGATGGCGCTGAAAACGCATTATAGCATGCGCATTATAGCATGTGTACGAAATATTCAGATAGCAATAAGGAAGATAGACCGATAAATGGGACTTTTGCAATTAAAGCAATATTTTGCAACCTGAACGATGGTGAAAATTTCAAAACCCCAGCTCAACGGGAAGTTAGTACAAAATCCAAAGCAAAATCTCTGGAAATGAAACTTTTCAAATATCTCTACCCGTGCGCCACCTATCGGAATTATTTTTTTGTTATATTGCGTGGGGGCAGAAAACTAAACAATGATGAAAATTTCAAGATTCTACCTCAACGGGAAGTTTGTTGAAAAACGAATTAATCGACACCGAAAACAGACCTTCGCATTTCTTAAATAGAACGACTCACGACTTTTTTGTAAAACATGGTCTGAATTGCAAATTCAAATGTAAATCTGAGCCGTCGTCCCCTGTCGAGTTTATCTTTGTTGAAATAATTTCTTATAACTCTAAAACCCTTATAGGTTGTGTATACAGGCCGAATAAACACGTAGCTTTTGATGGTTTCATAGAATCTATTGAAGATCTCACCTTAGGCTTTCATAATATTATCATAGTCGGAGATTTCAACAGCGACTTGCTTTGCGAAAATAAATTTTCTTTGGCAATGCCGACCCTTGCTCTTTTCCCCCCCTACACCTCAACTCCTACGCACTTTACTCAAAGTAGTAGCACATTATTGGATGTATTTTATGTGAATGATTTGTCAAAAATTCAGCTATATGATCAGCTTTCTGTCCCAAATTTTTCAAAACATGATCTTATCTTTATTTCATACGATCTCGCACTAGCTTATGATGTAGATACTTATTCCTACAGGGACTTTATGCATATTGATTATGAGCAGCTTGGAGTGGCTGTTGATGGTGTTTCCTGGGAATCGATCTGTGGCTTAGATTCTACAAACGATCAGGTTCGCTTCCTGCAGGAGAATATCAATGCACTTTATGAACAATACGTGCCCATTGTAACTAAACCCATTAAAAATAGAGAGCGACCCTGGTTTAACAATTATATAAAAAATCTAATTAGAAAGCGCGACATGGCTTATCGCAAATGGAAGCGTCTAAAGTGTTCTGCAACTTACGATATCTTCAAAGCTCGTAGGAGAGAAGTTGTCAGAGCTATCAAGTTACAGAAGTCTAAATACTTTGAGCACCAGTTTAGCACAGCGATAGGGTCGAAGAAAATTTGGCAAAGAATTCGCGAAATTGGTGTAGGTCGTAAACTCCATGATTTCCCGGATCACATAGATGTGAATGAGCTTAATAAACAATTTGTTCAGTCGTCCAGTTGCGATAGTAACTTATGTAGTGAAAGATATAGTGAACGATTGAGTGGTACGATCTCCGGTTTTTCGTTCTCGCTTATTGATGAGTGTGCAGTTGTTGAGGCCGTCTTAAGGGTTAAATCCAATGCCACCGGTCTAGATGGAGTTCATCCTAAATTTTTTAAGTGTCTACTACCCAAAATTCTACCGTTTGTTACTCATGTCCTTAACACTATCTTGACCACATCCAACTTCCCCGATTGTTGGAAAGTGGCTAAGCTAATTCCAGTTAAAAAATCAAACGGAGATTATAGGCCCATCGCAATCCTTCCTTTCTTGTCCAAGGTTCTTGAGCATATAATGCATAACCAGATAAATTCATTTCTGAGCCGCAACTCACTCCTGAATCGGAACCAATCTGGATTCAGAAACGGCAGAAGCTGTACAACCGCTTTGATTAAAGTCTCGGATGATATCCGACGCAATATTGACAACAATCTGGTCACGTTCTTAACGCTCTTGGACAATTCCAAGGCTTTTGACACTGTCAACCACAATATACTTGGGCTGAAGCTAAAAAACTGGTTCAACTTTTCACCGCCAGCAGTACTTTTAATTCACTCGTACCTCAACGATCGATCGCAAGCGGTTTGTACCGGGAAGGACACATCTAATTTCCTACCAATAAAGAAAGGTGTACCTCAGGGTTCGATACTTGGTCCCTTGCTCTTTTCTTTGTATATTAATGACCTTCCTAGCGTGCTAAAACATTGTGATTTTCATATTTACGCTGATGATGTGCAGCTATATGTCAGTTGTCCTTTGATTTCTATAAACAATTGTATAAATTATCTCAACACAGATTTGGAACAGGTAAATAAGTGGGCTAGTGATAATGGCTTGCTTATTAATCCAGCAAAATCGCAGTGCATAGTTATTTACAAAAAGATCGTTTCACTTGAGTGCTTTAATGCTGTAAAGCTGAACAACTCAGTGATACAATATGTAGATACTGCAAGGAATCTTGGAATGGTCTTTAATCGAACTCTGACGTGGCGCAACCACATATATATTGCTATTGACAAGGTCTACGGCATGCTTCGTTCACTTTGGACTACTCAACATTTCACTCCAGTAAAAATTCGATTGCTTTTAGCTAAAACATATTTGTTACCTAAATTATTGTATGGATGTGAACTGTATGCTAGTTGTGATAGCATTTGTCGCAATAAACTAAACGTCCTTTACAATAATGTCGCCAGGTACGTGTACAACGTGAGAAGGTACGAGCACATATCTGCTCTTGCCACACAATTATCTTCCATAAATTTTAATAATTTACTTAAGTTCAGGTGTCTCACACTTCTTCACAAGATTATTACCTCGCAAGTGCCGGAATATCTTTTTGAACGACTTCAATTCACCAGATCGCCTCGTTCGCTGAACCTTATTACAATGAAATACAGTTGTCTGGTAACTGAGCGCCAGTTCTTTGTCTTTGCTGTCCGCCTTTGGAACGGTCTGCCTCAAACGTTAAAAATTAATCAAAATGTACTGCGCTTCAAAAACGAGCTTCTGCGCTTCTATTGTCAATAACTAAAATACACTCACTATCTACCTTTACCTCTTTATACAATTATTTTACTATAAAACTTCTGTCCTGCTATTCTTCAACTCAACCACTTTGATGTTTGTTAAGTATTTTTTCTTTTTTTTCTGTTGTCTAGTCTTTCACTATTGTTATTGTTATTCTTAAGTATTGTATAAGTTCAAACACTGTGAAGTAACTTAAGGTTGTGTGTTTGATTATTGATAAATAAAATAAAATAAATAAAATCCGGGCACAAGAACGACGAAAGCGACCTAATAAAAACATTTTAATAATGATATTTTAAAAACATTTTTTTCGTTCTGCGCTCTAAAAAAATTGCAAAATACGTCAAATAACGCGCAACCGGTCAGCGTTAATAATAACAAGTAAGGAAGTCTAAGTTCGGGTGAAACCGAACATTACATACCCAGCTGTGCACATAAAGTGGGCGTGATCGTTCACCGATTTTTCTTATTTTCTGTGGTAGTACTCTACATAAACATAACATGCCTGGTACCTAGTTTCGTAAATCTATCTCACACCGTTCTGAAGTTGTTAGCAGTCGAATTTAAAAATTGCTTGACTCATAAGTGGGCGGTGCCACGCCCACTTTCCAAAATTTTTGAAAAAATTATGTAAAGAATATGAAAGTTGATGTATGTACCAAATTATATTATTATAGCGAAATCATTTAATTAGATATGGACTTTTCAATATTTCCACCTCCTTTCAATATAACTTTTATGAAAAAGTAGGCGTGGTCGCGAAGCGATTTCGTTTATTTTCTATAGCTGAATTTACCACAACAATAGTATGTCCTCTACGAAATTTCGTTATACTAGCATAAACTGTTCTGAAGTTATTAAGAGTCAAATTTTAAAATTTCTTCAAATATACGTGGGCGGTACCACGCCCCCTTTTCAAAAATTTTTATAAAATCGGCCTTAGAACATCTAAATCAATACATATTGCAAATTTTATCATTGTAGCTGCTTCTAATATTGAATTAACCCATTTTATACGTTTTTCGAAATTTTCGATATCGAAAAAGGGGCGTGGTTATGGTCCGATTTTACCCATTTTCAATAGCAATCTATTCTGAACCCAAATAAGTACGCATGCCAAATTTGGTGAAGATATCTCATTATTTGCTCAAGTTATCGTGTTAACGGACAGACGGACGGACGGACGGACATGGCTCAATCAAATTTTTTTTCGATCCTGATCATATTGATATATGGAAGTCTATATCTATCTCGATTCCTTTATACCTGTACACCCAACCGTTATCCTAACAAAGTTATAATACCCTGTGTACAAGTACAGCTGGGTATAAAAAAAAATGTGAAACATACATACTTACATACATGCATGCATAAATATATGTATGCAAAAGTAATTCGATGTAACCAAAGCATTTAAAACAACAAAGCAACCATGTCTCCATGGCAATGACTGAAACCGAAACCGTAACCGTAACCGATTAAAACCGTTTCATTTTTCAAAACCGAAACCGTAACCGTTATTTTGATCTGAAAAAGAACGAAACCGAAACCGTTTAAAAAGCCGGAATCGGTTCCAAACGGTTTTGAATTTTTTGTATTCCTTTTTTCTTTTTATGGGAACATATTTTCTTTTACCAAAGGGTACTCTGGAAAGCTGTCATGGAAGATTTTCGAGCAATGTTACAAAATACACGTTTTGACCTCACTATCAAATTCCTAAAAAGGAAATTTAGCTACATATAGCTGAATGATGGCATCGGAAAAAATTTACGGCATCCGAGAAAAATGTGTATCATATCATATATTTTGACGATTTATTTCATTTAGTTTCCTTTCTAATATTTTTCTATTAGAAAAAGTAGTAATTTTTTTTAAATTATATTGCAGAAATTTCATCCATACATAGCGTTAATCTGTATATTAATAGGCTAACACCGTTCCCATACAAACAGACGCAACCCAGTTTCGTATAGTATTTATGGATAGATCTCTATAAAATTTATAGTGGAAACTTAGAATGGACTAATCTGGTGTCTCACCAAAAAAAATTTTTAATATTATTTTTAGTTTATTTGTTATTAAAGAAAAAATAGGTCTCCAAACTCTCCAGCTATTTTGTTATCTCCACATTCTGTTATACCCGAACTATACATCACTATTCAGCTCTCTTATAAAACTCCCAAAGACACACCTACCGCTCATTCCCTTACACACACACGTACATATCTATGCAATGCCAAAAAAAACAACAAAATGTACCAAATTATATCATCTTCGGCATCTAAACACCATTTGTAAGCTAAGAAGTCCAGCTTCACTTCTGGCTTTATATATTTAACTTTTTGCTTATTGGTTAAAGTTTATTTTTTTAACGATATGATTTTGTAAGAAAATTCCACAATGTTAAGATCGAAATTTAAATATCGTACCGACTTTAACTAAAGAACAATTTTACATGACACTAATGCTGATTTCGTTGAACATGTTTATACCCTTGCACAGAATACTGTAAAAGTGTGATAAAAGTGTACCCGTTCTACATGAAACTGCTATATCGATAAAACGAACAAAAAACATTGCCCGTTTGCTGTGCTATGTGCATGAATAATTAGTTTTCGCTTATCAACCATATTCAATTGTTATTGCAAAATCAAATTTTTTTCACCAAATTTATCTGTCAAATAAAATTTTCGTCAGCTGATTTTCAGTGCAACCAACTACCCTGTCAAAGCTTCAGAGGGTAAAAAGTGTGAGTTTTTTAGGAAATGAAAGCATATTCTGTTTGACGTTATACCTTCATTTTGCAAACGAAAACGGAAAATTGAAGAGTATAAAAAATACGCATTTTTTGATGAAACGAAATCACCATAACTCTACTTTTTTTTACGAAAAACATATTTTTGGGTATTTGTTTCCTTTAGGGGTCAACCGCTAATAAATTAGCTAAAATTATGGGAGATAGCTCAAAAGACAGGTTTTGGCCTCAGGATCACGAGTCCGGAAGCGCTTTTTTAATTTTTTGTTTCTATGGAAAGTTATGGTCAAAAAATCGAAAAATGACCCACGGCACGCATTTTTTCGCACGTTTTTAGGTACAGCCTAATAAAATTACAACAACCAAATGAAAACTTGCCACTTTGATTGCAATTATCTCTTCAGAGAAGCAAAATATTAAAAAGCGCTTCCGGATTCGTGATCCTGAGGCCAAACCCCGTCTTTTGAGCTATCTCCCATAATTTTAGCTAATTTATTAGCAGTTGACACCTAAAGGAAACAAATACCCATTTTTACTTTGATTATTTGATGTTCTAAGCTTTTCTCGATTTTTTTAAAGTTTAATTCACTTATGAAATTTTTGGGGGGTTAAATATTGGAAAAGTATATTTTCTAAGCAGAAAATATATTTTTCATACAGTTGAAGATTGCCCAGAAAAGTATCGCCAATCGTCTCATTTAAAGCAAATTCAATTTTCCTTGCTGAAAAAATAAAATAAAAACAAAAATTTAAAAAAAAAAAAAACAGTTTTAAATTTTTCCTTCCACCGAGAATCGAATATAGGTGTTCTGCAAGTGTAAACATTTATACCCAAAAAATTTTGTTCGCAACACCAGAATTGTAATTTTCAAAAAATAGCTTTAAAAAAATTTGTTTAATAGAAAAAACATTTAAATATGCTGCACCACCCTAATGTGCGGATTCGTTGCATGGTATTACTCAAATCAAATGTTTAAATTCCCAAACATCATATATATATATATGTATGCGTGAAGCAAGAATAAAAAACGGTACCTTGCAAATTGCACAATCATCGAAACTCCGACAAACACTCCCCGCAAAAACTCTGCGCTTCGAAAACCGCTCCCACCCTTTTTTGCCCTCCTTACTCGCACATCAACGTACATAAGTATACAGCGATCCAGGCAGCTGCCACTTGCCTTCATTTTTGTGCCAAAAAAAAAAAGCAAAGTGTAGCAAATCAAATAAATATCATTGCATCCTCGCCAACTTCACACCATCATCATTCACATAATCACATAATTCACATAAAACAAGGTTTTTCGCAGAGCACTCTTTATTTAGTTTTTTGTCCATTAAAAAGTTTATATTTTTAACGATATGGTTTTTTTTTAAAGTAAAATTCCACAAGGTTACGATAAAAAAAGTACCATTATATATCGTCTTTCTAAAGGCGACGTGGATGTGGTCCTCATCCAAGAACCCTGGGTCAATAGCTCGAGAATCTGCGGATTGGGGACTAAGGGCTTCAAGCTCATTCGAGCCAGCGAGGAGAGCAAAGTCCGAACGTGTATTTTGGTCAAGTCTGAGTTGAACTCCTTTCTCCTACCTAACTACACCAATGGTGATATTACCGCTATCAGTCTAACGGTCGACAGCACCCACCTGACGGTTGCGTCGGTCTATATGCCCTACGACGCCGAAGAACCCCCACCACAAACGGAGGTGAAAGACCTGGTGTCAAATTTCTGCACGGGTAATCTTATTATTGGAGCGGACGCTAATGCTCACCATGTCCAATGGGGGAGTTCCGATATCAATGCCAGGGGCGAGTCTCTGTTTGATTACCTCTTAACAACCAACCTGGTAATTTGCAACGTGGGTAATGAGCCTACTTTTATCACTAAGACCCGTAGGGAGGTCATAGACCTCACTATCTGTAGTGAAGGCGCTTATGGGTGGGTCAGAAAATGGCGGGTTCTGGAAGAACATTCATTCTCCGACCACCGTTACATAGAAATGGTTTTAGACTTTATTGTAGAACAACCAATCATGAAGCGCAATCCACGTAACACAAATTGGCAGTTACACAATGAAATATTAGGCAGAGACCTCCCAGTACTGCCCTCACAAGCCCCCTCATCAGTAGAGGAGCTGGAGGATCTTGTTACTACATTTACATCGGCGCTCTCAAATGCTCTAGGACAGGCTTGTCCAGTGCCAAAACCACGCGGTAAACACAGGCCACATTGGTGGTCCTACGATTTGGACTCGCTCCGAATATCATGCCGGAAACAATTTAACAAGGCCAAGAGCTTCGGCTGTGAGCCTCATTGGCACGAATATAAAGCTAAACTAAGGGCCTACAAAAAAGCTCTGAGACAGGCGAAGAGAACCTCGTGGAGAAATTTCTGCACTGGCGTCGAAAAGGTCGACGACACAGCGAGACTTAGACGAGTCCTCTCGAAAAGTCAAACAACCATCAGCTATCTGCGAAAACCTGACGGATCCTGGACCAGCACGGAAGAGGAAACCCTTGAGCTGCTCTTGAATACACATTTTCCGGGGAATCTGCATGATGCACCACTAGCACCTGCAACAAACCTGGCAGTAAATATACCCGTCACTGAGGAAAGAGTAAGGTGGGCAATTAAAAGCTTTGAACCGTATAAGGCTGCCGGGCCGGACGGGATTATCCCCGCGCAACTTATAAACACGTTGGAGACATCAGCTAAATGGCTGGTATTTCTCTTCACAGCCTGCCTGGCTCTCAACCACATTCCGGGCTCCTGGAGAAGCGCCACGGTAGTGTTTATCCCTAAGGCTGGGAAGGCATCCCACTACGAGCCAAAAGACTACAGACCGATCAGTCTCTCGTCCTTTGTACTCAAAACCTTTGAGAGGATACTAAGCGACTACCTCTCAACGACTATTGATAGCAACCTTATTTCTAGCTATCAGCATGCATACACCAAGGGTAAATCAACAGAAACCGCTCTGCACAGCCTAGTATCGGTCATTGAGAAATCGCTGTGTGAAAAGGACTACTGTCTCGTGGCCTTCCTAGACATTGAGGGGGCTTTCAACAATATAAGCCCGGAGGCTATCAACTCCGCTCTAACTAATCTGGGCGTAGATAGACCTCTAACTGGTTTAATTGACCAACTTTTAAGGGGAAGGAAAATAGCTTCTTCACTTGGTACGGTTGAGTTATCACGCTATGTCACAAGGGGAACCCCCCAGGGTGGTGTTCTTTCCCCGCTTTTATGGAACCTCACAGTCAACTCGTTGCTACGTGACACAAGTTGGGGGGGCGGGAAGATAGTGGCATACGCAGACGATTTAGCTATTGCATTCAGAGGCAAGTTCCCACAAACTCTGTGTGACCTGATGCAAGTAGCACTGCGAGAAGTTTCGACGTGGTCCTCTCGCTGCGGACTTAGTATCAACCCGGGGAAAGTGGAACTTGTCCTCTTCACCAACCGGTACAAAATACCGCCACTAAGCCTACCAGAACTAGATGGCACGCGCCTGGGCTTGTCGGATAAGGCCAAGTTTCTAGGCATAGTTCTGGACAGGAAACTGAATTGGAAGGAGAATGTTCTTCAGCGCCAGAAGAAAGCTTGCATCGCTCTTTACACATGCAAAAGAGCCATTGGCAAAAAATGGGGGCTCAGCCCTAGAGTATGCAGTTGGATCTACACGGCCATCATTCGTCCAATCATGCTATATGGAGTCGTCGTATGGTGGCCTGCGCTGAGCAAGGCAACATACCTGAATCTGTTGCGGAAAGTCCATAGATCCAATATGATCTGTATAAGCGGTGCGCTAAGGACAACGCCCAACGAAGCCCTCCAGGTCATTCTGGGCATTTTGCCACTTGATCTGGAAGGGTTTCGGTCAGCAGCGGCATCAGCTCTGCGCCTAAGAGAAACCTCCAGTTGGGGGGCGGGTACTATTGGACACTCCAGTATTCTGGAATCTTACAGCTTTCTCCCTCTAAGCACAGATCGTTGTGCGACCACTACAGTCGGTGATAGCTGTTTCAAAATAAACATTCCCAGCAGAGAAGACTGGGAGAGGACGGATTGGTGTCCCGAAACAAATGGTGGCACTTCCATATACACCGACGGCTCGAAGTTGGACGGCAGAGTTGGAGGAGGGGTTTATTCAAGGGATTTGGACCTTGAGCTCTCCTTCAGACTACCTGATCATTGTAGCGTCTTCCAGGCGGAAGTCTCGGCAATCCTAGACGCCGCGGCCTGGTTAAGCAAACGTGTTATCGGAGAAGATATCGCTATTTTCAGCGATAGCCAAGCGGCCATCAAATCCCTTGGCTCATACACGTTCAACTCTGAACTGACGCTCAGCTGTCGTCGATCTCTTCAGGAGATGGCCCAACAGAACCGCGTAAACCTCATATGGGTCCCGGGACATAGGGACATTGAGGGAAACTGTAAGGCAGACGAGCTTGCCAGGCAGGGCACGACCAAGCAGGTTCTTCAGGATAAAGAGCGCTTAGGTATGCCGTTTGCCACATGCAAACTAATGCTGAAGGAGCACACACTCCGTCAAGCCAACGAAAGATGGCTGCAATCCCCAGGGTGTCGGATATCGAAACAAACCTAGCCAAAATGGGATCTTAAAAGGTCTAGACGCATTTATGCCCTAACTAGGAGGGAAATCTGCATATTGATAGGGGTATTAACCGGTCACTGCCTCATTGGTAGGCATGCAGAAAGGCTAAGTGTGCCCTACCGACGATGCTGCAGGAGTTGCAAAGATGATGAGGAGGAGGAAACAGTGGAACACCTCATTTGCAACTGTCCGGCTTTAAGCGGCGCGAGAACGCGCTTTTTGGGAGTTCCGTTCCTGGATAGCCTAAGCCAGATCGCGGAACTGGACATAAAGGACTTGATGGCCTTCATAAAGTCATCTAAGTGGTTCGAGGAGGAGTAACGGTGTCGGTTTAGGAGTGTCAGTCCCGGGATTCTGCTATGTGGAAAATCCCAACAACTCAGGGATTTTCCATTTGGCTGGGTCCCGGGACTGACTTTCCTTGTGTTGGTGGTATCACAACGGGCCTTTCAAAACTGGCCTAAGTGTGCCTCTGCGGCAGCCACTTGAACCTAACCTAACCTATCGAAATATTATAAGCCCATACCGGGTGTTTGTGCAATTTAAATTAAAAACTTATTTTTTATGTAATAATTAATGTAAGTTTAATATAATTTGTAATAGTAAGTGTCTGCTGTACCTTAGACATAAACAAATAAATAAAAAAAATTAAGAAAAAATATTTTAAAAAATCTGTTGTAGATATATCCTAGTGTATTGTCGTCAGCTTTTCTGTTGTACTGCTTTGCTGCACCACCCAAATGTGAAGATTGTTTGTATGGTATCACTTAATCCAAATTTGCATTTGTCACGAGGGAGTCACTTACTTGGTTTTATTGTGAACGGGGAATATGTACATATATTAAGAGAGAGTTGAAGAAAATTTCAGATGGTCGAATTTCGACCACGGGCGATCCTAGTAATATTTATTACAATGCACAGCAGCTGGGTATTGGACCAAACCAACTTTTTTAAGTTTTTCGAAGTTAGCCTCCAAAACTAAGTTACGGGCTTTCGAAGTTCGAAGTTAGACCCTACGAAAATGTGGGTTTCTAATTGTTTTGTTTAAGAAATTAAAAAAATACACTTTCAAATAAAAAGAAAGTGCACCATTCAAGTAAGAGGAGCAAGAAGGCCACGCCCACATTTAACCTATTGCAATTTTTTCACATTCTTCTAAATGTAGATATGTATGTATGTTATAATTGAAAATAACTTGATAACAAAGACCAATGTAGAACACTATTGTTCAGCGCACCACCCAACGGTCTATGAGAGCGCAAAGGGTGACAAAAAGTAAGATATCTGTGGAATGGTATGAAAGGACAAACATTTTTTTATTACTAAAGATGACCGTTTTCGCACTATTTTTTTGAGCATACAGAACGGAAAAAATTGTATTTGTTCAAAAAAATGTATTGTATGTATGTATTTATTAACCATTTTCTTGATGATGCATAGATACTTATTAATCTAAGATTACAATATTGCAATAATTAATTTCAAATAACTATGCAGCGTGAGAAAAGCATATGGCATTATTTATATTAAATATTTAACATAATTCTAAATGCCAGTCCTAGCTTTGGTATATTGATTTGTGTGGGGTGTACAAAAATAAAAATAAAGATATTATTACTTATATATTAATAGTAAATGAATTGAGATGAGATTGTCGTTCCAGAGTCTTCTTAGGTGTCACGGTGTTCCTAAGTTGAAATCTTCTAATAAACTACATTTAATATCCCTAGGTGAAAAGGGTCTTGAATCCCAATGCGGGCCCGCTGTGACCCTAAAAGGAATTTCTGAGATATGGGTATCAAATAAAAGGTGTAAATAAGAGTTTTAAGTGAAATTTCTTTCAAGCCCCATGTAGGAACACGCTTTCGAGATATGGACCAAGTGCTACCCTAAAAAGTGTTTGGACAATATGGGTACCAAATGAAAGGTGTTGATGAGGGTTTTAACAGGGAGTCCGACTGCGTTTGACAAATTATTTGTACGATATGGGTATCAAATGAATGGTGTTAATAAGAGCTTTAGCAGAGGATGGTTTTTTAGTCCCATGTGGGAACGCGTGTCCGAGATATCGACTAAAATGTAGACCAGGTGTGGCCCTAGGAAGTGTTGAACAATAGGGTACAAATTAAAGATGATGATGAGGGTTTTAACAGGGTGTGGTTCTTAGTTTCAAATGCTAACCCGGTTCCGATATATTGACCTAAATGTGAAATGTGAACATGGAAAGTTTTTCTGCAATATGGATATAAAAAAAGGCGTTGATGAGGGTTTTAACAGGGTGTATTTGTTAGTTCCATATACGAACGTGGTTCCGACATATTGACCAATACGTGAACCAGTGCCTCGGAGAATGTTTGTAGGAAATGGATATCAAATAAAATGCATTTGTGGGGATCTTAACAGGTAGGGGTTCTAAGTGTACGAACCCGTTTCCCAAATATCGACCAACATGTGGACAAATTGTGGGTCGAGAAAGTGTTTGTACGGTGTTGGTATCAAAAGAAAGGCATTGGTGGGTGTTTTAAAAGGGAGTAGCTCCCTGTCCCATGTAAAAACCCGTTTCCGAAATATCGCTTAAATGTGTTGTAGGGACAAGGTGTGGCCCTAGAAAGTGTTATGACAATATGGGTACCAAGTGAAAGATGTTTATGAGGGTTTTAACAGGGGAGTGGTTCTTAGTTTGATGCGAACCGGAATACGAGATATTGTCCCAATGTGGAACACATGTTACCCTGGACGTTTGCGAAATATTGACCAAATATTCTTTACACTGAACCAAAAACGTACATGTTTTTTAAGTACAAAGTTTCATAGAAGTTCATGCTGATATTTCTTATAATACAAGAAAAAAATTCATAGATTCTAAGAAAATTATATTACAATTTATGAATGAATTCATACTTTCTGAGGATTTGTTAACATATTTTAAGAAAAAGTACTTATATTCTAAGAAATATTCTTAAATATATTTTTCTTTGAATACATGAATTTTTTTGGTTCAGTGTACCTTTTTTTTAGGAAAACTAAGCTTTCATTGCTGAAAAACTCTAAAAGGGTTCATGGTAGGGACCTGGAAATTTGCACGCACGAAAAAAATGTGAGTTGTAGGAAAAGGGGGGATGGAAACTCTAATACATACTAAATTTTTAAGCAAAATTTCTACAAAAGGGTTCATGGCAACCTGGAAATTGGTATGGATGTAAACGATAACTGTCAATACAGTTCTCAGAGAAATACGTTGGAGCTATCACAGAAGAGGGGTGTCAGCTCTAAAACAAACTTATTTCTTTAAATTAATGTTTTTAGCGACCTTTTAAATTTAAATTTGTTGAATTTTTTCTGGCTCGAGGTCAAAGAAATATTTATTTAAAACCACCGGTTTGTTTTTATAAATTTTTTGTTCCAATATATTTCGGTTATTCCGCGATAACCGTTTTCAAGGATATTTCTTTACACGTCTTTCTTACTTGACTTATTTCTTTAAGCTTAATATCTCTAACTATATGGGGTAAAGGTGGGACCACTTAAATTGTTATATTATGTTATCAATATCTCTAAAAATGTTCATGGCAGCTACAGTTATAGGTACAACCAGAGCAAAATTACAGTAGAACGAACTGGATTACACAACTGGATAAAACAACAGATTTCACATTCAAAAACCATCCAAACGATATATCTGTTGAAACAACAGGTGCTGTTCGTTCGTGAACAGTTTTAGCTGTTGTTTTAACAGAAAATTTGTTGTTTTAGGTATTCCGAGTTCAATTCTCGGTGAAGTCAATATAATTTTTTTTTTTTCAAAACAAAAACAAATTTTTTTTTCAGAGTTCTTATATTGTGAATTCACCGAAAATCGGAACTCAGCGCTCTTGAACACTCTACACAGGTGTCTACTGTATAACCATTATGCCATCGTTTACTTATGCTTCCCAGCGTCTAATTACAGCTTTGTTCTAAATGACACTTTGTTGCCTCCACCGAGAATCGAGCTCACGCTGCTCTGACTGCTGAACGGAGATGCTAACCATCATACAGCTTTGTTGTATGACAGTAATTGGAGTATCTTCGCTGTTGAATTACTGTTAAATCTGTTGGATTAACTGCAGAATTCTGTTGTATTAACTGAAGAAGTCTGTTGGATTAAACGCAGAAGTCTGTTGTGAGAGTGTTAAATCTGTTGCATTAACTGCAGAAGTCTGTTAGATTAACTGAAGAAGTTTGTTGTGAGAGTGTTGAATCTGAGTTGATTTGGTGTTTTTCCGACAGGGTGGATACTAGATGTATATTGGAACGATTTTCCGTCATCCCTTGTCAATTTTGGTTTTGCAACAAACCGGTTTCGGCGATCTGCCATCTTCAGTGTTTGATTTCGTTCTGACTTTGTGTCTATCCGTTGTCATGTATTTATAGTCTGGACGCTGTATGCGGTAATGTTAGTACTCGTGTATATGATTCGTGTGTTACGAATGTTTCCGAACAGGTACCTGTAATAAGGGTTGTTTTCACACTAGTTAATTCGCTTGTCGCTGCTAGGTCAGGTACGTGTGTGTTTAAAGGTTGCTTACTGACACTCGTTAGTCAGGTAGAAGGCGGTGATTTTCGTCTTTTGATTGGGTTTGTGTGTTCGCTCGTTTATTGTTACTCGTTTGGTTATTGTACCTGCGGTATTGTTCGGTTTTTTGTAAATTAATTTTAGCGGTTCAAATATTGCGTCAGAGATGGTTTTTGTTTGTTCGTTTATTATTCTCCCGTCAAATGTCTTTAGTTTGTATATTTCCATGTTTTCCAGCACATTTAAGCGTCGGCCTTTTCTTTGTATGTGAAGTGTTTTGGCTGTGTTTTTGATGTTGGCCGGGGAGCATTTGTTTTCGAACATGTGATTTGCATAGTTTGATTCTGGTGTAATGGTGGGTTTCCGTGCTTTCTTGTTGTAGTCCCTGACGTGCTCTCGAAATCGTGTACTTATTTTTCGTCCTGTTTGCCCTATGTAGCTGTGCTGGCACTCGCAGGTAAGCTTGTAAATACCACTTTCGCTAAACGGCTCTTCCGAGTTAGTGTTGGTTCTTAGGTTTTGTCCTAAGTTGTTCGATGTTCTCAACGCTGTGTTGATGTTGTGTTTCTTGAAAAAAATTTGCCAATTTGTATGTCGTGTTTCCAGTGTATGTCATCGCCGTCCACATCATGGATTTCTCTTCTGGGTTGTCTCTTTTTTGCGATCCATGTTTCCTTCGGAGTTTGTCCACTAGGGCTTTTTTGTATCCGTTGCTTGTTGCTATGCTGTATGTGGTGGTAAGCTCCTTCCTGTATGATTCGTGGGTGAGGGGTGTTCTTTGAAGTCTGTCCACTAGGTGCCTTAATGCTGCATTCTTGTGCTGTTGAGGATGGTTTGATGTAGAGTGAATTATGGTGTCCGTAGTTGTTGGTTTTCTGTAGACAAAATACATTCAAGAACCTAACACAAACCTAGGAGTGACTTTTTACGCAAGGTACGTCGACGACATCATCTGCGTATTGAATACTAACAATGAAGAACGAATACTAGGATTCTTAAACAAACAGCATGAAAACCTAAAATTCACTATGGAAACCGAGAAGGACGGAGAACTGAATTACCTGGACCTAACGATAAGAATTGACCGACTAACAAACAAGTTTAACTACGACATCTACAGAAAACCAACAACTACGGACACCATAATTCACTCTGCATCAAACCATCCTCAACAGCACAAGAATGCAGCATTAAGGCACCTAGTGGACAGACTTCAAAGAACACCCCTCACCCACGAATCATACAGGAAGGAGCTTACCACCATATACAGCATAGAAACAATCAACGGATACAAAAAAGCCCTAGTGGACAAACTCCGAAGGAAACATGGATCGCAAAAAAGAGACAACCCAGAAGAGAAATCCAAGATGTGGACGGCGATGACATACACTGGAAACACGACATACAAATTGGCAAATTTTTTCAAGAAACACAACATCAACACAGCGTTCAGAATATCGAACAACTTAGGACAAAACCTAAGAACCAACACTAACTCGGAAGAGCCGTTTAGCGAAAGTGGAATTTACAAGCTTACCTGCGAGTGCCAGCACAGCTACATAGGGCAAACAGGACGAAAAATAAGTACACGATTTCGAGAGCACGTCAGGGACTACAACAAGAAAGCACGGAAACCCACCATTACACCAGAATCAAACTATGCAAATCACATGTTCGAAAACAAATGCTCCCCGGCCAACATCAAAAACACAGCCAAAACACTTCACATACAAAGAAAAGGCCGACGCTTAAATGTGCTGGAAAACATGGAAATATACAAACTAAAGACATTTGACGGGAGAATAATAAACGAACAAACAAAAACCATCTCTGACGCAATATTTGAACCGCTAAAATTAATTTACAAAAAACCGAACAATACCGCAGGTACAATAACCAAACGAGTAACAATAAACGAGCGAACACACAAACCCAACCCAAAAGACGAAAATCACCGACTTCTACCTGACTAACGAGCGTCAGTAAGCAACCTTTAAACACACACGTACTTGACCTAGCAGCGACAAGCGAATTAACTAGTGTGATAACAACCCTTATTACAGGTACCTGTTCGGAAACATTCGTAACACACGAATCATATACACGAGTACTAACATTACCGCATACAGCGTCCAGACTATAAATACATGACAACGGATAGACACAAAGTCAGAACGAAATCAAACACTGAAGATGGCAGATCGCCGAAACCGGTTTGTTGCAAAACCAAAATTGACAAGGGATGACGGAAAATCGTTCCAATATACATCTAGTGTTGAATCTGTTAAATTAACTGCAGAGGTCTGTTGTGAGAGTGTTATATCTGCTGGATTAACTTAAATCTGTTGGATTAACTGCAGAAATCTGTTGTGAGAGTGGCTTCGCTGTTAAGTGATTGTTAAATCTGTTTGATATACTGTAATCTACCTTACTTGACCAGATTTCCGTCAATTCAACATTTGTACATCATGTCGCTCTCAACTGCAGAGCAAGTTCTTTCTACATCAAGTATTGCAACACGCAGATCACATCAAATTACTGGTGCCAAACTTCGATCAAACAAACAGGTACTACATATGTTATTCTACAACATGATATTTATGGATCTTGATGCAAAAGATAGTGCCAAGTAGATTATCAATGCAGTCAAAATATTTTGGCATCAGGCGAGAATTCCTATTCGTGAAAACCATAAATGTGTTGACAAATTATTAAATTAAGTGGAATTCGATTAAAAAAACTGCACCTGATAAGAGGTAGTGCTCCAATGGAAGCAATATGTGGACAATTTAGAAGATCTGTTTGTGGATAAATTTACAATCCTATAAGAGGTAGGATTTGCACTGTTGAGGGAAATAAGCAAACGTTTATGCTAAGATAATTCACTTTATTAACTTTTTAGGTACAAAGGGTATGCGATGAGTTCGATGGTAAGCGAATAACTAACTTAAAACGGTCCAGCATAATCCACTGCACCGCTGACTTCTTTCAGTGAGCGCATATGTATGTAAATGTACCCTGTAGGGAAAATCTCTAGTTCAGAGCTAGTTCGCTTCTAGTGCGTTCCGAACCAGTACTAGCTCGCGAACTAAGTTTCTTACATGAAATCAACTGGCGAATTTAACATGGCGATGTCTTAGGCTGGAACTAGTACAAAATTCTACAGTTTGGCTCTAGTTCGTTTATTGGTACTATTTCTATAGTTCTGAACCATTTCTAAGCATAGAAACGAATATAAATTAAATTCAAAAACTTAAATTCAAATACGAATCCAAAAGCCTTTTAACGACTCCTCAAACACTGGTTTCGAACTAGTGAAAATGTAATCACTAACGTAGTAGTTTTTATTGGCCACTTTATATCTAGTTCTGAACCTGAAATTTGTTCACTAGTGCCTGAGTTCCCTGCAGGGAACTAGTGAAAATGTAGTCACTAACGTATTAGTTCTTATATATATCTAGTTCTGAACCTGAAATTTGTTCACTAGTGTCTGAGTTCCCTGCAGGGTATGTACACTAAACAGTAATCTATTATATTAATAGGCTAACAAATTTTACATATAAATCATTGCCAAGCTTAAACCCATACTAAATATGCATAAATATTTATGAAATGCATATGGATTTGTTGGCATACCTCTAAGGCAGTGCACAATTATCTAATATATAACCAATACTGCTTCATCTGTAATAAGCGAATGAAAATTTTTCATGCAACTTAAATTGGTTATCTGACAATCAATTTGTAAATAAAGCGATAGCCCAGTGGGAAGCGTTAGGGGGTAGTGGTCGAGCGATTGATGGTTCGAGTACAGTTAGTTACACAGCTATAGGCCAAAATTTTTTTCTTTTTTGTCATTGAAAATTGTTTATATTTTTTATATATTTTTATATTTCTAATCTTGACTTTTTAATATTTTTATAAACAATATTTTTATGTTTGTGATCTCTATTTTCGAGAAGAAAAAAATTTGGTGCGAATATTTTTAGTTTACGGAAAGCCATGTGAAATAATAATTTTATATCATAAATATACATACATACCACCCATTATAGAAATGCTATAACCGCTTATACAATTTCTTTTTGTTTTTTTTTTTTTTGGTAAATATTTCAAAAAATTACCATTAATATAAGTCTGACTGCTCTAATTTTTGAAGATGAAAGCTGCAATTTGCGAATTTTTTTTCAAATTCTATCGATTGAGATAGAGTTGCTGATAAATTCCTTAATTAATGTATAAAAATCGACAAAATATTTTATGGATACTACGTTATTTTGAACTAAACCAAGTGATAAGCGGAAATCTTAAATTTTACTGAAGACAACAAATAATTTCTTTTCAAATGTATATATGTATTAACTTTTAAAAGGGCAAATTTGCAACCCGAGCCCCAAACAAGTCTAGACCAAATTGAATAGAATTTTTTTAAAAATCAATATACATTTTTTTTTCTTTAAATCAAAAGAAAAATCCATATAAAGTGTCTTTTAAATATTGCTAAGTTATGGTTAAAGAAAAAAGCTAGAAAACCCTCACACTTTTTTTGACCTAACCAGAATTTGTAATTTACCCCCACTAAAAAGTTTTAAAACCACGCCATGTATAATACATTTATTTAAAATACAACCCATACTTCTCTAAATTGAATGTGTAACTATTTTCGTTCTCTCGCTCATTAATACTCTTTAATATTACACGAACTCATATTTCCAAATTTCCACCCCTTCAAAATAAACGTCAAGCCAATTTCATACTCATATCTATTTATATACACATATACATATTTGCGTAAACACTCCAATTCTCTCGCTCATTGAGTTCAAACAGTAGATTCGGCGTTGAACTCATATGTATATTGAAATGTTACACTCCAAATAGATGGCGTCGGCGCGAATAGCCAATTTGTTTCCGCATGAGAGTTGCCCCAATATGTGTTGTTATGTACCAAAGGATTAAAAAAAAGTGACAATTTGTTTTTCTCATATCTCGCACGCTTTATTATAAACGAAAATAGTTTAAAAATAAAATTTTTAGAAAAGAAGCAATCAATGTTTTAACTTTCTGTATTGAAATTCATCAAGAAAAAAAAAATGAGATTGAAATAGATACACCCATTGCCGTCAATTCTATATAATATGAGAATTTGCCTTTTTAAAAAAATAAAAATCAAACATCTTTTTCGTAGAATTCTATAATAAAAATGAGATAACTATCATTGCCTTATATTCCAAAGTTTTAATAAACAAATGAAAAACTAAAAATTTTATATTGTTGTGCCATAAAATCATGAAAAAATTAAATTTTCAATTACATATACTTATAATAAAATGTAATTTAACTATACAATTTTTTGGGAAAACGTTATCAAAATTATATTTTTCCATAAAGCTCTAATATGTATGTATATCTATTATATTAATAGGCTAACAAATTTTACATATAAATAATTGCCAAGCTTAAACCCATACTAAATATGCATAAATATTTATGAAATGCAAATGGATTTGTTGGCATACCTCTAAAGCAGTGCACAATTATCTAATATATAACCAATACTGCTTCATTTCTCTGTAATAAGCGAATGAAAATTTCTCATGCAACTTGAATTGGTTATCTGACAATCAATTTGTAAATAAAGCGATAGCCGAGTGGGAAGCGTCAGGGGGTAGTGGTCGAGCGGTTGATGGTTCAAGTACAGTTACAGCTATCGGCCAAAATTTTTTTCTTTTTTGTCATTGAAAATTTTTTATATTTTTTATATATTTTTATATTTCTAATCTTGACTTCTTAAAATTTTTATAAACAATATTTTTATGTTGTGATTTCTATTTTCGAGAAAAAAAAATTTGGTGCGAATATTTTTAGTTTACGGAAAGCCATGTGAAATAATAATTTTAGATCATAAATACATACATACCACCCATTATAGAAATGCTATAACCGCTTATACAATTTCTTTTTTTTTTTTTGGTAAATATTTCAAAAAATTAACATTAATATAAGTCTAACTGCTCTAATTTTTGAAGATGTAAGCTGCAATTTGCGAATTTTTTTCAAACATAGTGGTCTGTTTATTCAATTTCCGTAGATTATTTCGATAAATTTCACGATTTCTATCGATTGAGATAGAGTTGCTGATAAATTCCTTATTTAAAGTATAAAAATCTAAAACATATTTTATGGATACTTAAATTTTTAACTAAACCAAGTGATAAGCGGAAATCTTAAATTTTACTGAAGACAACAAATAATTTCTTTTCATATGTACCTATATATGTATTAACTTTTAAAAGGGCAGATTTGCAACCCGAGCCCCAAACAAGTCTAGACCAAATAGAATAGAATTTTTTTAAAAATCAATATACATTTTTAATAATAATTAAAACATATAAAGTGTATAATTAAAACATATAAAGTGTCTTTTAAATATTGCTAAGTTATGGTTAAAGAAAAAAGCTAGAAAACCCTCAAACTTTTTTTGACCTAACCAGAATTTGTAATTTACCCCCACTAAAAAGTTTTAAAACCACGCCATGTATAATACATTTTTTTTAAATACAACCCATACTTCTCTAAAATGAATGTGTAACTATTTTCGTTCTCTCGCTCATTAATATTCTTTAATATTACACGAACTCATATTTCCAAATTTCCACCCCTTCAAATAAACGTCAAACCAATTTCATACTCATATCTATTTGCATACACATATCCATACTTGCGTAAACACTCCAATTCTCTCATTGAGTTCAAACAGTAGATTCGGCGTTGAACTCATATATGTATATTGAAATGTTACACTCCAAATAGATGGCGTCGGCGCGAATAGCCAATTTGTTTCCGCATGAGAGTTGCCCCAATATGTGTTGTTATGTACCAAAGTATTAAAAAAAAGTGACAATTTGTTTTTCTCATATCTCGCACGCTTTAGTAAGTTTATTTTAAAAATAAAATTTTTAGGAAAGAAGCAATCAATGCTTTAACTTTCTGTATTGAAATTCATCAAGGAAAAAAAAAAAAAAAATTAGATTGAAATAGATGCACCCATTGCCGTCAATTTTATATAATATGAAATTTTGCTTTTTTAAAAAAATAAAAATCAAACATCTTTTTCGTAGAATTCTATAATAAAAATGAGATAACTATGGTCGCCATATATTCCAAAGTATTAATAAACAAATGAAACACTAAAAATGTTATATTGTTGTGCCATAAAATCCTGAAAATCTTAAATTTTCAATTACATATATTTATAATAAAATGTAATTTAACTATACAATTTTTTGGGAAAACGTAATCAAAATTATATTTTTCCATAAAACTCTAATATGTATGTATATATCTAAATAGAGATTCAAAAGCCCAATAAAGCTTCACTTAATTGTAGAATTCCATATTAAAAAAATTTATTCAAGGAAAAATTCCGATGTAATAGATTTGTTTAAAATGAAATTCTACAAAGTTTTATGTTTTCATGACACCATTATTAAAATGTGAAATAGGGCAATCATGGTCAAACTTTTAATTTGAAAAAAATATGTCGCAATCAAAGTTGGCTTTTGTACCACCATACAAAAAAAATGTTTCAAAAAAATAAAATAATAATTCAATATGGCTCGTGTTGTTGGAGTACCAAGCTTATTTTGAGAAATTTGTATATGTGTGTAAAATACCAGCAATGGAAATATTTTGATTCTCTCGCTCTTTGAGAGTTAGAATAATAGCGTCAAACTCATATTTCGAAGTTGGCTGAACTTCAAAGGAAACCACTCTTTATCTTCATTCTCTCCCTCATTAAACACGTCCTATTATGAGAGAGAAATTATTTTCACTCCCTCGCTCATTGAGTACTTTGGTCCATTATCTATTATATTAATAGGCTAACAAATTTTACATATAAATCATTGCCAAGCTTAAAAAAAAAAAAAAAAAAAAAAACTAATGGCGGCGAAATACCAACAGGTTATCATAACCTCTAACGAGATTTTTAGCCGAGCTTCTCTTTCCAACTTGTGGTGTGTTGCTTTTGAGTTTTCCTACAAGTTGGCGGGACCTACAGTTTTTTGCCGACTCCGAACGGCACTTGCCAAGCAAATGAATTTTTTGCTGAGAAGCTTCTCATGGCAGAAATACACCCGGAGAGTTTGCCAAACTACTGCCGAGGGGCGACCCCGTTTAGAAAAATTCTAATTTTTGATGTTACTTTTGTCGGGCATCGAACCGCCACGACTTGGTGTAGAAGGCCGAACACTTAACCGCTACACCACGGCGGCCGCCTAAAGCTTAAACCCATACTAAATATGCATAAATATTTATGAAATGCATATGGATTTGTTGGCATACCTCTAAGGCAGTGCACAATTATCTAATATATAACCAATACTGCTTCATTTATCTGTAATAAGCGAATGAAAATTTTTCATGCAACTTAAATTGGTTATCTGACAATCAATTTGTAAATAAAGCGATAGCCCAGTGAGAAGCGTTAGGGGGTAGTGGTCGAGCGGTTGATGGTTCGAGTACAGTTAGTTACACAGCTATAGGCCAAATTTTTTTTCTTTTTTGTCATTGAAAATTGTTTATATTTTTTATATATTTTTATATTTCTAATCTTGACTTTTTAATATTTTTATAAACAATATTTTTATGTTTGTGATCTCTATTTTCGAGAAGAAAAAAATTTGGTGCGAATATTTTTAGTTTACGGAAAGCCATGTGAAATAATAATTTTATATCATAAATATACATACATACCACCCATTATAGAAATGCTATAACCGCTTATACAATTTCATTTTGTTTTTTTTTTTTTTGGTAAATATTTCAAAAAATTACCATTAATATAAGTCTGACTGCTCTAATTTTTGAAGATGAATGCTGCAATTTGCGAATTTTTTTTCAAATTCTATCGATTGAGATAGAGTTGCTGACAAATTCCTTAATTAATGTATAAAAATCGACAAAATATTTTATGGATACTACGTTATTTTGAACTAAACCAAGTGATAAGCGGAAATCTTAAATTTTACTGAAGACAAAAAATAATTTCTTTTCAAATGTATATATGTATTAACTTTTAAAAGGGCAGATTTGCAACCCGAGCCCCAAACAAGTCTAGACCAAATTGAATAGAATTTTTTTAAAAATCAATATAAATTTTTTTTTCTTTAAATCAAAAGAAAAATCCATATAAAGTGTCTTTTAAATATTGCTAAGTTATGGTTAAAGAAAAAAGCTAGAAAACCCTCACACTTTTTTTGACCTAACCAGAATTTTTAATTTACCCCCACTAAAAAGTTTTAAAACCACGCCATGTATAATACATTTTTTTAAAATACAACCCATACTTCTCTAAATTGAATGTGTAACTATTTTCGTTCTCTCGCTCATTAATACTCTTTAATATTACACGAACTCATATTTCCAAATTTCCACCCCTTCAAAATAGACGTCAAGCCAATTTCATACTCATATCTATTTATATACACATATACATATATGCGTAAACACTCCAATTCTCTCGCTCATTGAGTTCAAACAGTAGATTCGGTGTTGAACTCATATGTATATTGAAATGTTACACTCCAAATAGATGGCGTCGGCGCGAATAGCCAATTTGTTTCCGCATGAGAGTTGCCCCAATATGTGTTGTTATGTACCAAAGGATTAAAAAAAAGTGACAATTTGTTTTTCTCATATCTCGCACGCTTTATTATAAACGAAAATAGTTTAAAAATAAAATTTTTAGAAAAGAAGCAATCAATGTTTTAACTTTCTGTATTGAAATTCATCAAGAAAAAAAAAAATGAGATTGAAATAGATACACCCATTGCCGTCAATTCTATATAATATGAAAATTTGCCTTTTTAAAAAAATAAAAATCAAACATCTTTTTCGTAGAATTCTATAATAAAAATGAGATAACTATCATCGCCTTATATTCCAAAGTTTTAATAAACAAATGAAAAACTAAAAATTTTATATTGTTGTGCCATAAAATCATGAAAAAATTAAATTTTCAATTACATATACTTATAATAAAATGTAATTTAACTATACAATTTTTTGGGAAAACGTTATCAAAATTATATTTTTCCATAAAGCTCTAATATGTATGTATATCTATTATATTAATAGGCTAACAAATTTTACATATAAATAATTGCCAAGCTTAAACCCATACTAAATATGCATAAATATTTATGAAATGCAAATGGATTTGTTGGCATACCTCTAAAGCAGTGCACAATTATCTAATATATAACCAATACTGCTTCATTTCTCTGTAATAAGCGAATGAAAATTTCTCATGCAACTTGAATTGGTTATCTGACAATCAATTTGTAAATAAAGCGATAGCCCAGTGGGAAGCGTCAGGGGGTAGTGGTCGAGCGGTTGATGGTTCAAGTACAGTTACAGCTATCGGCCAAAATTTTTTCTTTTTTGTCATTGAAAATTTTTTATATTTTTTATATATTTTTATATTTCTAATCTTGACTTCTTAAAATTTTTATAAACAATATTTTTATGTTATGATTTCTATTTTCGAGAAAAAAAAATTTGGTGCGAATATTTTTAGTTTACGGAAAGCCATGTGAAATAATAATTTTAGATCATAAATATACATACATACCACCCATTATAGAAATGCTATACAATTTCTTTTTTTTTTGGTAAATATTTCAAAAAATTACCATTAATATAAGTCTGACTGCTCTAATTTTTGAAGATGTAAGCTGCAATTTGCGAATTTTTTTCAAACATAGTGGTCTGTTTATTCAATTTCTGTAGATTATTTCGATAAATTTCACGATTTCTATCGATTGAGATAGAGTTGCTGATAAATTCCTTATTTAAAGTATAAATATCGAAAACATATTTTATGGATACTTAAATTTTTAACTAAACCAAGTGATAAGCGGAAATCTTAAATTTTACTGAAGACAACAAATAATTTCTTTTCATATGTACCTATATATGTATTAACTTTTAAAAGGGCAGATTTGCAACCCGAGCCCCAAACAAGTCTAGACCAAATAGAATAGAATTTTTTTAAAAATCAATATACATTTTTTTTCTTTAAATCAAAGGAAAAATCCATATAAAGTGTCTTTTAAATATTGCTAAGTTATGGTTAAAGAAAAAAGCTAGAAAACCCTCAAACTTTTTTTGACCTAACCAGAATTTGTAATTTACCCCCACTAAAAAGTTTTAAAACCACGCCATGTATAATACATTTTTTTTAAATACAACCCATACTTCTCTAAAATGAAGCGTTCAGCAGAATCAATCCGTGACGTACGTCACGTACGTCGAAATAACTGACAGCAAAGTAGACTGCGGATGTTTGTATGCGTAACGCCAGATAAGACGGATACGTCAAAGTAGAAATTGCTCTAAAATTGACGTACGTGACGCAGCTGACGTATTGGCGGACTGATTCTGCCGAAAGCTTGAATGTGTAACTATTTTCGTTCTCTTTTCATAGAATTTTCGGGCATCATTCCTGTCAGCCAGCATCTCAAGCTCCTCACACTCACGCCTTTCGGCCTCACGTTTCTTTTTTCTGAAAAGGCGTCTCTCTTCCTTCTTTGCCTCACGATAGCGTTGCCATACACTGCGGGTTGCGCCCGTTCGCAACGTCTCCCTGTAGGCAGCGTCCTTTTTGTCCGAGGCAGTGCTGCATTCCTCATCGTACCAGTTGTTCTTGCGGGCTCGCTGGAACCCTATAGTGGCCTCAGCGGCGGTACGTAATGAGTGAGAGATATGCTTCCATTGCTCGGTTGCATCGTTAGGTCGAGGATTGCTCTCCGATAGCAGGTGTGAGAGTCGAGTGGAGAAATTGTCAGCTGTCTGTGTCGTGCGCAGCTTCTCGACGTCAAACTTTCCTTCCGTTACTGTGCGCACTTTCTTTGCTACACAGAGGCGTGTGCGTATCTTGGCTGCAACAAGATAATGGTCCGAGTCGATATTGGGACCACGAAGGGTACGCACGTCCAGAACGGTGGAGCTATGTCTGCCGTCGATCATGACATGATCAATCTGGTTTCTTGTTCTTTGATCAGGAGACAGCCATGTGGCTTGGTGTATTCGTTTATGCTGGAACCTGGTACTACTGATGACCATATTGCGAGCAGCAGCGAAATCAATCAACCTAGTGCCGTTGGGGGATGTTATATCATGGAGACTAAATTTTCCAACTGTTGGACCAAAGACTCCTTCCTTGCCCACCTTCGCATTAAAGTCGCCGAGCACGATTTTGATATCATGTTGGGGGCAGCGATCATAAGTCTGTTCAAGTTTATCGTAGAAGGAGTCCTTCTCTGCGTCGTCCGTCTCCTCAGTCGGCGCATAGGCGCAGATAAATGTTATGTTGAAAAATTTCGCTTTGATGCGGATCGCAGCGAGACGCTCGTCCACGGGGGTGAACGCTAGTACTTGGCGGCGAAGTCTCTTTCCCACCACGAATCCTACACCACGCGCTTTGCCGCGTGTCTGGCCACTGTAGTATACGTCACAAGGTCCGATGGTCGTCTTTCCTTGTCCCGTCCATCGCATTTCCTGCAGGGCGGTGATGTCAGCCTTTGCGTTAACGAGGACATCAACCAGTCGGGCAGCGGTACCGTCCCTTGAAAGGGTCCGGACATTCCCGGTACATGCCCTAATATCCAAATCATTATGCCTTATTCGTTTTGCCGGGTCGTCAACATTAAAGGGGGTTCTCATCCGAGGCTTTAATTTATTTTTCATTGGACTAAATTTTTTACGTGGCGGGTCCCAAACCCAGCGCACAACCCGTTTCGGGGTTTTTGGAAAATATTTACACATTTATATAGCGAGCCGCTTGCTTCAAGACAGACGCCCGCTTGCAGCCGCACCTCATGGTGAACAGACGCTGCGCAAAAACCTCGGTGAGCCCTTAAACCAAGTATGTCAGAGTGGCCCCACCGGGGCTCCCTCTCTTTCTGCCGCGAGCCTAGGTAGCTCCCGTTGCCCAGAGTGCACGAACGAGGACGCAAGAGTCGGGATTGAGCAAGGTCACTTAGCAACCACACTCCATTACACTCTTTACCAACATTATTTAGAGAAGTTATTCATTTTCAAACTGTTTTATTTTTACTGCTTTCTGAAGTCAAAGGTGGGGACTATTCCAGTTTTCCCAAAACCTACACCTTAATTAATAGCATTGATATTTTGAAAGTAAACAATGAACACACGCAGTTATTGGAGACTCTTTTTTTCAACTTTGAAGACAGATTTCAAGACTTTCGAAAACATAAGCCTTTAATTGACTTATTTGAAAGTCCGTTAACCTGTGACATAACCCAATATTCATTTGAAATTCAAAATGAATTGTTACTTCTAAGAAACGAAATGCCAGTTAATGATGAACCAGACATTACCAATTTCTGGAGAAACTTAGATAGCGAATTTTATAAAAACCTTAAGGAAATTTCCCTCAAGATTTTATAATTTTTCCCATCAACATTCTTCTGTGAGCACATTTTTTCTGACATGAAATTCATCTGTTCAAAACAGAGGAACAGATTGACTTCAAGAAATTTGTCAAATGCACTACTAACAAGAAATTGCCATAAATCTATATATGATAATGAGATCATTCAAAATTGAATTAAGAATTCCATTTTTTTCGTCATTTTCCAAAACCCATTCCTTATACTTTTGTAAAAGTATATTCTTTTTTTCCGAAAAAATTCTTTTTCCCATTTATTTTTGCGTTACATTTTAATCCAGCTATCTGAAATCGCTTTCATTAATTTAAAATCGCGCATAATTTACTACCGCATGAAACAATCAACAAAGCGGCGACACATGTTATCCCTTTGCTGTCTACGCCAAGACTGGCAGGAAAATGATTTTTTAACACCACTGTGGCTAACTTGATTTTTTGCTCTCAACAGCAACTGAAATTAAGAGCGTAAGATTACATGTACACGCACGCACACATGCGTGCTGCTCATTTGAGTTAGGAATGCCTATCAGTGCTCCAAATAGATGGCGTCGGCGCGAATAGCCAATTTGTTTCCGCATGAGAGTTGCCCCAATATGTGTTGTTATGTACCAAAGTATTAAAAAAAGTGACAATTTGTTTTTCTCATATCTCGCACGCTTTAGTAAGTTTAGTTTAAAAATAAAATTTTTAGGAAAGAAGCAATCAATGCTTTAACTTTCTGTATTGAAATTCATCAAGGAAAAAAAAACAAAATTAGATTGAAATAGATACACCCATTGCCGTCAATTTTATATAATATGAAATTTTGCTTTTTTAAAAAAATAAAAATCAAACATCTTTTTCGTAGAATTCTATAATAAAATGAGATAACTATGGTCGCCATATATTCCAAAGTATTAATAAACAAATGAAACACTAAAAATGTTATATTGTTGTGCCATAAAATCCTGAAAATCTTAAATTACATATATTTATAATAAAATGTAATTTAACTATACAATTTTTTGGGAAAACGTAATCAAAATTATATTTTTCCATAAAACTCTAATATGTATGTATATATCTAAATAGAGATTCAAAAGCCCAATAAAGCTTCACTTAATTGTAGAATTCCATATTAAAAAGATTTATTCAAGGAAAAATTCCGATGTAATAGATTTGTTTAAAATGAAATTCTACAAAGTTTTATGTTTTCATGACACCATTATTAAAATGTGAAATAGGGCAACCATGGTCAAACTTTTAATTTGAAAAAAATATGTCGCAATCAAAGTTGGCTTGTGTACCACCATACAAAAAAAATGTTTCAAAAAAATAAAATAATAATTCAATATGGCTCCTGTTGTTGGAGTACCAAGCTTATTTTGAGAAATTTGTATATGTGTGTAAAATACCAGCAATGGAAATATTTTGATTCTCTCGCTCTTTGAGAGTTAGAGTAATAGCGTCAAACTCATATTTCGAAGTTGGCTGAACTTCAAAGGAAACCACTCTTTATCTTCATTCTCTCCCTCATTAAACACGTCCTATTATGAGAGAGAAATTATTTTCATTCCCTCGCTCATTGAGTACTTTGGTCCATTATTTATATTAATAGTCTAACTTTGTTGTTGGTATATTGTTAATTCTTAAACTGCTTTGTGCATAAGGTAATGGCGCGGCGGTGAGCGTATAGAATACGGTGTGCACAGTTGCAAGACCCGGTTGCGGAATATTTCTTTTTTTTCTTAAATTATGTTTTTTTTTATATTAAAAAACCTTTAATCTTAACTATTACAATTTACTTAATTTTCAACCTAATATTTTTTTGTTCTTCACCTGCTCAAAACGATCGCATAAATTAGTGGCTATTTGTTAAGCACAATGTCATCATCCGATTATTCAAGTGCAACATAAAATCTCGAAAACCGAATATTTGCATGGCATTTGCCATAAATAATTTTGGAAAGGGCTGCTGTAATTTAATATTTTTATTATATAATAACAGCCGCTATTTTTTAAATTCTTTGATGGCCTCATTTTGCCTATAGATGAGTTTTTAATGTATACATTTAAGTTGGTCGAGGTTCGGCCACGGGTCCTAAAGGCAGCTATTGACAAAAAGTTGATCAGATGTTTGAATAAGTTCAACTATTTTAAATTGGTCGAATTTCGACCACGGGATATACTAGTCTATATTATTATTCTAAAACACGGCGCTTAGCTAGACTAAACTGCAATACGTATATAAACGAAATGTATATCAGATGAAAGCTTATCATGAGCATGTTTGCAAAAAATTATAACAATTCCAATAGGTTAATTTGTTCATGAGAAATTAGCGTTTAAAGTTTGTACCCAAGCTCTTTATATGGCACTATTAGCATGCTTTGTAAATGTATATGTGTATATACATACATACAATGCTCGCATGGATTTCAGTCGAAATAGACAAACATTGAAAAAAATGTAAATATGTATGTATGTATGTAAGTACATATGATTTTGCGCTACTTGGACTACAAAAGCAATGCAGGGGTAATAAGCAAACACACCCGATTATCGGGGGTTACATACTAGTTATTTCTTATATGCAGGAGCAAAGGTATGTGAAATAAGATGTAGACTAAACAGTAATTCTTTCGTATTTACTGCGTGCGTCGAAACAGGTATGTATACAAGGTATTTCAATAGGTGAGTGAAAGGTAAGTATTTGATGAAAGTAGATAATTCATATACGTATATACATAGGTAAGTATAATTATAAGTATTAATAATATAGTAAACAGGTAAGTAAATTCATTTCAATATTATTCTTTTGTTTTCTTTTCAGGTAGTTGGCAACGTTCGAATAATAATCAAATTCGATGAGGTTCCTGCTCATGTCTTCAACAGTTTGATATCACCACAGCTGATGCATTGTACACCATGAAAATTAACGAAGACAAAAAGTTCCTGGAAAGCCAAAGACAAAAAGGACGTCCTGGATGCATGGCTGGTGTTGATATGGCATTATATGAACGGGAAAAAAGAGCACAAAGAAAAAGAACACAAAAGAAAAACCCAAGAAAAAATGTTACAAAAAGCGGGTAATTTATATTTTAACTAACAGAGTAAATCATTATTATTGTTTGTAAATTTGTTAGCCGTTTTCTCAATTTTCATAATTCCTTAGCTGTTGCCAATTCGATCGATTGCAATGATTCATGTGATGAAAATGAACCACAACATGGCGAACCAAACAGCAATAAAGAAGGTAGAACAGAAGTGGAATCAATGACATTTCAACCAAATAGTAGTTTTGAAATAAAACACAACTCTACTCCTGTCATAAAAAGAGGTCGGAAGCACTTTTTAACTCCGCGTTTGTTAGCTGCATTGGACAATGCGAAAGCATCGAATGGCATGGCAGCTCATATACTAATTGCAACTGTTGAGGTATTGGGCCATCGAGTAGAAAAATATGCCATCAACCGTTCCACAATTCATCGCCTTCGTCAGGAAAATCGTTTGAGAGAGTTCAGTAAAATCTCAGCTGGTTTCTCTGATAATATTGGTTATTTTTTTTTAATTCATAGTTAAGTAAAGATGGAGCATTGATCGCGCATTTCGACGGAAAGCTGATGCAGGACTTAACAGGCCGCAGCAAAGTTGATCAAATTGCAGTATTGGTCAGCTACAATGGTACAAGTAAATTTCTCGGAGCACCCAAAATAAATTCTTCAACTGGTAAAAATATTGCAGAAGTGGTATATGGTCGACTACAACAATGGAATCTTTTAGATAAAGTAAAAGGTTTATCATATGACACTACAGCTTCGAAAACTGGTGTTGACAATGGAGCTGCAGTTTATTTAGAAAGAATGATAGGCCACAATTTAATTCATTTACCTTGGAGATACCATATATATGAAATTATACTTCGTGCCGTCTTTGAAAACAAACTTGGCGCTACCTCTGCACATGGTGTACTCATATTTGAAAGATTTACCAAATGTTGGCCAAATTTCAACAAAGAAACATTTTCAAGTGGACTTGATTGCAATTGTATTTTCACAAATTAGTTCCAATAACCGTAAAGACTTGGACTTTTGTAGTAACCAACTTACTAAATTGCATAGTCGAGAAGATTATAAGGAAATACTTCAATTAGCATTGATATTTCTTGGTGCTAGAAATATCAGTTTCTATACACCCGGCGCCACCAGTCACGCTCGGTGGATGTCCAAAGCAATATATTGCTTAAAGATATTTATATTTCGGTCACAATTTAACCTTACAAAAAAGGAACTCGACGGAGTACGACATATTTGTATTTTTCTTGTAAATATTTATATAAAAGCATGGTTTCTATGTACAAATGCTATATCAGCACCGCTTTACGATTTGAATTTCATAAAAGATGCGTTAAGATATTCTGAAATAGATACAAATGTATCTGCCGTTATTATCAAAAAAATAAGTAATCATTTATGGTATATTAACGAACAAAACGTGGCACTATCATTCTTCGACCCGAATATGTCACTTGAAGAAAAACGCCATATGGTTGAAAAACGTGGTTCAGAGAACCCAGTAGTAAAGTTAAACAAGTAAGGAAAGCTGTCTTCGGCTGTGCCGAAGGCTATATACCTTTCACGAATAAGCGTCACGATTTTCACTGTTCGATCCCCAGTACAGCCTGTTTCAATTTAACTATATTTACTATACACATTACACATCTTTGTTATAATTTAAAAAAAACTTACAAAATAATAGGATCCGAGTTATCGGAACAATCGATTGTATGGAGGCTATATATTATACGTGTTCAATTGTACTGACTTACACTATACACATTAAATATGTAGAAAGTACTAAAGGTGAAATATTTTACGTTCCTAACTTTTTAAATGCGGAAGTATTGGCCAAAAAACCTTATATCGGAACAACCGGTTGTATGGGGCTAAATATATGTTATATTTACCCGATCTTCTTGATTTTCATCTACACACTACATAAATTGAAAGTACTCAAGTTGCAAAATTTTATGTTCCTAACTTTTTAATTGCAGAAGTTTTGGCCAAAAAAACCTTATATCTGAACAATCGGTTGTATGGGGGCTATATGTTACATTTGCCCGATCTTGTTGATTTTCACTATATACACTACATAAATAGAAAGTACTCGAGATGCAAAATTTTACGTTCCTAACTTTTTAATTGCAGAAGTTTTGGCCAAAAAACCTTATATCTGAACAATCGGTTGTATGGGGGCTATATGTTACATTTGCCCGATCTTGTTGATTTTCACTATATACACTACATAAATAGAAAGTACTCGAGTTGCAAAATTTTACTTTCCTAACTTTTTAATTGCAGAAGTTTTGGCCAAAAAACCTTATATCTGAACAATCGGTTGTATGGGGGCTATATGTTACATTTGCCCGATCTGGTTGATTTTCACTATATACACCACATAAATAGAAAGTACTCGAGTTGCAAAATTTTACGTTCCTAACTTTTTAATTGCAGAAGTTTTGGCCAAAAAACATTATATCTGAACAATCGGTTGTATGGGGGCTATATGTTACATTTGCCCGATCTTGTTGATTTTCACTATATACACTACATAAATAGAAAGTACTCGAGTTGCAAAATTTTACGTTCCTAACTTTTTAATTGCAGAAGTTTTGGCCAAAAAACCTTATATCTGTACAATCGGTTGTATGGGGGCTATATGTTACATTTGCCCGATCTGGTTGATTTTCACTATATACACTACATAAATAGAAAGTACTCGAGTTGCAAAATTTTACGTTTCTAACTTTTTAATTGCAGAAGTTTTGGCCAAAAAACCTTATATCTGAACAATCGGTTGTATGGGGGCTATATGTTATACTGGTCCGATCTTGTCAGTTCCGACAAATGATTCCTATATTACAAAATGGTGGCCACATACAAAATTTCAGCCAGATATCTCAAAAATTGAGGGACTAGTTTGTGTTCAAACAGACAGACGGACAGACGGACAGACGGACATGGCTAAATCAACTCATCTCGTCATCCTGATCATTTCGGTATACTTATTGATGGGTCTATCTCTTCTTCTTCTCATATTTACAAACATCGGACCAAAGTTATAATACCATTTCATGTTCATGAAAGGTATAAAAATGGGCTATTCAAACTTATCCGCTTTTACAAATTATACTTTGAGTGACTTTTGTCTCAGAACGAACGAAAGATTTTTTGCAAATTTCAGTTTATCTACGAATTTCATTCATCTTGACCCCTCAGTTTGGGAATCATCATCATCATCATTTATTGGCGCTTAACCGCCTAAGGGATTTTGGCCGTTGCATATCAAAGCACACCAGTCATTCCTTTTTAGTGATAACTGATGCCAATTGGAAACCCCAAGGGAGTTCAAGTCATCCTCCACCTGTTGTTTCCATTTCAGTCGAGGCCTCCCCCTTTCTCTGCTGCCGAATTCGCGACGATAGGAAAACCTTCTGTGCTGGAGCTTCTTTGTCCATCCGCATAATATGGCCCAGCCAGCGGAGTCTTTGGGCTTTAATTCGCTGGACTATGGTCGGATCTGCGTAGAGCTCGTACAGCTCATCGTTAAATTTCCTTCGATACTCGCCGTTGGCATCACGGGAAGGACCATAAATCTTCCGGAGAAATTTTCTCTCAAATACTCCAAGGGCCATCTCATCTTCTCTTGACATTGTCCATGAATCTGAGCCATACATCAGGACAGGTATGATGGGAGACTTATAGAGCGTGATCTTTGTTCTTCCAGAGAGGACTTTACGTCTCAATTGCCTACTCAGTCCAAAGTAGCACTTGTTGGCAAGAGTGATTCTCCGCTGGATTTCCAGACTGATATTATTTTAAAAAAATGGGCTATTCAAACTTATCCGCTTTTACAAATTATACTTTGAGTGACTTTTGTCTCAGAACGAACGAAAGATTTTTTGCAAATTTCAGTTTATCTACGAATTTCATTCATCTTGACCCCTCAGTTTGGGAATCATCATCATCATCATTTATTGGCGCTTAACCGCCTAAGGGATTTTGGCCGTTGCATATCAAAGCACACCAGTCATTCCTTTTTAGTGATAACTGATGCCAATTGGAAACCCCAAGGGAGTTCAAGTCATCCTCCACCTGTTGTTTCCATTTCAGTCGAGGCCTCCCCCTTTCTCTGCTGCCGAATTCGCGACGATAGGAAAACCTTCTGTGCTGGAGCTTCTTTGTCCATCCGCATAATATGGCCCAGCCAGCGGAGTCTTTGGGCTTTAATTCGCTGGACTATGGTCGGATCTGCGTAGAGCTCGTACAGCTCATGGTTAAATTTCCTTCGATACTCGCCGTTGGCATCACGGGAAGGACCATAAATCTTCCGGAGAAATTTTCTCTCAAATACTCCAAGGGCCATCTCATCTTCTCTTGACATTGTCCATGAATCTGAGCCATACATCAGGACAGGTATGATGGGAGACTTATAGAGCGTGATCTTTGTTCTTCCAGAGAGGACTTTACGTCTCAATTGCCTACTCAGTCCAAAGTAGCACTTGTTGGCAAGAGTGATTCTCCGCTGGATTTCCAGACTGATATTATTTTCGGTGTTGATACTGATTCCCAAATAGACGAAGTCCCTCACAGTTTCAAATTTGTAACTATCAGCAGTGACATGGCTACCAAGGCGCAGGTGTGCTGATTCTTTCTTTGTCCTCGTTCACGGTAAGACACACTTTTTTCGCTTCCTTATCCAGTCCAGAGAGGGCAGCGCTTACGGCGCGGTTGTTAAGGCCGATGATATCAATATCACGCACGCTCTTGTAAAAGATTGTACCATTGCGGTTTAGCTCTGCTGCTCGAATGAGACTAGGTGTAGTTCTTGTAAATTTAAAAGTAAGATAAGAACTGTTTAGTGCAGTTGACTGAATTCTACGTTAAAACAACATACAATTTTTAAATTAATGTGTTATATAAGTATAAAAACGATTAAGTGCAAATAAAATGTCACATACTGCATTCAATTGAATATAAAAATTTCAAATTTATTTGGGCCCATTGAATGTTTTCGGATCGCAACCAAACTTGGCATGTAAGTTATTCAAACCAAAAGGAACAATAATCCGGCCGGCACTCATCAGAAAAACAGATTTAATTTTCTTCGAACAAATAAGAACACTTCTAATACATATATTAAAAAATTATAGATATATACCGCGGTAAACGCTGATAAATGTAGACTTCATTAAATTTTTTATTTTTTCCAATGGAAAAATTTATTTCGAAGGAAGTTTGTGGCTTTTACCTCGGAGCTGCCTATAATTTTTCATCGAAACTCAAATAACTCAGTAGAATAAAAACATACCTTTTACATAATGATTATGGATTATAGTGAAGTGAAGTGCACATCTTGAAAACTAATTTCGAGGATTTTCTCAATCACACAATCTGACTTAGGCAACGAAGACTTTGGGATTTTATCTTCTGAGCTATTTTCATATAAATCTTTCGGGAGAAATTTTTAGACCAAGATCCCAGGGCCGCCAGACATGACTTATTTTCTGATGGATGAAACCAATACTGTTGGATATTCCTCCCCGAATCTAGAACGAATATGAAAATTTCAAAGCTGTACCTAGGTCTTGGGCCTAGATATCGGGGATCAAAGTCGCAAAAAAATGACCCTAACTTCACTTATTTTCTGATGGATGATTTTCACATATTTGTCGTACATTACCACCCCGCGACAGTATCAAGTATTGTTAGACCCGTACCATGGTCTAGGCTCCAGCCAGACACCCTAAGTTCGCGGATTTTCCTATGAAAATTAATTCCGTTTTAACAATTTAACAGATTTGGCCAACTTTGGCTGCTTTTAACTACCCAATTTTTTGTAGAACACTACCCTCAAGTATTATCAAGCATTTTTAGGCATCGTCCCATAGCAAAAACTTCAGTCAGACACCTCAAAGCACAGGGACTTTTCATAATTTTTAATGCGCTTGGACATGTTTAAGCGGGTTTAAACAACTTTGGCTGCTTTTAAATGGCGGATCATTACACGTGCGTCGTACAACACTACCCTTAATTGGTATCAGGAATTTTCCTAATTTTTACTGCGATTTCACTTGTTTAAGCAGGTTGGTCCAACTTTGGCTACTTTTAAAGGGCAGATCTTTTCACATGTATCGTAGAAGACTTCCCTTAAGTGGTATCAGATATTTGTAGACTTCGCCCTATGACAAAAACTTCAGCCAGACACCCAAAACTGAGGAATTTCTTTCTGCGCTTTCACATGTTTGAGCGGGTTAGTCCCACTTTGGCTACCTGTAAAGGGCAGATCTTTTCATATGGGTCGTAGAACACTACCCTTAAGTGGTATCAGACATTTTTGGACTTCGCCCCATGATAAAAACTTCAGCCAGACACCCCAAAACTGAGGAATTTTACTAATTCTTACTGCGCTTTCACTTGTTTAAGAGGGTTGGTCCAACTTTGGCTGCTATTAACCGGCAGATATTTTCACATGTGAAGAAGACTACCCTTAAGTAATATCAGACATTTTTAGACTTGGTCCCATGGAAAAAACTTCAGCCAGACACGTCAAAGCAGAGGAATTTTTAGAATTCCTACGGCGCTTCTACATGTTTCAGCGGGTTGTCTAAATTTGCTTGATCATGTCCTATAGAGATAAAGTGTACCCATTTTGGTCATGGGATGAAGTCTAAAATGCCCGAAACCACTTAAGCGTGGTCTTCTACGATACATATGAAAAGATCTGCCCTTAAAAGCAGCCAAAGTGGGACCAACCCGCTCAAACATGTGAAAGCGCAGTAAGAATTATGAAAATTCCTCAGTTTTGGGGTGTCTGGCTGAAGTTTTTTCCATGAGACGAAGCCTAAAAATGCCTCTTACTACTTGCGGGTAGTATTCTGTGACACGTGTGTAAAGATCCGCTATTTAAAAGCAGCCAAAGTGGGACCAACCCGCTCAAACATGTGAAAGCGCAGTAAGAATTATGAAAATTCCTCAGTTTTGGGGTGTCTGGCTGAAGTTTTTGTCATGGGGCGAAGTCTAAAAATGTCTGATACCACTTCACTTTGCCCAGTCACATATTTTATATAAGGCTGTTTCCATTAAATTACAGAGAGTTTGAGGGAATTTTCCCCTTATAATAATGCAGATATCATCGGCGTACGCGATCACCTGGTGGCCTTCCGATTCCAAGAGGCGTAGAAGTTGGTTTAGGGTAACCACCCAGAGTAGCGGTGAGAGAACACCTCCTTGCGGGATACCTCTGTTAACGAGTCTGTGAATCGAGTTCCCACCTAGTTCAGTTGTAATCCGCCTGCTAGTAAGTAGCTTACGAATGACCTCAACAAGGCTCGTGTCGACCCGCATACCCGCCAACGCCGAGGTGATAGCTTCCGGAAGGACGTTATTGAAAGCGCCTGCTATATCGAAGAAAGCCACCAATGTGTATTCCTTTTGATTAAGTGATTTGTCTATGACAGATACAAGGGCATGCAGGGCAGTATCGGTTGATCTGCCCTTACTATAGGCATGTTGATGAAAGATGAGTTGGGTCTATCGATCTTCTAATATAGTCTTCCAGAAGCCTTTCTAGAGTCTTAAGAAGAAACGAAGATAAGCTTATGGGCCTGAAATCATTAGGTTTATTATAGGATGGTTTTCCGGCTTTTGGGATAAAAAAAACCTTAACCTCTCTCCATAAGGTGGGAACGTAGTTGAGCCTTAGACAACTTATAAACATAGTTTTCACCCAAAGCTTGATAAGCTCAGATGTATGTTGTAGCTGGGCCGGGAATATTCCGTCCGGTCCTGGCGACTTATGGGGCTTGAATGTAGATAGAGCCCAGTCTAGCTTTTTCTCGTCAGTGATGTCCTTTATCATTTGATCGGAAGGCATCCCACCGCCTATCGTAGTAGACAAGTCTGTGCATGCCGGAAAGTGTGCATCCATGAGTAGTCTCATGGTATCCGTCGTTGAATCAGTCCACTGCCCATCTGGCATTTGAACGTGGCTCAGTATTGCTGGCGATTTTGAGAGCACCCTCCTCAAGCGCGAGGCAGCAGATGTAGATTCAATTTCACTGCAGAAATTCGCCCAGGAGGCCCGTTTGGCCTTGCGGATTTCTTTTTTGTATGTACCAAGCTTAGTTTTATAGAGAGCCCAGGATAGTTCATGGCCATCCTGTTTGGCTTTGATAAAGGCGACCCTACTTGCCTTCCTGACTCTATCTAGATCAGACGACCACCAGGGTGGCTTATGGGTTTCCGTTACTTTCTTGATCGGGCAGGCCCTATCTAAAGCAATTTTACATTGCTGATTGAAGATATTGACTAGCTCGTCTAGCTCAGTATCATTTCTAGCATTACTAAAATTTGTATAACTTTGTTATTTCTGGGCTGATTTGCAAACAGCTTTGACCAATATGATTTGGAATTGATTGAGCTTTGACATCGTATCAAAATTAAATTAATAAAGTTATTAGTTTTCGTTGTATATTAATACAATGCTAATAGCTCATAATCTGGTCAACTGATTGAAAACCATTATATGGCGGTTTTTAGAGTTAGAGAGGATCTTTAATCCGGCGAATAGCGGGGTTCGGTCGGATAAGCAAAGCTAGAGATTTTTCGTAAAATACAAAAATGGTGTTTCTAACTTTTTTAAAAACGATAACTTTGCGAAATCTCAACACCTATAGCGTTTTTTCACGTAATAAATGTGTTCCAAGTTTGCGGCTATCAATGTTTTTATATAATCTGCTGCAACCTGCATGCATATGGTTTTTAAAATTTTCAAATGCAACGTTTTTGCACAGCTTATTTTTAGAGGCAAATATATCATATTCCGCCCGGCGAACTCAACATTTGCCAAAAAAGTTGATATAAGGAACAGTTTATTATGTATATGTGTGAAAGATTTTTTTTTTTCAAACTTAAAAATTACACTGTACAACAGCCATTTTGCAACAGAGTAACCACAGTACTTTTCTGAAAGGGGCGTCGCGTAGATCATTTTTGCCGAACAACTTATAGTCCAGCTCGTCACAGTTCTCTTTTAATTGCACCCAAAGGTTAAGAGCGTCATATTGGGTCTTTGTACCATAACCACATAAACTTGAAGAGCTACAGCTTCGGTGTCTAAGGGAACGGAATTTCCGTCGAGGACTCCTTTAACCATAAACTAGAGTTCATCCAAAAACAACTAAAATACATGAGACATTCCATATGAAAACGTCTAATTCAAAAAGCTGGCTAGTCTCGGATTTCGCTCAAACTTTGAGGGACACTTCTTTAGGGTCCTAACGGATTAAATTTACACACATTTAATTTTCATAACCACTGGTTTCGAACTGGTCGAATTTCAAAGTTTGAAAATCGTCGTTTTTAGGCTTACCCTATTATAGCTGGAGGTGGGGTCGTGTGTAGAAGTCCACGTAAGTGGGAAAAGCTTCTGATCGCCATTCAACTGGGAATGGCCAGAGCGATTCTTATATGTGCAGTCCAAGCAGCTCACTACGTCCGGGAAAGCCAACGTATCTCTGGATAGCCACTGAGCACCCGTTCGGTGGTGAACTAAAGTGAGAAGGCGACAACCTGACAAGGCCACTCTGACAAAATCGGTTTAAGGGCTTGCCTGGGGACTTCATCAGCAGCGTCTGTCACCATGTAAATGTGCAATTTGCAACGTGGGTAATGAGCCTACTTTATCACTAAGACCCGCAGGGAGGTCATAGACCTCGCTATCTGTAGTGAAGGCGCTTATGAGTGGGTCAGAAAATGGCGGGTTTTGGAAGAACATTCATTCTCCGTTCATCGTTACATAGAAATGGTTTTAGACTTTATTGCAGAACAACCAATCATGACGCGCAATCCACGTAACACTAATTGGCAGTTACACAATGAAATATTAGACAGAGACCTACCAGTACTGCCCTCACAAGCCCCTCATCATAGAGGAGCTGGAGGATCTTATTACTACATTTAGATCGGCGCTCCCAAATGCTCTAGGACAGGCTTGTCCAGTGCCAAAACCACGCGGTAAACACAGGCCACATTGGTGGTCCTACGATTTGGACTCGCTCCGCAAATCATTATTCACAATTTAACAAGGCCTAGAGCCTCGGCTCTGAGCCTCTTTGGCACGAATATAAAGCTTAACTAAGGGCCTACGAAAAAGCTCTGAGACAGGCGAAGAGAACCTCGTGGAGAAATTTCTGCACCGGCGTCGAAAAGGTCGACGACACAGCGAGACTTAGCCATCAGCTATTTGCGAAAACCTGACGGATCCTGGACCAGCACGGAAGAGGAAACTCTTGATCTGCTCTTGAATACACATTTTCCGGGGAACCTGAATGATGTACCACAAGCACCTGCAACAAACCTGGCACTAAATATACCCATCACTGAGGAAGGGGTAAGGTGGGCAGTTAAGAGCTTTGAACCATATAAGGCTGCCGGGCCGGACGGGATTATCCCCGCGCAACATATAAACACGTTGGAGACATCAGCTAAGGCTGGGAAGGCATCTCACTACGAGCCAAAAGACTACAGACCGATCAGTCTCTCGTCCTTTGTACTCAAAACCTTTGAAAGGATACTAAGCGACTACCTCTCAACTACTATTGATAGCAACCTTATCTCTAGCTATCAGCATTACCCAAGGGTAAATCAACAGAAACTGCTCTGCACAGCCTAGTATCTGTCATTGAGAAATCGCTGTGTAAAAAGGACTACTGTCTCGTAGCCTTCCTATACATTGAGGGGGCTTTCAACAATATAAGCCCGGAGGCTATCATACCTCTAAGTGGTTTGATTGACCAACTTCTAAGGGGAAGGAAAATAGCTTCTTCACTTGGTACGGTTGAGTTATTACGCTATGTCACAAGGGGAACGCCCCAGGGTGGTGTTCTTTCCCCGATTTTTTGCATTTTATAGAAACAGTCAACTCGTTGCTACGTGACACAAGCTGGGGGGGGGGGGGGGGGGGGAGCGGGAAGATAGTGGCATACGCAGACGATTTAGCTATTGCATTCAGAGGCAAGTTTCCACAAACTCTGTGTGACCTGATGCAAGTAGCACCTCGAGAGGTTTCGAGGTGGTCCTCTCGCTGCGGACTTGGTATCAACCCGGGGAAAGTGGAACTTATCCTCTTCACCAACCGGTACAAAATACCACCACTAAGCCTACCAAAACTAGATGGCACGCGCCTGGGCTTGTCGGATAAGGCCAAGTTTCTAGGCATAGTTCTGGACAGGAAATTGAATTGGAAGGAGAATGTTCTTCAGCGCCAGGAGAAAGCTTGCACCGCTCTTTACACATGCAAAAGAGCCATTGGCAAAAAATGGGGGCTCAACCCTAGAGTATGCAGTTGGATCTACACGGCCATCATTCGCCCAATCATGCTGTATGGAGTCGTCGTATGGTGGCCGGCGCTGAGCAAGGCAACATACCTGAATCTGTTGCGGAAAGTCCATAGATCCAATATGTTCTGTATAAGCGGTGCGCTAAGGACAACGCCCAACGAAGCCCTCCAGGCCGTTCTGGGCATTTTGCCACTTGATCTGGAAGGGTTTCGGTCAGCGGCGGCATCAGCTCTGCGCCTAAGAGAAACCTCCAGTTGGGGTGCGGGTACTATTGGACACTCCAGTATTCTGGAATCTTACAGCTTTCTCCCTCTAAGCACAGATCGTTGTGCGACCACTACAGTCGGTGATAGCTGTTTCAAAATAAACATTCCCAGCAGAGAAGACTGGGAGAGGACGGATTGGTGTCCCGAAACAAATGGTGGCACTTCCATATACACCGACGGCTCGAAGTTGGACGGCAGAGTTGGAGGAGGGGTTTATTCAAGGGATTTGGACCTTGAGCTCTCCTTCAGACTACCTGATCATTGTAGCGTCTTCCAGGCGGAAGTCTCGGCAATCCTAGACGCCGCGGCCTGGTTAAGCAAACGTGTTATCGGAGAAGATATCGCTATTTTCAGCGATAGCCAAGCGGCCATCAAATCCCTTGGCTCATACACGTTCAACTCTGAACTGACGCTCAGCTGTCGTCGATCTCTTCAGGAGATGGCCCAACAGAACCGCGTAAACCTCATATGGGTCCCGGGACATAGGGACATTGAGGGAAACTGTAAGGCAGACGAGCTTGCCAGGCAGGGCACGACCAAGCAGGTTCTTCAGGATAAAGAGCGCTTAGGTATGCCGTTTGCCACATGCAAACTAATGCTGAAGGAGCACACACTCCGTCAAGCCAACGAAAGATGGCTGCAATCCCCAGGGTGTCGGATATCGAAACAAACCTAGCCAAAATGGGATCTTAAAAGGTCTAGACGCATTTATGCCCTAACTAGGAGGGAAATCTGCATATTGATAGGGGTATTAACCGGTCACTGCCTCATTGGTAGGCATGCAGAAAGGCTAAGTGTGCCCTACCGACGATGCTGCAGGAGTTGCAAAGATGATGAGGAGGAGGAAACAGTGGAACACCTCATTTGCAACTGTCCGGCTTTAAGCGGCGCGAGAACGCGCTTTTTGGGAGTTCCGTTCCTGGATAGCCTAAGCCAGATCGCGGAACTGGACATAAAGGACTTGATGGCCTTCATAAAGTCATCTAAGTGGTTCGAGGAGGAGTAACGGTGTCGGTTTAGGAGTGTCAGTCCCGGGATTCTGCTATGTGGAAAATCCCAACAACTCAGGGATTTTCCATTTGGCTGGGTCCCGGGACTGACTTTCCTTGTGTTGGTGGTATCACAACGGGCCTTTCAAAACTGGCCTAAGTGTGCCTCTGCGGCAGCCACTTGAACCTAACCTAACCTATCGAAATATTATAAGCCCATACCGGGTGTTTGTGCAATTTAAATTAAAAACTTATTTTTTATGTAATAATTAATGTAAGTTTAATATAATTTGTAATAGTAAGTGTCTGCTGTACCTTAGACATAAACAAATAAATAAAAAAAATTAAGAAAAAATATTTTAAAAAATCTGTTGTAGATATATCCTAGTGTATTGTCGTCAGCTTTTCTGTTGTACTGCTTTGCTGCACCACCCAAATGTGAAGATTGTTTGTATGGTATCACTTAATCCAAATTTGCATTTGTCACGAGGGAGTCACTTACTTGGTTTTATTGTGAACGGGGAATATGTACATATATTAAGAGAGAGTTGAAGAAAATTTCAGATGGTCGAATTTCGACCACGGGCGATCCTAGTAATATTTATTACAATGCACAGCAGCTGGGTATTGGACCAAACCAACTTTTTTAAGTTTTTCGAAGTTAGCCTCCAAAACTAAGTTACGGGCTTTCGAAGTTCGAAGTTAGACCCTACGAAAATGTGGGTTTCTAATTGTTTTGTTTAAGAAATTAAAAAAATACACTTTCAAATAAAAAGAAAGTGCACCATTCAAGTAAGAGGAGCAAGAAGGCCACGCCCACATTTAACCTATTGCAATTTTTTCACATTCTTCTAAATGTAGATATGTATGTATGTTATAATTGAAAATAACTTGATAACAAAGACCAATGTAGAACACTATTGTTCAGCGCACCACCCAACGGTCTATGAGAGCGCAAAGGGTGACAAAAAGTAAGATATCTGTGGAATGGTATGAAAGGACAAACATTTTTTTATTACTAAAGATGACCGTTTTCGCACTATTTTTTTGAGCATACAGAACGGAAAAAATTGTATTTGTTCAAAAAAATGTATTGTATGTATGTATTTATTAACCATTTTCTTGATGATGCATAGATACTTATTAATCTAAGATTACAATATTGCAATAATTAATTTCAAATAACTATGCAGCGTGAGAAAAGCATATGGCATTATTTATATTAAATATTTAACATAATTCTAAATGCCAGTCCTAGCTTTGGTATATTGATTTGTGTGGGGTGTACAAAAATAAAAATAAAGATATTATTACTTATATATTAATAGTAAATGAATTGAGATGAGATTGTCGTTCCAGAGTCTTCTTAGGTGTCACGGTGTTCCTAAGTTGAAATCTTCTAATAAACTACATTTAATATCCCTAGGTGAAAAGGGTCTTGAATCCCAATGCGGGCCCGCTGTGACCCTAAAAGGAATTTCTGAGATATGGGTATCAAATAAAAGGTGTAAATAAGAGTTTTAAGTGAAATTTCTTTCAAGCCCCATGTAGGAACACGCTTTCGAGATATGGACCAAGTGCTACCCTAAAAAGTGTTTGGACAATATGGGTACCAAATGAAAGGTGTTGATGAGGGTTTTAACAGGGAGTCCGACTGCGTTTGACAAATTATTTGTACGATATGGGTATCAAATGAATGGTGTTAATAAGAGCTTTAGCAGAGGATGGTTTTTTAGTCCCATGTGGGAACGCGTGTCCGAGATATCGACTAAAATGTAGACCAGGTGTGGCCCTAGGAAGTGTTGAACAATAGGGTACAAATTAAAGATGATGATGAGGGTTTTAACAGGGTGTGGTTCTTAGTTTCAAATGCTAACCCGGTTCCGATATATTGACCTAAATGTGAAATGTGAACATGGAAAGTTTTTCTGCAATATGGATATAAAAAAAGGCGTTGATGAGGGTTTTAACAGGGTGTATTTGTTAGTTCCATATACGAACGTGGTTCCGACATATTGACCAATACGTGAACCAGTGCCTCGGAGAATGTTTGTAGGAAATGGATATCAAATAAAATGCATTTGTGGGGATCTTAACAGGTAGGGGTTCTAAGTGTACGAACCCGTTTCCCAAATATCGACCAACATGTGGACAAATTGTGGGTCGAGAAAGTGTTTGTACGGTGTTGGTATCAAAAGAAAGGCATTGGTGGGTGTTTTAAAAGGGAGTAGCTCCCTGTCCCATGTAAAAACCCGTTTCCGAAATATCGCTTAAATGTGTTGTAGGGACAAGGTGTGGCCCTAGAAAGTGTTATGACAATATGGGTACCAAGTGAAAGATGTTTATGAGGGTTTTAACAGGGGAGTGGTTCTTAGTTTGATGCGAACCGGAATACGAGATATTGTCCCAATGTGGAACACATGTTACCCTGGACGTTTGCGAAATATTG